>OY740773.1:42752253-43090663 GCA_963513935.1 Aphrophora alni | reverse complement strand
GCTTGAGATATAATATAGAGTTTGTTTATAGTTAACGCCCGAGGTTACAGCAACAAGGTTACCCCGCCCATTTCCATCTCTTTCCGGGGTAACCTCAATAAAGGACACCATTGTCGCTGAGGGGGGAATGACGAGTGAGGAATTCTATCAGCTGGGTATGTCGTCATTTTCCCAAATCTCATCAAATACAGTTTCTGACCTGGTGGAGGAGGAGGAGGAGGTAGAGGAGGAGGAGGAGGAGGAGGAGGAGGAGGAAGAGGCAAGACCGAATTACGTCCCACGAACACGAGTGCGTTCTTTTTTTACATATACTATATACATTATGGAATAAATATGGTAAACTGACATTGAATTTTTTACAGCATCCATGGGAGTCATTGGTGGGGCTCCTGCACCAAATGCTGGGCGAGGCAGTTAACATGATTGCTGCCAGTGGGACAACCACTATATCAACCACAGGGTCCTCACCTCAACAGACGAACCGATCTGCAGACGGACTCAGCAATTCATGCCCGGTCTGTCTGACGGAGAGGGTCGGATACACATTGAGACCCTGCGGCCATCTTTTGTGTGGAGACAAAAGATGGCTGCACACAAAGACTCTGTGCGCGACTCTAAGTCGATACCTGCCCTATGTGTAAGCGACAAATACGCGTACGTCTCCACTTTTACTTTTAAATCATTAAAGTGGAGCACAAATTTTGGCATTATTTATTTTTTATTATTTTTCAAAATTCCAATCTTAGCTGTCTATCGCCTTTTCGTGGTGAGAGGGCTTTAAACAAATTTGATAGACAGTGCTTTGAACTTTCTATTTATTATGATTGTCTAGTAATTTCTTTTGTGAAAGAAAGTGGCCTCCTTCACAAAAGAAATTACATGCAGAGGCGGGGGTAGTGTGTGCTTTATTGGTTAACTGTTAAGTGTAGTCAGTATAGCTCGAGCTGGCGAGGAGGACGGAGCTAGGGTAGGTAATATGTGGCCCGGCTAACGTAATACTGTGTGACGTCAATCGGCGGTCAAGTGGCCCAACCGGTGTAGCATTGTGTGACGTATTACTGTTACTTATAAGTATTACTTTATAAGTTAGGTTAATTGTTAAGTTGTGTCAGTCTTCGTCGAGCTGGCGAGGAGGACCGATCTCGGGTAAGTAACATATATTTATATTGTGAATGGCTATCTGGGCTCTAGTTAACTTCTGGGTGGCTCTGTGTCCTAGGTCTCAAGGGTACCAGCCGACGTCATTTCTGGTAACGTCATTGTAACGTCTTTTGTGACGGCCGGAAGTGACGTCAATCTGAGCTCAAGTAGCCCTGGGCTCAGGTGGCCCGGAAGTGGCTGGGCTCAGGTGGCCTAAGTTCTACTGATAATCAATATTTAAAATCTCTCATGCACTTTTATTGGCCTATGTACAAATAAACTTATTCCTAAATTTCGTAAGGTTTGGTTGTAACTGAAAAACAAACATACAGTCGTAGCGGTCGAGTTACAAATCCTTGCTTCACTAAATTAATAAATAAAGATCACAGCAATGTTTTTACAATCTGAAAACTGTCAAAGAATCACATGACATGTGAGCGTTTCGTTTTAAAATGTCAAATGAGACAGAAACACAAGCCCAACACATGTTAGGAATACGTATATAAGGGGTGTAAATAATTCAGGGTCCAGGTTACAACTGCAACAATTGTCTCACTATGTATAGTCAGTTTATGTATAAAACTTGACAACTTTATGAAGCCGACTGCAACGTATAAAGCAGTAAGCTTAAAATCTTGAAAATGCTATTAATATAATTTATGGACAAGTATCAATAAACCTTCAACAAAACAATACATCTATAATTACTGAAACGTTAGTGCCATACTTTTCTTTCCTTTATTAATGTTACAGGAATGAATAATAACAATTCTAACATAAAACTGGCAATCCTTCAATTCTTCAATCTTTTTCGGAGAACATACTAAGCATTTATTTGTTTTTCTCACATACTGTACAAAATTGATCTAATAAGCAGTGAAAACACAATTCACAAACCTACTCAGACTGTATGGACGCACGACAAAAATATCAAAAAATATGAGGCTACCGCAGAACTTTCAAAACAAGAGGGATAGTTGGAGCTCCATGGTATACTCGTAACAAGGATTTGCATCGCGACCTTCATATCAGGATTCTTAAGGAGGAAGTAAAGATAGTGCTGTGAAGCCCGGTAAACGACTTCAAGCTCATGTTAATCGTCAATGATATCAAAAGAAATAAACAACGCGATTTGGTTCAAAAGTTATAGAGTGAAGGAAGCCCTTCAGGACATTCCTGAAGTTTAAGGACATTCTTAAAAACTGATTTACTACAACAGACTGAAGACTTTAGTCGATCCTTATATGAATTTGGTCATGTTTAGTAAATTGTTTAAACTTTGTTTATAAATATATTTCACCCATCTCCCAAAACCAAATAAAAACCAAACAAAACTAATCGTAACTAAAAATGTCAGTTCAACAGCTGTATGTCTAAAAGTGAAAATGAAGTATGGAAATATTTATGTATGCTTGTGTCATAAACGAGTTCTAAACGTAACAAATTAAAATTGATTAAACGCGTACTTAGTTAATATTGAGTTTTTAATGACGACAGTCAAGGGTCTTAAACCATAATATTACTAGATTTGTGGTTTTCCTCACCCGTTTTACTTATTAACTTATTATTTCACTAAAATTTATACTAAGTCCATAAAATAGATTTTGAGAAATTACGTATATTATATGGCCGATTTATTTGATGTTTTCCTGATAACTTACGAAAAATGATTTGTTTCACCTAAAAACCTTAGCACGGAGCTTGGTTTCACCTTCGTAAACTTTTTAAATATTTTCTTTCCCAATGTTTTGAAACTAAACCTGAAAATTTTCCTGAATAGTGATCACTATTATAGTCACTTTATTGCGTCGTAAGGAAAAATAAGTTGATGTTTTGTATTTTGTACTTACCCAGCACTGTACTAAAAGTAGATCTTCTAACTGTAAGTTGGTCTGTTAGGCCTTGTAAGAAATGTTGCAAAAATGTCCCATTGTTTTCAATTATTTTAATTCAAAACCAACTATTGGGTCTTTGTAAGGGCTACGTGAAGCAGGTAGATGAAGGTGTCTTACTCAGTATATGCAATATAGGGTAAGTTTGTTTACACAGGACTTAAACTGTCTCCACTCGATACGCTGCTGTCTCGGCTATACCGACCTCAAAGCTTTACACTTGTCGGTGACTCGGCCCTTACAGACCTCGTAACTAAGGAAGGACAGGGTTAGAAATTACATTTTGACAATTTCACTAATTTTCATAGTTGATCGATGAGTTAGGGCCATTACATGCAAAATTAAAATCTGCAAATTTTGTCTAAATTATTAAGTTGACACACGAGATATGAGCAAAACAGCGCTTAACTGGCCACCATTTTATGCTTTTAATTAATTTTTACTGTATTTCAATATCATATTTTTTGTGGCTATAGTGATTACGTAGGCCTACAGACGACAACGACGTAGGACAGAGGTTTCCTGAAACCATGAAATGTGAAAATCAGTTAAATTTTGTGGAATTACCAAACTTACCCGACACTGGGGTAAGTAATTATGGTATAGTCGAATTGATCAAGGTTAATAACACGTAAATACTGTTAAAATGATGATGTCAACCTCATTACTATTTAGAAATAAAACAATGAAACGTAACTCTACGAACAGCTTTCCTATAAATAACATTACATATTAAATAATCATACAAGATTTACTGATAAAAACAAACGCAAGTTATTTTTTCAGTTGAACGTGGGCGGCTAAGGAAATTAGAATTTATCGAGTAGGCTTGCTCCGACTGGTAATAAATCCATCGTTGTCCCGTGGAGGGAATAAAACCATCCAAACCTTGTATTGGGCGCCATAAATCTAATTACCTTTGAAACATTGCACGGTATAATTTCAGGGGATGAATTCAGAGGGTGGGAGTGTTTTTTTTTCCGTGAAAACATGTGATTTCAGTCTAAGGTAGCAAAGGTTAAGCTTACATTCAACTCTGTGGGTTAATAAAATATTAATGCGTATTCATGGATTTTTTAACAAATTCCTAACTACTACAGTAATTCCATCTTATAACAGCTTATTAAAGTTAGAGACATACTTGCGTTTCATCGCTGCGAATGGCTTATTGCGTTATGACTGTGATAGCTTCCTAATCACAATTAGATATTAAATTCGTGCTGACATTTGAAAAATATATACTGCAGGTTGGAGAGACAACCTGCGAGTTAATGCTAGTGAGTCCTAACATCACATACTAATACCCTAAGCCTACTGATTTTTCGGCCTTTACGATGATAATAGTTCATTTTCCCTTTTTGATGAGCCATTCTTTAAACCTACTTTTTTTGTGATTAACAAAAGTTTGGTATTAGTAGCCTAATAAGCTACATCTTACTGTAATTTAATTAAAATAGTTTCAGCCAGTTTTGAAAAAATCAAAATATGTGTTTGGTCTTATGCAAAATCTCCAAAGTTTGAGAAATGAATTGTCTGTAGATATATGAAGTATACAATTTTTGGATTGCTCATTTATTACAATTTTCAACCCTTTTGTTCAAGTTTATGAAATGTTGATGGAAATAGATCTTTATTTTATTAGGTCTAAAGCTTCAAAGAGATAATAATGTCATTTTCCATATTAAAACGTCACAGTAGCACACATATTTTTGAAATATATGAGCATACAATTTCTTTTTATTTGTTTTATTTTATGTACTTTGGTTTTTGTCATTCTCTAATATTATTAAAAAATCGTTTCGCTAGATGATTTATTTATATGTAATGAAAAACCATATATATTGAAAATATTATAATAATTACACACTTCTGCCAATACTGACACTGTCTTGTTGTTTACATTTATAGACGCGTTTCGGACTTCTACCATCTTCAAGACCTACTTTATTATTGGATTCCTCCGTTAAAGTCTAGTCTATACAGGGTGTTTCCAAACTATATGCCAAAACTTCAGGTAATGGTTCCTTGGTTCAAAATAAGTAAAAGTTCCTATAAACAATGCCATGAAATGCTTGGATTTTCGTCTGTCCGCCGTTTTTTGATTTTTTACTACAAAACATTATATTTTTTGGAAACAAATTAGATACCGAGTCCAAATTTGGTATACATATTTTTTATGTTACCATTTATCAATGTACTAAAATCCAATAATTTGTATTGCAAGTTTTCAAAATGGCGGCCGTTTAAATTTTTTTGTAACGTTAATGGTTTTTTATATATTCGATATTAAAATTCTTTAATGTTAGGTCCGGAGACCTTGCAGACCCTAACCATTTTGTAGGAAAAGTAGTGTAAAAAAACTATAAAATTACATCAGTATTATGAGTTTGGTCCGTACATTAATTACATCCTGAATGGTCTTCAATGGCTCCTATGAAGTTCTTCTTATAAAACAATAAATTCAACAATACATGTGTAACCGAAATTAAAACAAGAATATTAAGACTTTTGCTTTTATTCCCATATATTTAAACTTATATATCGTTAACGAGTAAAAATATAAAAATACACAAGAATAAAAAGTCTTAAAATCACGTCTAAAATTAAAATTAAACATTCAAAAAATTGGAATTCCAAAAGTTAACCACCATCTCCAGAAAATAGCGGTCGAATTTTTATAATTCAAATACACCATTTTATTATAGAGGAAAAAGTAGGTAAGGTCCCCATTTGACGTTTTCTGTAAATCTTATAGTTTCATAGATCAAAATGTTGGACAGGTTAAAAAAGACTTTATATTATACGGCTTTGCCAAGCCACCTACCACCAAGTTCTGCCTCCTGTGCTATGCTTTGGTGGATTTATTAAGATATTTCTTCAGCGTTTGTATGTTTTGGTACATTACTTTTGAGTAGTATTAAATTAGCCCGTTTTTTCTCCGTTCATCTTTAGCTCTAAAATATTTATATTTCCATTATATTTAGACGTCTTCCTTCCGGTGTTAAGAAATTCATAGAATCTTTCATTTCATATGAAAAAGAAAAAAAAAACACAAAATCGCAAATTTCTCAAAATCAGAACTTACGATTTTGATCAAATTTTGCCTTTAAGGAACCAAACGAACAGTATTAGTTACCCATGTCACAGAATATACCTCTTCATAAGTTGTTAAAAAAAAATTAAACAAAAATGACATTGAATTAGATCTGTAGAGAACCGCACAGACTACAGACGCCAAATAACTGATATCACCTATCAGTTTTATCGCTTATTCCACAAATGGGAATCATGACGGGATCGAAATGTAAACTCTTGAAAGAGGAGGGAAAAGGATGTTTACCAATATAAACAGTTAGGAAAACAACTTTCTCTTGCCTCTATCGTTTACAATTAGTTGCTTGCCGCCCTTAGTGTAGTGTAGGCCTGTGTGGTGGTTTTATCTGATCACGTTTTTATTTAATCTTAGCTTTAACTGCTCAGGTCTAGTTTTAGGCTTGATTTATTTTTTTAGGTTATAGATTTAGTTTGTCCAACATACTATGTTGGTTTTTTCCTCTTTTACGTTCTTTTTTAAAACTTGATAATGAAGTTGATTGATACTCATGAAACGTTGTGTATTAGTTTTTATAGCCTATATGCAAGTGATGGCAAATGTGTGATTAAACCACATTAATAACATGAACAATCCATCATTATCAAATAACTTTAAAACACCCTTGATGTGTTATAAAAGGGATAATTCCTCAAAATCGGCTCGACCGATTTCGTTCAAATGTCAGTGAAATACGAATATTAATTACGAATATCCTAACCCGTATCCATTTCAAATAATAGAAAGTTACTCTTAGGCTACGGACTAAAAAGAAAGAAAAAACCTTGACCGCCACCATTTTATAATATTGATGTGTAAGATAATTTTATGATACAACGCAAGTTTAGACTCTATTTTAATTATCTAAAATATCTAAGACGGCGTCCATGATAGATTTACACTTTTATACAACCACCCAACTGACATTTCTGGCGCCGATTAGATTTGTTTCAGTTGTGAATGGGTGTGTGAGATACTTTTTGCAATGTTTTTGTACCAATTATTTTATACGAAATTTGTTGGGGAAATAGATATGAAATTTTAGGTCATTCATTCAAATTGAATTAGATCAGTAATCTTACTATTACAACACAAGCTTGTATTACTTTTTGAAGTTTTTGTTTTACTATAATTTATATTGAAGAATTAACCATTTATAATGTAATTAAATTGACCTTGAATTATTAAAATATTAAAGAATTAGCCCTACTACACTCAATTAAAAAAATAAAGACAAAATGAAGACTGAAATATAATCAAGCATATTTTAATTAAATATAATGGTTATTATATTTAAAATTTCTCTCAGACCCCCCCCCCCTCACGATTATAATTCAAAACGCCATTAATAGTAATCTTATTACTCCCTCAAGTGTCAAATACACCCCCCCACTAAAAAACTTACTGTATTATTAAACATTCATATACCGTACAAATTTTCCTACTTTGTATTTATGATTATATAAATAAGTTTTTGAAATTACAGTAGTCAATAAAGTATCTAAATATAATTAATAATATGTTTGAGTAGGTGTTAAAGTGGGGTTTGGTATTCCTATTATCTAACACCAATCTGTCTATTACAGTGTAGCCTACTGATCAGAAAAAATAACTAATGAAGATAAAGCTTTTTGAAATATTATTTTATAGTTTTTTAAATATTAAAAAAAATTAATTAAAGAGGACTTCATCAAGGAATGAACTCTTTAATATTTACTATTCGAGATAGGCCCAAAAATAAATATTACCCAAATAAATAGATAATAATAATATTTGTAAAATTAAAAATGAATTGTTTCATGAATTTGAATGTTTTTCAAAACGAAAACAAGAAGATGAAAACAATAAATTATCCTTATTGGAATAATATTTTTTAGTTTTGTTTTAAAGAAATATGACATCGGTAATTCGTTTTTATCAGTTCAGTAACAGTTTTTTTCCTAATTATCAATAAGAAATTTATATTAGACTATCACTAAAAAAAATCCCCTTGACAAATATGATAACGAATCCTTGAAGGCACCTCGAATATAAATATAACTTTAATTAAGATAAAGTGATAAGCTGATAATCTCTTAAAACTAAGTCGTGCAAACAACCTCAAAACAAATAGCCTTCATTGTAAAACATTATGCAAACTGTTGCTATGGTAACAACAATGAACAATGTAAACATACAAATTTAATTAGGTTGTTATAAAAATAAAGTATAAATCGATAAATAAAAAATATCAAATTAGCTTATCCCAATAAATAAAACGTATGATTTAACTTACTTTTATCACAGTTGATGCAACTTTCTCAATATCCCGAACACAACAAAATCTAGATATCACAATTCACAACACAATTTATGATATATAAAATAACACAAACCCAAATATCAAGAACACAAATTACAAAAACTCATCAAACACTGGTTCCACACTCTCACGATGCCGCTAGACTTGTATTCCCAACCCAACGTGGTCAGTGCACTTAACTTATCCAAGGTTGCCAGATTGTGCGTTATTCATTTCCTTTTCCTTTCTCACAAAGGAAGTAAAATATATTTAGGCTGTTTTGATGTTTTTCAATAGTTTTTCAATAGTTCAACCAAAACTACAAAATTTCAAGTATAAATTGAGGTGTTTGTAAAATGTTTAAAAAAAGGGAATAATTAAAAAAGAATGTTCATGGCAGTTTTGAGAATGCAAAATATGTATAACATACATACCCTACATTTTTTCGTTTGTGGTAGGCGAAGAACCTACCGGTCAGGTGCGATTATTACTTATTGCGTACCCTAAAGGGTGTTCGATAGGCTAAGTACAAAAACAGTTTAATTAAACGATTAAACACAACGTTAAAACTTTTAAACGATTAAACACAAAGAAACAAAAATTGGGTCACCCGTTGATCCCATGGTCTAACTCCATTTTATATACCCTATTTCCTTTATACAAAACAGAGCCGCCAAACAAATTTAGTTTAAATTTTGATGAAATGAGAAAATTAGAGATTGAATACAGTTAGTAAAAAATTGGAAATAAAGAAAATTACGGTTCAGAAATAAATAGTAAAAAAAACAACAACTTGATTTAGTCATTAAAAACTGTTTCAATCAATTCGATTTAAGATTTTATTACACCAACGAAGCAGGTTTATATATAAATATCTTTCTTTTTTTTAATTACATATAGTTGAGAGGATAGGGAGAGAATCGCAGGAAAGTTAAAAATTTGAGTTGCGTGCATTATATTTTACTTGTTATTCAACGAATAAAAAACCTTTGTACAAAGTTTCAACAAAATCAGCTTAACAGTTTTCAGGATATATAGACATTTTGTAATAAAAACACTATTTTTGTAGAGGACTTAAAACATACACAGCAATGAAAATATTATTACACTCACTATTATAGAGAATGAAAAATTTAGGAGCACAATTAAGATAAAAGAAAAAAACTACCGTCTTTCTCCGACAAATAAATAAGGGCGCAATGCTTAACATAAAACACCACTTCATTAGTAAGTCCATAAATAAAAAAGCAAAAATGGAAAGTTTACATAAATTCAGAGACCGAATGTAAATTGCCTGCCTCCGCTGTAATAATTCTGTAAGATATTTTCTATTCACTGCATTGTGTATACTTCTGGCTCCTCTAGGTTAACTGTGAAAACTATTTGAAAACAAATTTACAGAATAAACTGTTACTACCTCAAATATACATAATGTAGATAAAATATAACATTTATATATTGTGCCGGGAGGGGGCACAATTTGGCACTTACATCTAAACTAAATATTAGGTTTATGTTTAGTTTAGCCTTAAAGATCTTAGGATGATGATTATTTATTATTTATTCAAGATTTACTTGAATCAAATTTTGTGTCTTTTTTTTTGAAGAATCCCTGTTTTCCTAAATGTAGGGCCTATATATCAATTCATTTATTTATATAATAAATTAATTTACTTTTTTTTAATAAAGTTTTTTTAAGAATATAAAATAATAAATCAAAACTTATTTATAAGAAAAAACAAACAATTAATATTTCAACAAAAAAAGGTTTCTTGATTATTTATTCAAAAGTAGCCAATTTATAACTTTCTTGAAGAATTTATTTAAGGTAAAGAGTAAAGATAGGTCTAATATCTATCAGCAATCAGTTGAACATCTTATAAGTGTTATAAGACATATATCCAAGGTGTACGACCTTGGAATTGTATGTTTGTTATAGACTCATAGTAGGCCTATTCCACTTGTCATTGATTTTACATATACTAAATATAAATCCAATGGCTGTACTCATCTGTACACCATTTGTGTCGCCCGACTTTACGCAAAATATTCTCAAAACCTTAGAAATAAAATTTTTCTCAAATGCACGATATTTCATTATATGAAAACAAGGGAAAGGTTGTTTAATTTATTCTTTGATAATGAACAAATAATCTTAAGTAGGTAAATAGCTTCTAAGAACCCAACAAATACTTTATCTATTGTCAAAATGTTCCTAAAATGCAGATTTTGAAGTTATTAGTAGAACAAAAAAAAGGAATCGTTCTTAGGGCTGTTATAAAATACCCAAATTCTCATCATTTGTATCCTAAGTTGGTCTAATTTTAGTGTAAAGAATAATGATACAAACCATATTCAAAATAGCAAGTAAAATCAAATTTAACAAAGAAAAAAATACACTTTGACGACGTCATAAAAAACTAAAAACATTTTAGTGTATATGACGATGAATCGGGTTTGTAGTTGGTTACGAGAGAAAGTTAGTGCAATGTTTAAGCACAGTTTATTTGTAATTCAGAACGGTAAATTTATTTACTATAACCTAACCCAAACAATCTTATGGTTTGTTGAAATTGGTAAATAACTCAATTTCTTAATGACAGTGTTATATTCTATTTTCATTGTGTTCAATTGATAAAACTCAAAATAGTTGAAACTTTTTGTTTATTTAAAGCTCTTGTTAAATCTGCATCATGAGAAATATAGGTTTTTATTATTTAAATGCTCGTTTAGTTATTTAAACAAAACAAATATTTTTCTGTGTAATTTTGTATTATACTTTTATGTCTAACAAACAAGTAAAGCGTCTTTACCTGTTGTAAAAAGTATTTTCTATCTTTAAAGGTTGTAGAGGTAGAAAATGTTACTCATTTAAAAACACACTCTTTGTATAGAATGAAAAATTTAGAAACCCGATTAAGAAGAAAGAAAAATCTCTCGTCTCTCCATCCCAGTCAAATAAATAAGGGCGCAATGCGTAACATAAAACACCACTTCATTAGAGAGTCCATAAATAAAGAAACACAAAAACGGAAAGTTTATATAAATTGAGAGACCGAATGGAAATTGGCTGCCTCCGCTGTAATAATTCAGGGCTTTCATTCACTCTGCAGATGTAACAGATTTATTGTCATATTTCTGGTTGTAAAAAAATTTGTTACATAGACCATTTATTTAGTATATATATGCGTAGTATAGAAAAAGTTATGTGATGAATCATTAGTAGATATAGAGTTTTCTAGAAATAAATCAGTTTTGAGGTCCCTGCAACAAAAAATTGGATTTTGTGATAATGAAAAATTCTAATCAATGTGTGCAATATTATGTAAGTAAACCAAACCAATTTTGATCAAATATGGGTGTATTGGGGTCGTATCTCGATGGGTTAGAATAAATAGTAATGGTTATTTTGATAACTCACAATTTTGCTGTAGCTACTATAAAAAAAAAAAAAAAAAAAACATAAAGTTATAATTTTTGAACAAATCGTTAAAGATTGTGATCAAATTTTGCTCTAATATGTAGCCTCTAAGGATCCAAAACAAAACCACTTGTTTGTAATGTTACAAATGCATTTTTCAGAGTTATCAATAGGAAAAAACAAAAATAGTACCGGGGCTGGTAATACAAATGACTAATTTCTCAGTTTTCTTGAAATATGAAGATTAATTGTCTAAAAAGTGTGGAAAATTGGAAATAAATAGAGGGGGACGATAAAACAATAATTCATAAAAACGAAAATGTTCCTTGACCGCCGTTATTAAAACTCAATACATTTGTGGAGATATTTGTAATTATTTGCGTCAGTATTTGGTTTAGTAGTTAGGTGTGTAAGAAATACTGTGCAATGTATTTGTAGAGTATATTTTGAGAAATAGTACAATTTTTAATAACTGCGTTTTCAACTAGTAAAAACTCCAGGAACTGTATGATCAAAGATATAGGTTACAATTTAAAACACATTCGATCGGTTATTTTGTAATAAAATTAACTTTTTCTGTAATTTTTTAACCATAATTTTAGAAGCAAATAAAGCGTTATCCGTTTCTAAAGTGTTTTGTACCTCTAACAGTTGTAGCAATGGTTATCCACTTTAAAAAATCGTTTTGTCTCTAACATGAGAAATTGTAAAATACAATTAAGAAGAAAGAGAAATCTCTGTCTCTCCACTCAATTAAAAATAAATAAGAGCGAGATGTTAACATAAAACACCATTTCATTAGTGAGCCCATACATAAAAAAACACAAAAACGGAAAATTAAATTTAGAGACCGAATGTAAATTGTTAAAGTCTACTGTAAAAATTCTGGCCTTGTATTCACTGTGCAAATATTTCAGACCTACTGTCATACTTCTGGCTTGCTAGGCTTATTAGGAAAACTATTTCGAGTCAAATTCAATTAACAAATTAGCTAATGGATATACAGTATGTCATTTCAATGAATGACAGACTATTGAATACATGTATTAATAAAGGGAAGGTTCATTATTATTTATACAGATACAAAATAATAATAATAAAATTACAAATATATAAGTCAGAAATATCTTAAAAAATGTAAAAATATAGTAATTACTAAAAAGGAACAAATCTTATGACGAAAATTTCATAATATAAACGCCCCCCCCATCCAAACATCTAACTTTATAAATCAATTAATTGATTAATTGACAATCTTGATTGTTATTATAAATCAATATTCCAAGTCGAGATTTATAATTAATTAAAATCAATATGTATATTCTATTAATTATACGCTTGAAAAGGCAATGAACAGGAAGGACTACTTGATAAATGTGGCAATGAAATGTGATAAAAGTGTGATAAATATGAATTTCTCTTGCATAATTTCAACTGTAAACGTGTTTTATAACAATAGAAAAAGAATCATGTAAAACAAATTTGCTGTGCATTATCCGATAAAGTACCTACCAAGTTCGATAACCATTAAGATAAGTTAATACATTTTTTAAATATCTACAGATTATCAAATTTAATAATACGGAGCTTTGAAAATCCTTTTCCACTCGCATTACGTAGAACGTACCAAAAAAGTTAATTTTGTGCTGATTTTAAACTCTCCACCTAATGATGTCCAAGTTTGATAGAAAATAACATAACCATAACAAAATAATAGTTAAAAGCGTATGGGTGCAGTAGAGTAACTGCAGATACTGAATTTGTCCACACGGTTATTCACATTTTGAAATACAATATGATAGTATCCCCATAGGTAACTGTAAAGATATGTCCAAAGAAAGGAGAAAAAAAAATTAAATTAAATATACACATTAATATTCATATGATGTGCCATACACTCTTATTATACAAGAAAATTATTCATGGTACAGTAGCTGCCGCAGCTGGTATCCTGTCTGTACACATGACTATTGAGTCCTCCTACCCAAGGCTATTCATACAAAGCAAACCAGTCCATTCTCCCCACCCTCACTACAACGTTGCCAACATGTGCACCATACAAAAAGTGTCAAAATTGAAACAGAAAATAGTTTGCCTTAAACCGTTTAAATAAATCTAAATAATAGATTTGATGAAATTACTTATAACATTTATGAGATATATAACCAAGTTATATTAACAATTTATTTAACGTTAACAATTATAAATATTTCATTTTTGAGTAATTAAAAAGTCCATAAATAAATAGATAACCTCGTAGTAGAAACACAGACATAAACATTGCTTCTTTGTATCAGTGATTTACCCCTCAAGGGCTCACTTATAGTGCGTACAAAGGTTTGACAATTCCTTTCATGTAATCTTGCGTTCGATCCTAAGATTTTCTTGTCCAACTCTTATTATTTACTACCCTGACGCTATTAGAGTATTCGAGAGCTAGGAATCTTTATTTTATGCTGTTTTCTTCCTTTTTTTATAGGTAGTCGATAACCAGAAAGTTTTTTATTAAAAAAAATAAATAAATTTTAATGATGATGTAAATGCTTGTACAACGTTTCATTCAGTAATAATTATGAATACTGTGATCAAGTGATTGTGACAAAAATTCACAGCCACATAGCGAAGTAAACAGTGATCAGATAAAAGTATAGTAATAACTGTTTATTAATAATATATTGCCCATTAGTATAATGTTAAGAATTTTTTTTAATGAAATTTCCACCATCCAAACCAAAACTACGGCAAAAATTTTATTCTTAAATTTTCATGTTAATTTTTAATTTTAAACATTATTTGTTAATAATTGTGTATTATTATTATTTTTAAATGTCATTTGTCTCGTCTCATTAAGACATTCAAAATAATACGCGCGCGCGCGCGTGTGTCTGTCCTCACACCACCATACATCCTATATAAACATTGTAAGTCACCCCACACACATCGAGAGACTCAAAACACAAAATTAGTTCTTATTAGGAGGGTGTAGGCCTTCTTACCTGAGAAGATTCTGAAACAATAATAAGTTAAGGGTGATACAATTTCCTTTTTAGTTACTGTTGTCCTAATTTTTGTTTTTATTATTTTTTGTTTTGTATCTTCGAACCATTTAAAATGATAAATCATATAACTATCTCCCATTTGAAATGAACGTTTCCACTCTTCCCCTAACTAAATTAAAAATCATATTCTCATAGATACAAACACTCAGTACAAAGAAGAATTTCTGCAAACCGTGTTTATCTATCTAAATTAATAATGAAGATAGGGGGTGATTGTTTCTTTTCAACCACCCAGTGTAACAATATACTGTATGTTGATTAATTATTTCTTATTGAGGTCCATCATAAATTGATACAAACCAAATATAAATTATACTAAAAACAATATTTAAAAAGTTGTTTATTTATTTAGTTATTTTTCCTGTTCAGTAGGTTGTAGTAGAGAGATTGATGTTATAGATACAAGATCATCCAACCAAGGAAGGTAGTCCTGTTCATTGCCTTGCCATGCGTATAATTAATAGAATATACATATTGATTTTAATTCATTATAAATCTCGACTTGGAAAATTGATTTATAATTACAATCAAAATTTGTCAATTAATCAATTGATTTATAAATTGAGGTGTTTAGATAGGGGGGGGGGGAGTTTTATACTACAGAATTTTTCGTCATGGGATTTGTTCCTTTTTAGTTATTACTATATAATATGAATCGAATTATCGTGAAAAAAACCAAAGATAGCTAATTTGATTTAAATTGTTTCACTCTTTTTAGTTGTATGTAATTAAAGAAAAACAACACTTTATTAGACTCAGGGAACTCAAAACGGATTAATCCGTCAAAAAAATATACATTAAGTTTTATACTTATAACATAGCTTGACATTATACTATGTATGTGAGAAAATAAAAAGTAGGCGTAAGATGTGATAAACAGATGGTTTTGTTTCCTGCTATGTCGATAAAATTCGTCATGATATTTATTTAATGGACGTTTTGTAGGCCTACCTGTACATAATATTCCGTCACAGTCTAAATAAACACATATCCAAAGATTATTTAGATAATTTAAATAAACACATATCCAAAACTTGGCCGAGTGAATTTTTGTCTTGTCTATAAGCAGAACAGTTATTTCTTGAAATTAAGAAATATAACCCGTAGTTACTCAATTTATAACAGAAACTCAAATTATATTTCTTTTACCATTCAATGAATGTGTATAGTTACTATTTGAATACATTAAAACAAATAATACAAGGAACCGTGGTTTTGTTACATTCTGTGAATAACTGTATACAGAGGTTTCTAAAACCAGGTTGAACGACTTCATACTAAAAGATGAGATTATAAAATATATAAGCGATATTTCTATCCAACTTTGTACAATTTGTTAAATAACGGAAAATCCCTGGGGGGCAATTCTTGACAAATTCTTGTAATTTCCGAATTTTCCGACCATAACTTTATTGGAGTATTCGAGGGCGAGGGTCTTCATTATATCTTCTTTACTTTGATGATGATACCTGGAGAGGTGTTTTGCCTTTAAACAACAAGGAAAAAAACTGAAATTAGATTTGTAAAATGTTCCTCCTTCAATTTGACGTTTATGCTACTAATTGCACCACCTTGTAGTGTTGGCTGCTACGTACATGAAATGAAGGAGTATCTTAAAATTCATTATCTATGAAGAAGTATTTACATTTTAGCTTTAGAGGAAATAAATAGAAAATACATAAGTCTAATTAAAATTAAAATTCGTGTGCTCCAACACACTTACCCAGAAAGCTGTCACCAAACCATTAAATAAGTCTTTATGTTTTGAAAAATTCACCATAAATATATATTTTAATTAAAACCTAACTGTTTTACATATCATTTGTTTAGAGAAAAATCCAAAGAATACATTTGTGAAATTTAAAAAAATTCAGATGAATATATTTTAGAGTCGATATATAAGGAAGCGAACTTTTATAGCTACGCGTAGCATTACACAAATTTTCTTTCAATCTCTCTCTCTCTCTCTCTCTCTCTCTCTCTCTCTCTCTCTCTCTCTCTCTCTCTCTCTCTCTCTCTCTCTCTCTCTCTCTCTCTCTCTCTCTCTCTCTCTCTCTCTCTCTCTCTCTCTCTCTCTCTCTCTCTCTCTCTCTCTCTCTCTCTCTCTCTCTCTCTCTCTCTATATATATATATATATATACACTACCAGTTTTCCGTCATTTATAGATGCTTTTCATCATTATCAGTTCATTTTCATACCATATATTACAGACCTTTTATCTTTTGGGTTATATTTTTACATTATTTCACGTTTCACACATCACAATATAATATAGTCTCGTTTCATTTTGACTATAGTCAGATATACACTAGTAATTCTGCTAAACAGTATTCTTTGGAAGTTAAACAATCCGATTGCTTGGTCTATTTCATTGATGCACAAGTGTTATGAAAGTTGTATCAAAGTGACAAAGTGGCGTAACTGTTATGTAAATAATAATTCACTTGGTATATTTCCAACTCTATGAAACTCAAAAAGGTTTCAACTGATATAAAAGAAAAGTACAAAAAGTTATAGGCGAGGAAGTTATTTTAATATTTGTACTGTATTTGAAAAACTTCTACGGGATAGTTTTATAAAACAGTAAACGTTTTACTTTTCATTTGAAGTGTTTTTATTTTGAACGATGCTTCGTTCACAGTTTTACATGAGAGACTTCGCTTTATTCCTAGTCGGAATGCTCGCATTCATGACTTGGAACATAGAGTATTGTTTTGAGACACCGTCATTTTAAAACAGAAAATAAAATATTTTAAACTAATACATTCATCGTCCAAAGGTCTAGTAAAAAGAACCGTCTTCATAAATTTCACGAGGATTAATAGATATAATTAATCAAACAACACATGCAATGTCTAATTGTCGAGCTAAATTATAGCATTTCATGTCACCAGTAATAATTAGACTTTAAACATCGTTTTTTAATTTCTAACTTAATTGTAGAGAAAGTTATGTGATACGATGACGTATTTTATGCAGATATATCAGTTTTTAATATCGTGAGTAAAAAATAAAAAGTCGTTTTTGAATTATATCTGTCATTTGTGCGGTGCAGCCACGTGAACTAATTTTATAAAATATGGTGTGGGCATATTTTAACAAACATTGGGAAAATTATTTTCACTTTTCAATAATTCAAAAATAAGTAGCTACCGTTTAGAAAACATTTTTTCCCACAAAAACGATTATGGCGAATTTAAGGTCCTAAACAAAATATTTTGGTCCCCATCCTACCAAAAATGTCGGTTCGTGAGGTATCTGTAAAAAAACCCCAAAATTGGCCGTGTGGTTGATGTAATCTTTCAACATTATTGGTACTTTGGATTTAGATCAAATTATAGTCGAAGGTGATGATCGAACCTGTATGATCAAGCAAAGAAATGTTATTATTCAGGAACAATTGTAAAAAAAGTAAATACAGTTTTGACGGTGTTATTTTCACATAATATACCTTCCCTTACTAAACGGTTTTTCACATTAATACCTTCCTTGTTTGATTTATAGAAAGGATGAAGGAAAAAGTTTGTGGAATGTTTTCCCTCGATATTTTTGGCAAAATCATTCAAACCAGAATTATAAAAATAATTACAGTTTTGACAGTGTTTTTTCCCCTCATAAAATACCTTTCCTTAATGAAGAATACCTTGTTTGATTTATAGAAAGGGAAAGGGAAAGTTTGTACAATTTTTTTCCTTAGTTTATTATTGGCAAAATCATTCAAACCAGAATTATCCAAAATAATTACAGTTTTGATCGTGTTTTTTTCATAATTATACCTTCCCTTACTAAAGAACACCTTCTTTGATTTATAGAAAGGGAAAGGGAATATTTGTGCAATTTTTTTCCTTGTTTTATTTTTGGCAAAATCAATCAAACCAGAATTATCCAAATTAATTACAGTTTTGATCGTGTTTATTTCATAATAATACCTTCCCTTACTAAAGAATACCTGATATAGTAAAAAAAATGAACGTTGTTTAGTTTTAAACTGTATTATTATTTATATAAACAATTCAATTGATCGCACTTTTAATCATGGAAGTCCCCTTCTTCGTCCTCCCCATTCTCTTTTATTAACTCCACTTCTTGGTTTTATAACAGAAAATAAAAGAAGTTCTAAAAGTTCGGACTGTAATAAATTGGAGAAACCCTACAGGTAAGGTAGGTGTGATACTCAGTCAAGATGTGAATACGAGTCCCCTTCATTGTATAAATAAATATCTTTTGTATTTTCGGACCCCTCCCTTGTCTTTTGAGTTTATTTCACTCTCTACTGAACTAGAGGTTGTAATTTGAAGAATTATTATAGCTGTTATATTTTTCAGTAGAAATAAATAAGAACACAAACCTCGATAATAGCGAGAATTTACAAAATAAGCATGAAACTAAATAAAGATTGTTGTTTTTATTTCCTCGTCTAATTCTTATGGAAGAGAAGTGGGTGTAAAGAGTTTCCTTATTCGAGAGTTAAAGTTTAAAAATATTACTGCAGTTCTATTTTATAGTAGAAACGGAAAATTGATCAAGTTAATGTTAACGTTTTATCAGACCATTAATAACCATATACTCGCTCATGTTCAGTGGTAAGTGAGTAGTGTAAGTATAAACTATGGAAAGGCTATAAGTATGGATAAATAAAGCTAGAATGTGTGTAAAAACTATGGAAATAATTCAACATCTCAACAAAAACCTTGCTTCAATTTTAAGGTTTAAAAAATTGATAAAATTTTACACAAATTAGATAGAGTACAAAGATTTACATAAGTACACTAAATTTTAAGATATCAACAAAACTTTAGTAATGTAAATTAATTTTTTCTGCTCTCAATACACTCAAATTCATTCTAACACAACTTAGTCCACCACTACAAAAGTAAGATAATTGCGTAAAATGTTAGCTTGTATATTCTTAACTCACATCAATTCTTCTCAAAACAGAATTTACCACACTGCTTGCTTACATATAAAAGGACACTCTTGAAAACGGCAACAAAACAAAATAATTTTGATCAGATTTTTAAATATATGGAAAAATTAAACTTTTAATAGTGTCATAACAGCTAGGTGTGAGTTTGACAGGATATGTTGTGAAGTCTTATTCAATAACTCGGAGAGAGAGAGAGAGAGAGAGAGAGAGAGAGAGAGAGAGAGAGAGAGAGAGAGAGAGAGAGAGAGAGAGAGAGAGAGAGAGAGAGAGAGAGAGAGAGAGAGAGAGAGAGAGATTGAAAGAGAGAGAAAGAGAGAGAGATTGAAAGAGAGAGAAAGAGAGAGAGAGAGAGAGAGAGAGAGAGAGAGAGATAGAGAGAGAGAGAGAGAGAGATTGAAAGAGAGAGAGAGATGATTGTATGTTGGGGACAGTTGGGACCAAGGAATCTTCACAAAACACATTTGGTTGTGGTAAAATCTTTTAACAATGGTGGGAGGATAGGTCCATTGTATGATGTCAGTAGCACACAGTCCTCTTTAGAAAATTTGGAGTGTTATGAATCTTTTGTTATTTCATTATATATTATTACTGCAGTGAGGAGTGAACAAGTTAAATTTCATGAACAGTAAAGCACGAGAAGGGAATAAATCAAAAATACATCTTAAAAACCCGAAGTAAATTTTTAGATGGAACATTTATAGACCAAAATCAATACAACACAATTTTATTAAAATAAAACTTTATTCTGTTTAAAATCGAATCCATAAAAATGTCGAAGAATGTCCGATCGTGTGATCGCTACAGCCAAAAACTGCAAAAACTATTTTAATACCATTTTCACTAATCCCAGCGGTGGTCCAGTAGAGAAATAAAAAGACCAATTTTTGAATTTTTAAATACGGTTTTTCGGATGTAGTATAACCTAGTTTTTAGCATTGTTAATTTAGTCTCTCCCATTCATCTTTTTATTCGAACCATGTTTTACCAACCCACGTTAAGGATTCCATTGAACGACTGACTACAAAAACAGAATTACGAAAAATTAGGATACATGACTGCCTTACGATAGTTACGAAACATCAGAAGACTATTCTGGCTCTACAAAGGTCCTTTTGAGTATCTGAGACTTCGTTCTATTGAGCAATATATACCTCGCTGATAAATGAGGACCTTTCAGGCTCTACTAAGGTCCTTCTGAGTTCTATTGAGCAATATGCACCTCGCAGATAAATGAAATACCGCTTCTTTGTGCATTTTCTATTGAAACAGTAGTCAGAGATTGGCTAATAAAATCCAACACAATATTATAATATGGTACGGTAGTATTTGGAAACATTTCATTGAATCTTTGTTTCAGAATATCTGTATTTATCTCCAGCTTTGAAAACGATCTCAACCAAAAATAAACTGGGCTCAATTGGTTTCATTAACACGATGATTACTTTACTACAACACATTACATAAGTAATGAAGTCTAAACACACATCTGCGACACAGATCTCGCTACGTCACTGTATGGGAGCACAGTGAACGATTTGTACTCAATTCATTACTGCAAACGCATGTTTATCTGTTTACCATTTTAAGATTCGATACTGTCTGAAGATTATACCCAGACCTTGCTTTATTTGATAAATATTTTAGGTAAAAGGTTAATGCCAAATCTTATTTTTCAATGAGACAAAGAAAAAGAATCTATCGTGATGGATGTAAATCTTAATTCTAAGATTGAAGTGCAACGTGCATCGCCAGAGTAGGTATACATGATAATGGAAAATATTACAATTTTTTAAATGGATCCGAGTCTGCTCTCTTTATGCAATACTTTTGATAATCAGAATAATGACAAAACTGATTTCGTTCATAGACTCTCTGCTTCTTTGATGTTTTGTCAGTATTTGACATTTAGTAGATGTCATCTGAGTTTTTATATAAATCATTCGTTTGATTGCGAAAAGTAATCATTATTTTCTTTATGTTAAGAATGTGATTAAAACAGAAAAATCAGTCGTGAAGAGAAATGAGTTTTTGTAATGCAACGAGTGACTTTTGTCACGACCTTTAAAATATTAAATAATAATAAAAAAAGGAGACTGTCTATTTTGCACTACACAATACAAAAGTGATAGAAAATCTACATATAAACAAATGTTTATTGATAGAAATGAAGTTAGGTGTGTGAAGTAATTCTCAATAAGTATACACAATTTATTGAATATTTTGATTTATTATTACGATAGGTTCATATTGAAGAAAATAGACAATTGGTTTAAGATAACTCTATGAAGTGGATGAGGTTGATTGTAATTTATTTAAATATTTATAATATATAGCATCAATAAAATTGTACTTCCCAAATTTAGTAGTAGATACTTGTGAATATTATTAATTTTCAAAAAATCTACGGGTTTAAATTCAATCAAAGGTGTTTAGATCCCTTTGATAGACAATAATTGCCAATTGAGAACGTTTTCAAACAATACATTCATTACAGTACGAGATTAAAGATTGGTAAATAAACAAACTTATTTTAAACATAGCTTGAAATATGCAACTCTATGTTGCTTGGGGCCAACTAATTAATTAATAATGGGATAAGCTTATCCAACATAACGTTTCCAACTAGTGAAAACGTTCTCTCGTCCCTTTTGAAGTCTAAATTTCCCTATACCGACTAGACCAATAACCACTCCAGGTAACCAGATATTACTGAGTTAATTATAATTAATTGAAAAGGAGGAATTACATTTAATTATTATAAAAGTAACTGCACAAAACTCAAATTTAAATATGGGTTATTGAGATTATAAGCGTATTTCTAACTTACCCAATTATATGTTTATATTTCCTCGACACAATATTATTTAGTCTTGGGAACGATATTACCTAAAATTTAACCCCAACATATTAAATTGGAGAAATCTTCTAAATTGAAATAAACTAAAGCCTATCCCCAACATTTTTCTGTGTCAGCAGCCACTGCCATCTGAATAGACGAGGTATTAGCAATCCGGTTGATGAATCTCAAGATGCGACCGAAGATTCATCTCCAGACCTCAACCTCTATGAGTCGGGGTTACTGTTCCTCGGAACGAATCTCAAATAATATAATGACAGTCGTCTTGCCATTATCTAGCCACACTGAGCAGCACAAATATCTCTGACTGACAGAAACCAAATAGCAAGGTGGGGTGCAGTGATTTATTACAGTTGGACTAATCCAATTCACTGTACTGAGTGAAGGTTCACTAAATAAATAATTTTTCTAAAACCTCTACAGTGGAACAAATTGTACTGACAAAAATACAAAATGTTTATAAATTTAGTCTAAGTAAGCTTTGAAATTAATATTCTTTTTTTGAAATGATAATTAAATGTTGAACCTTTTTCAAATACAATAGCTGTTACTTTTTATACTTAGTCTCTGCTGATAAGAGGAATAATATTTTAGGGTATATTAATCAAATGTCGCATCTTTAGATCTCATACAGAACTCTGAAAGTTGCACTATGAAAACAGAAAAAGTCATTCATCAGACATCTATTTAATGAGTTCAACGTTTTAATATTTTAACAATTTTTAAATTTAAGTAATTCAATTCTGTACAATCAAAATCACCGGCATTTTAAGTATTATTCTCCATCAGTTGGAATGAGGAAAGAGAAGTTGCATAAAATATTTTTTATTACTAACTCTTATTACGTATTCCATTTTCTCCCAAAATTGCGAGAATTTCAAAATTGAAAAATTAACATTTATAAAAAAGTGTGATTTTGATTGGTATAAGGGATTCTTCCGGAGCGTATTGTCATATCCGATTACAGACGTAGTCTATAACTCTAAATTAGATGTAGTTGCCATAAAACAAAAAAAAAACATGAAAGATAAAAAAACCTTGAAGATTAAAACAAAACTTATCTCTCCAAAAATGTCGTTTCATGAATTATCGGTAGAATATCGGTCATCGGGTTGTTATAAAATCGGTCACAGATGTCTCAAAATAGGTTCTACCAATGCATTTTAAATTTTACTTAAATGTGTAGGTTAATGACACAAACCCGTGTGTAAAATAGCAAGTAATAAAATATTTGACACAAATAAATTAAATAAATAAATATAAACTTAGAGCTTTGACCTCATCATTAAAACTCATAAATATACGATTTTGCTGAGGTCGCGTTTAAATATATAAATATATTTTTAAAGACACCGGCCTTGGATCATATTCACTCTTTGACCAGTCACCACCGAACTGACAAATTTGGTAACGAGAATTTCGGTTGATTTTTAATTGGTTTTCCGAAATCTGTGAGTGAGAAAGTTTGTGCAATGTTTTTGCACCATTTATTTAATATATATATATATATATTCTATTAAATTGCACAAAGTTTAACGTAATTAAATTTGTAATTTCAATAAAAACATAATAATGTATACTCACTTTTGATTAATTCTCTAGAATCTATTAAGCCTGAAAAGTATAACAATGAAGAAAATAGCTGTCTTGTTATTCAACCAAATTAATTTAGCGCATAAGTATTGATCCAACAAACTTTGAGGAGAACAAGTTTGCTGGTAAGAGAATAGATTCGTGTAATTTCTGAAGAGGTTTTTAATACTTTCCTATACTTTACGAGGTCTGTTACAGCACTTGGTCTACGACTCTCCAAGGAGCAATAAGTTACTCTTCTAAAGGTAAGAAAGTAAAGACAGTACTAGTTTCAAGAAAAGAAAAACGTTTTGTAAAAACCATAGCATGTTTAGTTTATACTATAAGAGTCGTTTGCGATACTGATCATTTAAGCACTTGTTCCGTAGTTAACCAAACTAGAGTTGCACAACTCATTTTGAAAACTAGTTTAGTTTAAACCTTTTCGATATTGTCTGAATAGGTTGGCAATTCTTAGTAGGATTGCAGCTGCGTTTTGTGTGATAAATGTATGGTTTAGAGGTTACAACTGCAAATTGCTTATTGAATATCAGCCGTACGTTCACATTTTTGTAATTTAAAAGCGAAAAACCTCTCGGTCATTTTCGCATAAAAACAAAACAAAAAAACAGAAAATAGAGACTGCTAATTGAGGAAAGTTAAAAGAGATAAATATAATCCAAGACTAGATGAAGGATGCAGCTAGGGTACCTAGAGATTTCCATTCCTTTACTCACCATAAGTGAACCCCGGAGGGATAAAATAATATAAGCATGTATACATTCATAATTTCTTTTTTCAATATTTTCAAATTGGAAAATAGCAAAAACTTATCAATTTATTCAAACAATTCCGCGTAACATGTTTTTATAGATATTATTATTTTCGTATATTACAGCTAGAAGAACGTATATTATTTATTGAAAATGTTCTTCAACATTGACAACACATACATATACAGAATTTTATTTAACAATAACATTTTCAATATTAGTTGAAAAATAAAAAAAATTTATAATACCTACAAACATTTGATGAATAAAAAATACACGTACATATAAGAGTCTAAGCACGCATTACGGAGCTGAGGAAAGCAATCACTTTAGCATTAGGCTGTTTGAAATAACAAAATTAGCCTGATATAGCCAACTACAAACACACAAAATAAGTTTGAAATCTTAGTGAACCTTGAGTTGACGGCCATACAAGCGTTTCTGTTAATTCTTGTAAGAGACTGTATAAACCCATTCCCCCTGCGTCTGGAGGTTTATACACGCAGTAAAATGGTTTTTCATTTCAAGGTTAAATCTCAAACAATTGACCTTCAATCATTTATCGACATATAATCATTTCATGTAGTTCAATGGAAAATATCGTAATCTAAAAATAAGGAATAATCCTTAATTATTCCACCATTATAGAATATTTAAAATGAATTAAATTAGCCTTAGAAGCAGTAATCAGTATATTCTGTTGCGGTGACTTGATTTGTGAAAAAAAACAACCATACACTATAAATTGTATATGAATCATAAAATAAAACATATATTTGATTTTTTAAATGAATAGCGATTTCGGGAAAAAACAAATAAAAATATCAAAATAAAACGCGTTATTTTTGTTGCCTCATCAAGACCTTTCAAATTATGTACTACATGACCAGATTCATCGTTTGAAATTTTGACTTACCCTTCGCCCTCCCATCCAAGACTGACCCCCCTGAAGTCCAAAACTGACCGTGGGTTCATAGAAGCAGCCCTTTGCTACAAAATAAAACGGCCCTAAACCATGTTTAGCTAACTTAATAGACGCAGTTAATGGGGATTGCAATTTATTATATACCAACATATCCAAAACGTTCTAAAACAAAACAAAAATCGCTTTAAAAAAGCGATGATTACCGAGAGGTTTATGTCTTTGAAACAATTAGTTTAAAAACTAGTATTAAGTGTTATTTCTATGTGATGGAAGTTAATAATTTGTTGTTGTTTTTTTTCCTTCTTCTTGACTCAGGATTTCAACAACATTCCTTAACTTCATGGCCCTTAGTGCGTCTCTTGCTGGACTGACGGTACTGTATGTTTGCAAAATATGCTCCAAGGTCTCTTCTTATACTCAACAGGACTGACAGTACTTCATGTATCTGGATGTCAGCAAAATATTCTACTAGGTCTCTTCTTCCACTCAACAGGACTGACAGTGCTTCATGTATCTGGATGTCAACAAAATATTCTACTAGGTCTCTTCTTCCACTCAACAGGACTGACAGTGCTTCATGTATCTGGATGTCAGCAAAATATTCTACTAGGTCTCTTCTTCCACTCAACAGGAGTGACAGTGCTTCATGTCTGGATGTCAACAAAATATTCTACTAGGTCTCTTCTAACACTCAACAGGACTGACAGTGCTTCATGTATCTGAATGTCAGCAAAATATGCTCCAAGGACTCTTCTTATACTCAACAGGACTGACAGTGCTTCATGTCTGGATGTCAGCAAAATATGCTCCAAGGTCTCTTCTTATACTCAACAGGACTGACAGTACTTCATGTATCTGGATGTCAGCAAAATATGCTCCAAGGTCTCTTCTTATACTCAACAGGACAGACGGTACTTCATGTATCTGGATGTCAGCAAAATATGCTCCAAGGTCTCTTCTTATACTCAACAGGACTGACAGTGCTTCATGTATCTGGATGTCAGCAAAATATGCTCCAAGGTCTCTTCTTATACACAACAGGACTGACAGTACTTCATGTGTCTAGAAGTCAGCAAAATATTCTACTAGGTCTCTTCTTCCACTCAACAGGACTGACAGTGCTTCATGTCTGGATGTCAGCAAAATATTCTACTAGGTCTCTTCTTCCACTCAACAGGACTGACAGTGCTTCATGTCTGGATGTCAGCAAAATATGCTCCAAGGTCTCTTCTTATATTCAACAGGACTGACAGTGCTTCATATCTGGATGTCAGCAAAATATTCTACTAGGTCTCTTCTTATACTCAACAGGACTGACAGTACTTCATGTCTGGATGTCAGCAAAATATGCTCCAAGGTCTCTTCTTATACTCAACAGGACTGACAGTACTTCATGTATCTGGATGTCAGCAAAATATTCTATTAGGTCTCTTCTTTCACTCAACAGGACTGACAGTGCTTCATGTATCTGGATGTCAGCAAAATATGCTCCAAGGTCTCTTCTTCCACTAAACAGGACTGACAGTGCTTCAAGTATCTGGATGTCAGCAAAATATGCTCCAAGGTCTCTTCTTATACTCAACAGGACTGACAGTACTTCATGTATCCGGATGTCAGCAAAATATTCTACTAGGTCTCTTCTTCCACTCAACAGGACTGACAGTGCTTCATGTATCTGGATGTCAGCAAAATATGCTCCAACGTCTCTTCTTATACTCAACAGGACTGACAGTGCTTCATGTCTGGATGTCAGCAAAATATTCTACTAGGTCTCTTCTTCCACTCAACAGGACTGACAGTGCTTCATGTATCTGGATGTCAGCAAAATATTCCACTAAGTCTCTTCTTCCATTAAAGAGGACTGACAGTGCTTCATGTATCTGGATGTCAGCAAAATATTCTACTAGGTCTCTTCTTCCACTCAACAGGACTGACAGTGCTTCATGTCTGGATGTCAGCAAAATATTCTACTAGGTCTCTTCTTCCACTCAACAGGACTGACAGTGCTTCATGTATCTGGATGTCAGCAAAATATGCTCCAAGGTCTCTTCTTATACTCAACAGCACTGACAGTGCTTCATGTCTGGATGTCAGCAAAATATTCTACTAGGTCTCTTCTTATACTCAACAGGACTGACAGTGCTTCATGTCTGGATGTCAGCAAAATATGCTCCAAGGTCTCATCTTATACTCAACAGGATAGACAGTGCTTCATGTATCTGGATGTCAGCAAAATATGCTCCAAGGTCTCTTCTTATACTCAACAGGACTGACAGTGCTTCATGTCTGGATGTCAGCAAAATATTCTACTAGGTCTCTTCTTCCACTCAACAGGACTGACAGTGCTTCATGTCTGGATGTCAGCAAAATATTCTACTAGGTCTCTTCTTGCACTCAACAGGACTGACAGTGCTTCATGTATCTGGTTGTCAGCAAAATATGCTCCAAGGTCTCTTCTTATACTCAACAGGACTGACAGTGCTTCATGTCTGGATGTCAGCAAAATATTCTACTAGGTCTCTTCTTCCACTCAACAGGACTGACAGTGCTTCATGTATCTGGATGTCAGCAAAATATGCTCCAAGGTCTCTTCTTATACTCAACAGGACTGACAGTGCTTCATGTCTGGATGTCAGCAAAATATTCTACTAGGTCTCTTCTTCCACTCAACAGAAGTGACAGTGCTTCATGTCTGGATGTCAACAAAATATTCTACTAGGTCTCTTCTACCACTCAACAGGACTGACAGTGCTTCATGTATCTGGATGTCAGCAAAATATGCTCCAAGGTCTCTTCTTATACTCAACAGGACTGACAGTACTTCATGTATCTAGAAGTCAGCAAAATATTCTACTAGGTCTCTTCTTCCACTCAACAGGACTGACAGTGCTTCATGTCTGGATGTCAGCAAAATATTCTACTAGGTCTCTTCTTCTACTCAACAGGACTGACAGTGCTTCATGTATCTGGATGTCAGCAAAATATGCTCCAAGGTCTCTTCTTATACTCAACAGGACTGACAGTGCTTCATGTGTGGATGTCAGCAAAATATTCTACTAGGTCTCTTCTTCCACTCAACAGGACTGACAGTGCTTCATGTATCTGGATGTCAGCAAAATATGCTCCAAGGTCTCTTCTTATACTCAACAAGACTGACAGTGCTTCATGTCTGGATGTCAGCAAAATATTCTACTAGGTCTCTTCTTCCACTCAACAGGACTGACAGTGCTTCATGTATCTGGATGTCAGCAAAATATGCTCCAAGGTCTCTTCTTATACTCAACAGGACTGACAGTGCTTCATGTCTGGATGTCAGCAAAATATTCTACTAGGTCTCTTCTTCCACTCAACAGGAGTGACAGTGCTTCATGTCTGGATGTCAACAAAATATTCGACTAGGTCTCTTCTACCACTCAACAGGACTGACAGTGCTTCATGTATCTGGATGTCAGCAAAATATGCTCCAAGGTCTCTTCTTATACTCAACAGGACTGACAGTACTTCATGTATCTAGAAGTCAGCAAAATATTCTACTAGGTCTCTTCTTCCACTCAACAGGACTGACAGTGCTTCATGTCTGGATGTCAGCAAAATATTCTACTAGGTCTCTTCTTCCACTCAACAGGACTGACAGTGCTTCATGTATCTGGGTGTCAGCAAAATATGCTCCAAGGTCTCTTCTTATACTCAACAGGACTGACAGTGCTTCATGTCTGGATGTCAGCAAAATATTTTACTAGGTCTCTTCTTCCACTCAACAGGACTGACAGTGCTTCATGTCTGGATGTCAGCAAAATATTTTACTAGGTCTCTTCTTCCACTCAACAGGACTGACAGTGCTTCATGTCTGGATGTCAGCAAAATATGCTCCAAGGTCTCTTCTTATATTCAACAGGACTGACAGTGCTTCATATCTGGATGTCAGCAAAATTTTCTACTAGGTCTCTTCTTATACTCAACAGGACTGACAGTACTTCATGTCTGGATGTCAGCAAAATATGCTCCAAGGTCTCTTCTTATACTCAACAGGACTGACAGTACTTCATGTATCCGGATGTCAGCAAAATATTCTACTAGGTCTCTTCTTCCACTCAACAGGAGTGACAGTGCTTCATGTCTGGATGTCAGCAAAATATTCTACAAGGTCTCTTCTTCCACTCAACAGGACTGACAGTGCTTCATGTATCTGGATGTCAGCAAAATATGCTCCAACGTCTCTTCTTATACTCAACAGGACTGACAGTGCTTCATGTCTGGATGTCAGCAAAATATTCTACTAGGTCTCTTCTTCCACTCAACAGGACTGACAGTGCTTCATGTATCCCGATGTCAGCAAAATATTCCACTAAGTCTCTTCTTCCACTCAAGAGGACTGACAGTGCTTCATGTATCTGGATGTCAGCAAAATATTCTACTAGGTCTCTTCTTCCACTCAACAGGACTGACAGTGCTTCATGTATCTGGATGTCAGCAAAATATGCTCCAAGGTCTCTTCTTATACTCAACAGGACTGACAGTGCTTCATGTCTGGATGTCAGCAAATAAATTCTACTAGGTCTCTTCTTATAGTCAACAGGACTGACAGTGCTTCATGTCTGGATGTCAGCAAAATATGCTCGAAGGTCTCATCTTATACTCAACAGGACTGACAGTGCTTCATGTATCTGAATGTCAGCAAAATATGCTCCAAGGTCTCTTCTTATACTCAACAGGACTGACAGTGCTTCATGTCTGGATGTCAGCAAAATATTCTACTAGGTCTCTTCATCCACTCAACAGGACTGACAGTGCTTCATGTATCTGGATGTCAGCAAAATATTCCACTAAGTCTCTTCTTCCACTCAAGAGGACTGACAGTGCTTCATGTATCTGGATGTCAGCAAAATATGCTCCAAGGTCTCTTCTTATACTCAACAGGACTGACAGTGCTTCATGTCTGGATGTCAGCAAAATATTCTACTAGGTCTCTTCTTATACTCAACAGGACTGACAGTGCTTCATGTCTGGATGTCAGCAAAATATGCTCCAAGGTCTCATCTTATACTCAACAGGACTGACAGTGCTTCATGTATCTGGATGTCAGCCAAATAAGCTCCAAGGTCTCTTCTTATACTCAACAGGACTGACAGTGCTTCATGTCTGGATGTCAGCAAAATATTCTACTAGGTCTCTTCTTCCACTCAACAGGACTGACAGTGCTTCATGTCTGGATGTCAGCAAAATATTCTACTAGGTCTCTTCTTGCACTAAACAGGACTGACAGTGCTTCATGTATCTGGTTGTCAGCAAAATATGCTCCAAGGTCTCCTCTTATACTCAACAGGACTGACAGTGCTTCATGTCTGGATGTCAGCAAAATATTCTACTAGGTCTCTTCTTATACTCAACAGGACTGACAGTACTTCATGTCTGGATGTCAGCAAAATATGCTCCAAGGTCTCTTCTTATACTCAACAGGACTGACAATACTTCATGTATCTGGATGTCAGCAAAATATTCTACTAGGTCTCTTCTTTAACTCAACAGGACTGACAGTGCTTCATGTATCTGGATGTCAGCAAAATATGCTCCAAGGTCTCTTCTTATACTCAACAGGACTGACAGTACTGCATGTATCTGGATGTCAGCAAAATATTCTACTAGGTCTCTTCTTCCACTTAACAGGACTGACAGTGCTTCATGTATCTGGATGTCAGCAAAATATGCTCCAAGGTCTCTTCTTATACTCAACAGGACTGACAGTACTTCATGTATCTGGATGTCAGCAAAATATGCTCCAAGGTCTCTTCTTATACTCAACAGGACTGACAGTACTTCATGTGTCTAGAAGTCAGCAAAATATTCTACTAGGTTTCTTCTTCCACTCAACAGGACTGACAGTGCTTCATGTCTGGATGTCAGCAAAATATTTTACTAGGTCTCTTCTTCCACTCAACAGGACTGACAGTGCTTCATGTCTGGACGTCAGCAAAATATTTTACTAGGTCTCTTCTTCCCTTCAACAGGACTGACAGTGCTTCATGTCTGGATGTCAGCAAAATATTCTACTAGGTCTCTTCTTCCACTCAACAGGACTGACAGTGCTTCATGTATCTGGATGTCAGCAAAATATGCTCCAAGGTCTCTTCTTATACTCAACAGGACTGACAGTGCTTCATGTCTGGATATCAGCAAAATATTCTACTAGGTCTCTTCTTATACTCAACAGGACTGACAGTACTTCATGTCTGGATGTCAGCAAAATATGCTCCAAGGTCTCTTCTTATACTCAACAGGACTGACAGCACTTCATGTATCAGGATGTCAGCAAAATATATTACTAGGTCTCTTCTTCCACTCAACAGGACTGACAGTGCTTCATGTATCTGGATGTCAGCAAAATATGCTCCAAGGTCTCTTCTTCCACTCAACAGGACTGACAGTGCTTCAAGTATCTGGATGTCAGCAAAATATGCTCCAAGGTCTCTTCTTATACTCAACAGGACTGACAGTACTTCATGTATCCGGATGTCAGCAAAATATTCTACTAGGTCTCTTCTTCCACTCAACAGGAGTGACAGTGCTTCATGTATCTGGATGTCAGCAAAATATGCTCCAACGTCTCTTCTTATACTCAACAGGACTGACAGTGCTTCATGTCTGGATGTCAGCAAAATATTCTACTAGGTCTCTTCTTCCACTCAACAGGACTGACAGTGCTTCATGTCTGGATGTCAGCAAAATATTCTACTACTGTAGGTCTCTTCTTCCACTCAACAGGACTGACAGTGCTTCATGTATCTGGATGTCAGCAAAATATGCTCCAAGGTCTCTTCTTATACTTAACAGGACTGACAGTGCTTCATGTCTCGATGTCAGCAAAATATTCTACTATGTCTCTTCTTAAACTCAACAGGACTGACAGTACTTTATGTCTGGATGTCAGCAAAATATGCTCCAAGGTCTCTTCTTATACTCAACAGGACTGACAGTACTTCATGTATCTGGATGTCAGCAAAATATTCTACTAGGTCTCTTCTTCCACTCAACAGGACTGACAGTGCTTCATGTCTGGATGTCAGCAAAATATTCTACTAGGTCTCTTCTTCCACTCAACAGGACTGACAGTGCTTCATGTCTGAATGTCAGCAAAATATGCTCCAAGGTCTCTTCTTCCACTCAACAGGACTGACAGTGCTTCAAGTATCTGGATGTCAGCAAAATATGCTCCAAGGTCTCTTCTTATACTCAACAGGACTGACAGTACTTCATGTATCTGGATGTCAGAAAAATATGCTCCAAGGTCTCTTCTTCCACTCAACAGGACTGACAGTGCTTCATGTATCTGGATGTCAGCAAAATATGCTCCAAGGTCTCTTCTTCCACTCAACTGGACTGACAGTGCTTCATGTATCTGGATGTCAGCAAAATATGCTCCAAGGTCTCTTCTTATACTCAACAGGACTGACAGTACTTCATGTATCTGGATGTCAGCAAAATATTCTACTAGGTCTCTTCTTCGACTCAACAGGACTGACAGTGCTTCAAGTATCTGGATGTCAGCAAAATATTCCACTAAGTATCCTCTTCCACTCAACAGGACTGACAGGCTTCATGTATCTGGATGTAAGCAAAATATTCTACTAGGTCTCTTCTTCCACTCAACAGGACTGACAGTGCTTCATGTATCTGGATGTAAGCAAAATATTCTACTAGGTCTCTTCTTCCACTCAACAGGACTGACAGTGCTTCATGTCTGGATGTCAGCAAAATATTCTACTAGGTCTCTTCTTCCACTCAACAGGACTGACAGTGCTTCATGTCGGGATGTCAGCAAAATATGCTCCAAGGTCTCTTCTTCCACTCAACAGGACTGACAGTGCTTCATGTATCTGGATGTCAGCAAAATATGCTCCAAGGTCTCTTCTTCCACTCAACAGGACTGACAGTGCTTCATGTATCTGGATGTCAGCAAAATATGCTCCAAGGTCTCTTCTTCCACTCAACAGGACTGACAGTGCTTCATGTCTGGATGTCAGCAAAATATTCCACTAAGTCTCTTCTTCCACTCAACAGGACTGACAGTGCTTCATGTATCTGGATGTCAGCAAAATATTCCACTAAGTCTCTTCTTCCACTCAACAGGACTGACAGTGCTTCATGTATCTGGATGTCAGCAAATTATTCCACTAAGTCTCTTCTTCCACTCAACAGGACTGACAGTGCTTCATGTATCTGGATGTCAGCAAAATATTCCACTAAGTCTCTTCTTTCACTCAACAGGACTGACAGTGCTTCATGTCTGGATGTCAGCAAAATATTCCACTAAGTCTCTTCTTCCACTCAACAGGACTGACAGTGCTTCATGTATCTGGATGTCAGCAAAATATTCTACTAGGTCTCTTCTTATACTCAACAGGACTGACAGTGCTTCATGTATCTGGATGTCAGCAAAATATTCCACTAAGTCTCTTCTTCCACTCAACAGGACTGACAGTGCTTCATGTATCTGGATGTCAGCAAAATATTCCACTAAGTCTCTTCTTTCACTCAACAGGACTGACAGTGCTTCATGTCTGGATGTCAGCAAAATATTCCACTAAGTCTCTTCTTTCACTCAACAGGACTGACAGTGCTTCATGTATCTGGATGTCAGCAAAATATTCCACTAAGTCTCTTCTTCCACTCAACAGGACTGACAGTGCTTCATGTATCTGGATGTCAGCAAAATATTCCACTAAGTCTCTTCTTCCACTCAACAGGACTGACAGTGCTTCATGTCTGGATGTCAGCAAAATATTCCACTAAGTCTCTTCTTTCACTCAACAGGACTGACAGTGCTTCATGTCTGGATGTCAGCAAAATATTCCACTAAGTCTCTTCTTCCACTCAACAGGACTGACAGTGCTTCATGTATCTGGATGTCAGCAAAATATTCCACTAAGTCTCTTCTTTCACTCAACAGGACTGACAGTGCTTCATGTCTGGATGTCAGCAAAATATTCCACTAAGTCTCTTCTTTCACTCAACAGGACTGACAGTGCTTCATGTATCTGGATGTCAGCAAAATATTCCACTAAGTCTCTTCTTTCACTCAACAGGACTGACAGTGCTTCATGTATCTGGATGTCAGCAAAATATTCCACTAAGTCTCTTCTTCCACTCAACAGGACTGACAGTGCTTCATGTATCTGGATGTCAGCAAAATATTCCACTAAGTCTCTTCTTCCACTCAACAGGACTGACAGTGCTTCATGTATCTGGATGTCAGCAAAATATTCCACTAAGTCTCTTCTTTCACTCAACAGGACTGACAGTGCTTCATGTCTGGATGTCAGCAAAATATTCCACTAAGTCTCTTCTTTCACTCAACAGGACTGACAGTGCTTCATGTATCTGGATGTCAGCAAAATATTCCACTAAGTCTCTTCTTCCACTCAACAGGACTGACAGTGCTTCATGTATCTGGATGTCAGCAAAATATTCCACTAAGTGTCTTCTTCCACTCAACAGGACTGACAGTGCTTCATGTATCTGGATGTCAGCAAAATATTCCACTAAGTCTCTTCTTTCACTCAACAGGACTGACAGTGCTTCATGTCTGGATGTCAGCAAAATATTCCACTAAGTCTCTTCTTTCACTCAACAGGACTGACAGTGCTTCATGTATCTGGATGTCAGCAAAATATTCCACTAAGTCTCTTCTTTCACTCAACAGGACTGACAGTGCTTCATGTATCTGGATGTCAGCAAAATATTCCACTAAGTCTCTTCTTCCACTCAACAGGACTGACAGTGCTTCATGTATCTGGATGTCAGCAAAATATTCCACTAAGTCTCTTCTTTCACTCAACAGGACTGACATTGCTTCATGTCTGGATGTCAGCAAAATATTCCACTAAGTCTCTTCTTTCACTCAACAGGACTGACAGTGCTTCATGTCTGGATGTCAGCAAAATATTCCACTAAGTCTCATCTTTCACTCAACAGGACTGACAGTGCTTCATGTATCTGGATGTCAGCAAAATATTCCACTAATTCTCTTCTTTCACTCAACAGGACTGACAGTGCTTCATGTCTGGATGTCAGCAAAATATTCCACTAAGTCTCTTCTTCCACTCAACAGGACTGACAGTGCTTCATGTATCTGGATGTCAGCAAAATATTCCACTAAGTCTCTTCTTTCACTCAACAGGACTGACAGTGCTTCATGTATCTGGATGTCAGCAAAATATTCCACTAAGTCTCTTCTTCCACTCAACAGGACTGACAGTGCTTCATGTATCTGGATGTCAGCAAAATATTCCACTAAGTCTCTTCTTTCACTCAACAGGACTGACAGTGCTTCATGTCTGGATGTCAGCAAAATATTCTACTAGGTCTCTTCTTATACTCAACAAGACTGACAGTGCTTCATGTCTGGATGTCAGCAAAATATTCCACTAAGTCTCTTCTTCCACTCAACAGGACTGACAGTGCTTCATGTATCTGGATGTCAGCAAAATATTCCACTAAGTCTCTTCTTCCACTCAACAGGACTGACAGTGCTTCATGTATCTGGATGTCAGCAAAATATTCTACTAGGTCTCTTCGTCCACTCAACACGACTGACAGTGCTTCATGTCTGGATGTCAGCAAAATATTCTACTAGGTCCCTTCTTCCACTCAACAGGACTGACAGATGGAGAATTTGTTCAAATTGAAACGGTATAGATACTCGTTATTTACATAGTATGATTTAATTAAAATTTCTAAAACGATATAAAAAATGTTTTTCGTAAATTTAAATTATGAAATTTGACTTATCAAATTTTATAATATAAATTCATAATTTTAAATTTTCATAATTTACTTAGATACCAGGTTGAAAAACAATTGTAAAATTTCATCTTGACTTCAAAACTATATGGTTTACATAATTTATTTCTACAGAAAAACAATATTTGTAACCTACCCAAGTAACAAATGAAACGTACACAAAGGTTTTGTATACTTTACAATTTTAACAGTTCACCAATTTGAGATAAGAATCAATAAAATAACGTTGAAAAATGTTATAATATCAATCTAATTAAAAATGTAAACAAATAAATATAACTTTAATGTAATAGCAGATATTTCTTGTTGAAACTCCATATTCAAGGAAAAAATAAGGCAAAAGCTTAAAGTTTCAAATATTTTAATAATATAAATGAGCTACAATTGTTTCGCCTTGCGGCATCATCGGTCAACTCTAAACGCGTTAAATATAACTTTAACATATACTGCACAAAATAAAGAGCCGACCATACAACAAAAAGACAACTTTTTATTAACGATGCCTTTAAGCAACATTCGACAATGGCCGGTTGATTGCGACTTTATTTCGATAGCTTATGCAAATATTTTTGCATCAGACTTTTCTGTCTTTCAATCCATGGTCATTTTTTGTGCAAGCCTATTTTCATGTTTGTCTCAATGCAGATATAGGCATTTTAAAACTGGTATAATTTAGTAATTTAAAAAAGAGATAGCCCTCTGTAACCGATAACCGATATATAAAGTTGTAATTTTGTGTTGCACTACAATTCACCCGCCACGATAATAAAGCCAAGAACTTAGTTAAGGGAGTGGGGGGGGGGTCTACAGATCTCTCCATCAACAGCGCTCTCTTTCACTTCTGTTCAATGTTGAAGATGGACTATTCCAAATAAGTTGAACACTCACAGATATTCCACCGCCTTCCACTTACCTTATCTCTATTCTCGTGATGTGCGGACTGTAGTTGTCTAGTAGTGTTGTTTGCTATACTTACCTTATATATATATATATATATATATATATATATATATATATATATATATATATATATATATATATATATAAATATATATGTAAGTAAACACCCCTTTGTTTGGCCGAATCGATTTTTTTCTTAGGTACACCGCGTGTCATTTTCAAGTCTTGTAACGAAGTAAGTAACTATGTCTGTGTTTTACATTCATAAGTGCTTCTCATTTATTTTGTGTTTAGTTTTTGTCAATACATTTGCTTATATTAATTTGAATTTTTGCCCGAAAATGAATCCAACCAAGAAGTCGAAAACATATCACCATCAAAAAGAGTGGGAATGCGGATAGTTTATGCTTCTAATAAGGAGAGAAGTCTAGTATTCACAGAACCACTTCTTTATTACTGGAAGGGTTGTTTAAAGGTTGGCTACTTGACATGTAAGAAATTATAACTAGTTATTAAGATCGGTAATAAGAAATTTTAATGGAAGATATGGATGTAATTGGTGGAGGAGTGGTTCGTCCTAGTTTTAGACATTAGGAAGGAGTAACGTTAAGGTTATTCAAAACAAATGGGGCGACGGAAATATTTGCTTGAAACAAATAGAATATATATATATATATATATATATATATATATATATATATATATATATATAACGTGAGACAATGTCTCTAGAAGGAGATTGTTCCACTCAATATAGGAGCAAATTTATTTTCATATATAACAATATAATTTAACAATAATAACAACTAAGCTTGAATAAAAATATTTAAAAAATCAATTCATTTAACAATTTAAATCTATTTCGTTTTTAATGCTAACATTGTGTACTTGGTTACAAAATATATTAAGGCTTTTATTTTTTAATAAGCCTAAAATTATAAATGATTAACTCTCCATTGTAAAATACAAAATCAAGTACAAAATTCTAAAATGTCTTTAACAACATCAATATGTATTTTAGAACATAAAAATGTATTTTATATGTTAAAACCACTGAACATTAGTTCTTTTATAACCGTGTTAAACATTTTATCAGTGAATTTATTTCCAGAAATATATGAAACACGTAGTAAAATAAAGGGTTCAAAAATACATTGAAAGAGTCGAGATTAAGGGTTGAATGTATTGTGTACGTGAGGAGGGTACAACACAGTCACGTGGTGTCGTTGTTACATAAGTGTTATTGTGCCAATGTTTGGTAGGCCTACCTCTATATACTGGAGAACAACATTAAGGGTAACAGTTTGATCAGTCACACTTTTACAGTTTATATTAAGGTCATATTGATATCGTGTAAACCAAACAAAAATAATTGAACTGTCAGCATTCCACTGGCGTACTAACTGTCACAAAAAACAGCAGTTTTTGTCTAACTGTGTTTACTAACTATAGGTTGCAGACGCAATAAATGCAGGCAGTAGGGGATGGGATTGGTTGACCTTGGACAAATTATTATGAATCTCGCGTAACAGTGATCTACCTTAGCTAATGTCATTGACTACTTTTTCCTTGTTGCTTAAACCTTTCGTTTATCATCGTCTTATAAAAAAGAAATGAAGAAAAGAAGATAATTTAATAAAGACTGACCAATAGTTTCAGGATAGGAAGAGAACTAGATTTGGTCAAGAGTGACCTGAGAGGAAAGATAGGATGTAACACAAAGACTACAATGTAGAGATACGCACCCCTGCTAAGTACACTCTGTTCTGCTAAGTACACTCTGTTCTGCTAAGTACACTCTGTTCTGCTAAGTACACTCTGTTCTGCTAAGTACACTCTGTTCTGCTAAGTACACTCTGTTCTGCTAAGTACACTCTGTTCTGCTAAGTACACTCTGTTCTGCTAAGTACACTCTGTTCTGCTAAGTACACTCTGTTCTGCTAAGTACACTCTGTTCTGCTAAGTACACTCTGTTCTGCTAAGTACACTCTGTTCTGGTTATTCGTTGGACGTGCTTGTTGTGTTTACAAACGATTGATTTTATTTTTACTTCCATCTCTTACTACAATTATTATTGAAGCATATTTATATTTATTATTAAATTAAAAAATAATAAAATTGAACTAATAACTGTATAGTACTATACACGTATTTTAAAATTATTACGCTATTTAAGCTATAGTGTATATTTTTAGACTTGATTTACATACTTTAAAATCTATTTTTTGAAGCAACTATCAATTTTTCATCACTTTATGGGGACGTTCCGCATAGCCACAAGTTTTTTAATAAGAAGGTTAGGAATACAAAACCGCAAATCCGACCTCGAAAGCCCTCAAAATGGCGGCGGTTTAAAGTTACAATGTTGTGTTTGTTGAAAATGGCTTCATTTTCTTTCTTGGTATGAGTTAAATAATTAAAGCCCGGAAAATCCATACTGGATGTAAGGAAACACTTTTTCTGGATAGTGAGTGACTTTTCACCTCCAGTGGGAATGATCTACAAGGAGGATGGAGAGAAAAGTTTGTAATGTAAGCCTAGACCAACATCAAATTAAAATGCTATTTGAGTAAAACATTTTACCCCAAGCCAAATCAAAAAAGTGGACGCGGTCAGAAATTACGACCATTTAAAATTTAAAACATTTAATACATGCAAATAAAAATAACTCTCAATAACTCTAGTGGTGGTTATCGTTGCAGCTTACCTTTTTTACAATAAATGTTCAAATTGTTTTCTTTCTGCAGTTTGGCAGTGAGCAGCAGATATTTCTGTCGCTGCATCTAGTATTCGCCGTGGTAAGTCGTTTATGGCATTGAGCTTGGTTTGATCATTTTTCCTTTTTAAATGTCCCTAAAAATATCCATCGTTTTTAAATCCATAGTTATAAAAAAATGGTTATGTTGGAGCAAAAAATATCAAGCCTTTCTGATACTTTTTTGAACACTGTATATTAATTTTTTTCATTGCTAATATATGAATGTAATGTAAATAAATCATATAATAAATTCAGTCCATTCCTATGGAACTGTACTATGGGTTAATTCCCAATAGAACCGTCCATTCCTGTGGTTCCGTTCCTACGTGTTGTTTACAACTTTAGCATTTTCCGTTATCATTACTCTGTTTATGTATTGTTTTCATTTAACTTTTGCAAAACTATCTTTCAATTTGCTGTCAACTTCATATCAACAGTTTCTGGTCGATTCTATTGTTTAAAACCGGAAATTAAATCTGTCTGTTACAACAAAACCATCTCACCATTAAATCACTCTTTAACTGTAGCGCTACTCAAGAAGAACCATTCTGAAGTCTGTCATCAGAATGTCTTTCAATTGACAAGTGTCATCCGACAATTTTTTTCCAAATACTTTCATTTATTAACTGTTGCCAGTAACAACTTGATAAGATACTATTGTGCAGATAAATAGAAGGAAGATGTAAAGAATAAAATAAAAGAGGGAAATAAAATGAAAGTGAAAGGTTTTAAGAAGCGTAGTGACAAGGACACATGATTCTGATTGAGTTTTGTGGCGGAAGTTTCATTCAATATGTCTATCCAGTAAAACACTATTGTCCAAACATTAATAGAGGTGGGGGAAGGACTCTCAACTACATCACCTATAGTATAACAAATACATTCTGATTCAGCGGCAGCTCTTAAGAGCAGGAAAATGGATTGGACAGGGATTGTCATGAGCACTCTCTTATCAACGACGATTTCAACTTGAGATTACAGTATCGTCAGGCTAGGAGTGTGTCTGGTGTAATGGGCGTGTCCTCCCTTCTACTTGTCTCTCTAGCCTGACTTGATGGTACAACCCATTCCAAGGAAACTAGGTATACACACACACACACACACACATATATATATATATATATATATATATATATATATATATAAACTAATTGTTACACGTTCTGTTTATCAACAAAAATGTTTTATTCTTATTTACACCGATGAAAGAAACGAAAGTCGGGTAGGGGTTTACACAAAAGCATTTGAGGTCTATATTTTTTTTATTGGGATGGGACCGCTGAAAGCAAACGCAACAAACAAAGTGTGGGGGCCCCTATTTTCCATTCCAACCCAGACACCCAGACACATTCTTACCTTGAGGATACTGTAAGTATGGTTTTGTTCGAATTATATGTTCGAGTATAAGCTGGATCTACACCTTTCTTCATTTTGTCGTGGGTTACGTCCCACTCCTTCAGGAGTTCTCTCTTAACCAACCCTTTTTATCTTTCAACTAGTTAAAACTGTTTTTATTTAAATTAAAAAATGAGCCAGTAGATCTCAATGCATATTGCATACTGAAAGAAATCCAAAATTGATACTGTATTTTAAAAATACACACAAAAACATAATATTAAGTATACGTTTTTTGGATATATATTCAAAAACTACACATGAGAATAATTATGATTTAGGCCTACATATTATTCTTAGAATAATTGATACTTTATAAATTCTTGTATTCACAGCTGTAATTGAATTTTGTATCTGACTTTTCAATCTTTTTCGTTTAAATCAAATTTTAAGTCTATATTTTTAAATTTCATTTTTATATAAACACTAGTAATCTTTCAAATTATGCAAAAAAAAAAAAAAAAAATTATAATACACGGCAAAAATAAGAGAACTCTATGAATTGGATCAACAAAATTTTAGGAAACTGTAAATTATTTGGAGACTTTATAGTGGAAATAAAATTATTTGGACAACGGTGATAATTAAATTTGTCAATAATTAAAATATAATTTTCATTTGTTTTTAACGTTTTTTTTTTATTTTATGAAAAGGATATTTTAAAAATGTTAACACATATGAACTTATATAATTATCTTGCACGACAACGGTTCACCATTAAACGCAATATTGTTAAAGTTTAATTTGTTTTGTAGATATTTTACTACGGAGGGACTTTCTATCGGGGAACTGTCTTATCTTCTCTAAAGAAGGATAAGTTACTGCTCTCTGGGGCCTCGTAATAGACATCGTGAGGTATCAGAAAATATTAAAATATACTTTAGATATTATTCCACACATGGACTGCTACATTCGTTTATACAAAAGTATATTATGTTGTAAATAGGGCTTGTTTGTCCAAAGTTTGTTAAGTATTTAATAATAATTAAAGTATATTACCAAACGTTAGCCTAAATATTCTTTTTTCCTTCTGTTGGTATTAACGTATTGTTACGTTTAACCTAACAGACAAAATTTCATTGATAAAAACCTGACTTTGAACTTCAGGAAAATAATTATATGTTTACATGTAAAAAGCACACCATTAGAGGTTTATTTCAGACTAATTTATATACCGGTGTTACTCACGTTATCAATAAGGTTCGGGTAAAATTCATTCAATACTAAACGTACGTAATGGTGACAAAATCATCATTTTCCAGCAAGAAACTAACTCGTACCTCCCCGCAAAATTGTTGATTACTTCGCTAAACTCTATCATTCTCTGTAGCTCAATGATTATTAACAGGATTCCTCACCTGAAACGTAACAATCCAGGTCCACAAAGTCCATGGATCAGTCTCAACTAATTTCTCCGTTAGATCTAAGATCTAAACTTTATGGCCCACATTTTACATAAACTAATCTCAATAAATTTTTCCACGAGACCAATTTTGACTTTTCGCATTACTTGGAACTTGAACCAGCCTCACTGAACCAGGACCCAGTCTCTCTAAGAGGCTTCTACATGAGCCCTATACACCAACATTACTTGGAACTTGAATCAGCCTCACTAAATTACCAGAACCAGGACCCAGTCTCTCTAAGAGGCTTCTACATGAGCCCTATACACCAACCTTACTTGGAACTTGAACCAGCCTCACTAAATTACCAGAACCAGGACCCAGTCTCTCTAAGAGGCTTCTACATGAGCCCTATACACCAACCTTACTTGGAACTTGAACCAGCCTCACTAAATTGCCAGAACCAGGACCCAGTCTCTCTAAGAGGCTTCTACATGAGCCCTATACACCAACCTTACTTGGAACTTGAACCAGCCTCACTAAATTGCCAGAACCAGGACCCAGTCTCTCTAAGAGGCTTCTACATGAGCCCTATACACCAACCTTACTTGGAACTTGAACCAGCCTCACTAAATTGCCAGAACCAGGACCCAGTCTCTCTAAGAGGCTTCTACATGAGCCCTATACACCAACCTTACTTGGAACTTGAACCAGCCTCACTAAATTGCCAGAACCAGGACCCAGTCTCTCTAAGAGGCTTCTACATGAGCCCTATACACCAACCTTACTTGGAACTTTAACCAGCCTCGCTAAATTGCCAGAACGAGGACCCAGTCTCTCTAAGAGGCTTCTACATGAGCCCTATACACCAACATTACTTGGAACTTGAACCAGCCTCACTAAATTGCCAGAACCAGGACCCAGTCTCTCTAAGAGGCTTCTACATGAGCCCTATACACCAACCTTACTTGGAACTTGAACCAGCCTCACTAAATTGCCAGAACCAGGACCCAGTCTCTCTAAGAGGCTTCTACATGAGCCCTATACACCAACATTACTTGGAACTTGAACCAGCCTCACTAAATTGCCAGAACCAGGACCCAGTCTCTCTAAGAGGCTTCTACATGAGCCCTATACACCAACCTTACTTGGAACTTGAACCAGCCTCACTAAATTGCCAGAACCAGGACCCAGTCTCTCTAAGAGGCTTCTACATGAGCCCTATACACCAACATTACTTGGAACTTGAATCAGCCTCACTAAATTGCCAGAACCAGGACCCAGTCTCTCTAAGAGGCTTCTACATGAGCCCTATACACCAACCTTACTTGGAACTTGAACCAGCCTCACTAAATTGCCAGAACCAGGACCCAGTCTCTCTAAGAGGCTTCTACATGAGCCCTATACACCAACATTACTTGGAACTTGAACCAGCCTCACTAAATTACCAGAACCAGGACCCAGTCTCTCTAAGAGGCTTCTACATGAGCCCTATACACCAACCTTACTTGGAACTTGAACCAGCCTCACTAAATTGCCAGAACCAGGACCCAGTCTCTCTAAGAGGCTTCTACATGAGCCCTATACACCAACATTACTTGGAACTTGAATCAGCCTCACTAAATTACCAGAACCAGGACCCAGTCTCTCTAAGAGGCTTCTACATGAGCCCTATACACCAACCTTACTTGGAACTTGAACCAGCCTCACTAAATTACCAGAACCAGGACCCAGTCTCTCTAAGAGGCTTCTACATGAGCCCTATACACCAACCTTACTTGGAACTTGAACCAGCCTCACTAAATTACCAGAACCAGGACCCAGTCTCTCTAAGAGGCTTCTACATGAGCCCTATACACCAACCTTACTTGGAACTTGAACCAGCCTCACTAAATTACCAGAACCAGGACCCAGTCTCTCTAAGAGGCTTCTACATGAGCCCTATACACCAACATTACTTGGAACTTGAACCAGCCTCACTAAATTACCAGAACCAGGACCCAGTCTCTCTAAGAGGCTTCTACATGAGCCCTATACACCAACCTTACTTGGAACTTGAACCAGCCTCACTAAATTACCAGAACCAGGACCCAGTCTCTCTAAGAGGCTTCTACATGAGCCCTATACACCAACATTACTTGGAACTTGAACCAGCCTCACTAAATTACCAGAACCAGGACCCAGTCTCTCTAAGAGGCTTCTACATGAGCCCTATACACCAACCTTACTTGGAACTTGAACCAGCCTCACTAAATTACCAGAACCAGGACCCAGTCTCTCTAAGAGGCTTCTACATGAGCCCTATACACCAACCTTACTTGGAACTTGAACCAGCCTCACTAAATTACCAGAACCAGGACCCAGTCTCTCTAAGAGGCTTCTACATGAGCCCTATACACCAACCTTACTTGGAACTTGAACCAGCCTCACTAAATTACCAGAACCAGGACCCAGTCTCTCTAAGAGGCTTCTACATGAGCCCTATACACCAACCTTACTTGGAACTTGAACCAGCCTCACTAAATTACCAGAACCAGGACCCAGTCTCTCTAAGAGGCTTCTACATGAGCCCTATACACCAACATTACTTGGAACTTGAACCAGCCTCACTAAATTGCCAGAACCAGGACCCAGTCTCTCTAAGAGGCTTCTACATGAGCCCTATACACCAACATTACTTGGAACTTGAACCAGCCTCACTAAATTACCAGAACCAGGACCCAGTCTCTCTAAGAGGCTTCTACATGAGCCCTATACACCAACCTTACTTGGAACTTGAACCAGCCTCACTAAATTACCAGAACCAGGACCCAGTCTCTCTAAGAGGCTTCTACATGAGCCCTATACACCAACATTACTTGGAACTTGAACCAGCCTCACTAAATTACCAGAACCAGGACCCAGTCTCTCTAAGAGGCTTCTACATGAGCCCTATACACCAACCTTACTTGGAACTTGAACCAGCCTCACTAAATTACCAGAACCAGGACCCAGTCTCTCTAAGAGGCTTCTACATGAGCCCTATACACCAACCTTACTTGGAACTTGAACCAGCCTCACTAAATTACCAGAACCAGGACCCAGTCTCTCTAAGAGGCTTCTACATGAGCCCTATACACCAACCTTACTTGGAACTTGAACCAGCCTCACTAAATTACCAGAACCAGGACCCAGTCTCTCTAAGAGGCTTCTACATGAGCCCTATACACCAACCTTACTTGGAACTTGAACCAGCCTCACTAAATTACCAGAACCAGGACCCAGTCTCTCTAAGAGGCTTCTACATGAGCCCTATACACCAACATTACTTGGAACTTGAACCAGCCTCACTAAATTGCCAGAACCAGGACCCAGTCTCTCTAAGAGGCTTCTACATGAGCCCTATACACCAACCTTACTTGGAACTTGAACCAGCCTCACTAAATTGCCAGAACCAGGACCCAGTCTCTCTAAGAGGCTTCTACATGAGCCCTATACACCAACATTACTTGGAACTTGAACCAGCCTCACTAAATTGCCAGAACCAGGACCCAGTCTCTCTAAGAGGCTTCTACATGAGCCCTATACACCAACCTTACTTGGAACTTGAACCAGCCTCACTAAATTACCAGAACCAGGACCCAGTCTCTCTAAGAGGCTTCTACATGAGCCCTATACACCAACATTACTTGGAACTTGAATCAGCCTCACTAAATTACCAGAACCAGGACCCAGTCTCTCTAAGAGGCTTCTACATGAGCCCTATACACCAACCTTACTTGGAACTTGAACCAGCCTCACTAAATTACCAGAACCAGGACCCAGCCTCTCTAAGAGGCTTCTACATGAGCCCTATACACCAACCTTACTTGGAACTTGAACCAGCCTCACTAAATTACCAGAACCAGGACCCAGTCTCTCTAAGAGGCTTCTACATGAGCCCTATACACCAACATTACTTGGAACTTGAACCAGCCTCACTAAATTGCCAGAACCAGGACCCAGTCTCTCTAAGAGGCTTCTACATGAGCCCTATACACCAACCTTACTTGGAACTTGAACCAGCCTCACTAAATTGCCAGAACCAGGACCCAGTCTCTCTAAGAGGCTTCTACATGAGCCCTATACACCAACCTTACTTGGAACTTGAACCAGCCTCACTAAATTGCCAGAACCAGGACCCAGTCTCTCTAAGAGGCTTCTACATGAGCCCTATACACCAACATTACTTGGAACTTGAACCAGCCTCACTAAATTACCAGAACCAGGACCCAGCCTCTCTAAGAGGCTTCTACATGAGCCCTATACACCAACCTTACTTGGAACTTGAACCAGCCTCACTAAATTACCAGAACCAGGACCCAGTCTCTCTAAGAGGCTTCTACATGAGCCCTATACACCAACCTTACTTGGAACTTGAACCAGCCTCACTAAATTGCCAGAACCAGGACCCAGTCTCTCTAAGAGGCTTCTACATGAGCCCTATACACCAACATTACTTGGAACTTGAACCAGCCTCACTAAATTACCAGAACCAGGACCCAGCCTCTCTAAGAGGCTTCTACATGAGCCCTATACACCAACCTTACTTGGAACTTGAACCAGCCTCACTAAATTGCCAGAACCAGGACCCAGTCTCTCTAAGAGGCTTCTACATGAGCCCTATACACCAACCTTACTTGGAACTTGAACCAGCCTCACTAAATTACCAGAACCAGGACCCAGTCTCTCTAAGAGGCTTCTACATGAGCCCTATACACCAACCTTACTTGGAACTTGAACCAGCCTCACTATATTACCAGAACCAGGACCCAGTCTCTCTAAGAGGCTTCTACATGAGCCCTATACACCAACCTTACTTGGAACTTGAACCAGCCTCACTAAATTGCCAGAACCAGGACCCAGTCTCTCTAAGAGGCTTCTACATGAGCCCTATACACCAACATTACTTGGAACTTGAACCAGCCTCACTAAATTGCCAGAACCAGGACCCAGTCTCTCTAAGAGGCTTCTACATGAGCCCTATACACCAACATTACTTGGAACTTGAACCAGCCTCACTAAATTACCAGAAACAGGACCCAGTCTCTCTAAGAGGCTTCTACATGAGCCCTATACACCAACCTTACTTGGAACCTGAACCAGCCTCACTATATTACCAGAAACAGGACCCAGTCTCTCTAAGAGGCTTCTACATGAGCCCTATACACCAACCTTACTTGGAACTTGAACCAGCCTCACTAAATTACCAGAAACAGGACCCAGTCTCTCTAAGAGGCTTCTACATGAGCCCTATACACCAACATTACTTGGAACTTGAACCAGCCTCACTAAATTGCCAGAACCAGGACCCAGTCTCTCTAAGAGGCTTCTACATGAGCCCTATACACCAACATTACTTGGAACTTGAACCAGCCTCACTAAATTACCAGAACCAGGACCCAGTCTCTCTAAGAGGCTTCTACATGAGCCCTATACACCAACCTTACTTGGAACTTGAACCAGCCTCACTAAATTACCAGAACCAGGACCCAGTCTCTCTAAGAGGCTTCTACATGAGCCCTATACACCAACCTTACTTGGAACTTGAACCAGCCTCACTAAATTACCAGAACCAGGACCCAGTCTCTCTAAGAGGCTTCTACATGAGCCCTATACACCAACCTTACTTGGAACTTGAACCAGCCTCACTAAATTACCAGAACCAGGACCCAGTCTCTCTAAGAGGCTTCTACATGAGCCCTATACACCAACCTTACTTGGAACTTGAACCAGCCTCACTAAATTACCAGAACCAGGACCCAGTCTCTCTAAGAGGCTTCTACATGAGCCCTATACACCAACCTTACTTGGAACTTGAACCAGCCTCACTAAATTACCAGAACCAGGACCCAGTCTCTCTAAGAGGCTTCTACATGAGCCCTATACACCAACCTTACTTGGAACTTGAACCAGCCTCACTATATTACCAGAACCAGGACCCAGTCTCTCTAAGAGGCTTCTACATGAGCCCTATACACCAACATTACTTGGAACTTGAACCAGCCTCACTAAATTGCCAGAACCAGGACCCAGTCTCTCTAAGAGGCTTCTACATGAGCCCTATACACCAACATTACTTGGAACTTGAACCAGCCTCACTAAATTACCAGAACCAGGACCCAGTCTCTCTAAGAGGCTTCTACATGAGCCCTATACACCAACCTTACTTGGAACTTGAACCAGCCTCACTAAATTACCAGAACCAGGACCCAGTCTCTCTAAGAGGCTTCTACATGAGCCCTATACACCAACCTTACTTGGAACTTGAACCAGCCTCACTAAATTACCAGAACCAGGACCCAGTCTCTCTAAGAGGCTTCTACATGAGCCCTATACACCAACCTTACTTGGAACTTGAACCAGCCTCACTAAATTACCAGAACCAGGACCCAGTCTCTCTAAGAGGCTTCTACATGAGCCCTATACACCAACCTTACTTGGAACTTGAACCAGCCTCACTATATTACCAGAACCAGGACCCAGTCTCTCTAAGAGGCTTCTACATGAGCCCTATACACCAACCTTACTTGGAACTTGAACCAGCCTCACTAAATTGCCAGAACCAGGACCCAGTCTCTCTAAGAGGCTTCTACATGAGCCCTATACACCAACATTACTTGGAACTTGAACCAGCCTCACTAAATTTCCAGAACCAGGACCCAGTCTCTCTAAGAGGCTTCTACATGAGCCCTATACACCAACATTACTTGGAACTTGAACCAGCCTCACTAAATTACCAGAAACAGGACCCAGTCTCTCTAAGAGGCTTCTACATGAGCCCTATACACCAACCTTACTTGGAACCTGAACCAGCCTCACTAAATTGCCAGAACCAGGACCCAGTCTCTCTAAGAGGCTTCTACATGAGCCCGATACACCAACATTACTTGGAACTTGAACCAGCCTCACTAAATTGCCAGAACCAGGACCCAGTCTCTCTAAGAGGCTTCTACATGAGCCCTATACACCAACATTACTTGGAACTTGAACCAGCCTCACTAAATTACCAGAACCAGGACCCAGTCTCTCTAAGAGGCTTCTACATGAGCCCTATACACCAACCTTACTTGGAACTTGAACCAGCCTCACTAAATTGCCAGAACCAGGACCCAGTCTCTCTAAGAGGCTTCTACATGAGCCCTATACACCAACATTACTTGGAACTTGAACCAGCCTCACTAAATTACCAGAAACAGGACCCAGTCTCTCTAAGAGGCTTCTACATGAGCCCTATACACCAACCTTACTTGGAACCTGAACCAGCCTCACTATATTACCAGAACCAGGACCCAGTCTCTCTAAGAGGCTTCTACATGAGCCCTATACACCAACCTTACTTGGAACTTGAACCAGCCTCACTAAATTACCAGAACCAGGACCCAGTCTCTCTAAGAGGCTTCTACATGAGCCCTATACACCAACCTTACTTGGAACCTGAACCAGCCTCACTATATTACCAGAAACAGGACCCAGTCTCTCTAAGAGGCTTCTACATGAGCCCTATACACCAACATTACTTGGAACCTGAACCAGCCTCACTATATTACCAGAAACAGGACCCAGTCTCTCTAAGAGGCTTCTACATGAGCCCTATACACCAACCTTACTTGGAACCTGAACCAGCCTCACTATATTACCAGAACCAGGACCCAGTCTCTCTAAGAGGCTTCTACATGAGCCCTATACACCAACATTACTTGGAACTTGAACCAGCCTCACTATATTACCAGAAACAGGACCCAGTCTCTCTAAGAGGCTTCTACATGAGCCCTATACACCAACCTTACTTGGAACTTGAACCAGCCTCACTAAATTACCAGAACCAGGACCCAGTCTCTCTAAGAGGCTTCTACATGAGCCCTATACACCAACCTTACTTGGAACCTGAACCAGCCTCACTATATTACCAGAACCAGGACCCAGTCTCTCTAAGAGGCTTCTACATGAGCCCTATACACCAACATTACTTGGAACTTGAACCAGCCTCACTAAATTGCCAGAACCAGGACCCAGTCTCTCTAAGAGGCTTCTACATGAGCCCTATACACCAACCTTACTTGGAACCTGAACCAGCCTCACTATATTACCAGAACCAGGACCCAGTCTCTCTAAGAGGCTTCTACATGAGCCCTTTACACCAAACTCTACTAAATTTCCGAGCTACAAGTCCGTCAAAAATCCAACCATCTTATCTACTCGGATAAAGCTAGATAACCTCTCTAAGTGAATTGAAGAATCAAGTGCGAACTGTATTGTCACAGTTTATCTACCAAAATTGTTGTCATATTTTATATTTAACAAAACTTTAGATAAATATAGTAAGTAGATCCTGACGGTTGTATCCTTGAAAGATGATGTGATGCCATAGGAGCCTGGAGTTAATTGGATCTTCCGAGCCGTACACTGTTTATATACACCAGTAGTTATAGACTTGTATAGGCCGTATGCCAGACATATTCTCCCGAAAATAGGGAGTTATAGGCTCGCCCCAGCACTTTCCATATCACGATTCTGAGATGTGTTTCTCTTTAAAACTAGACTGACGATTACACTCTCCAATACAGACCAATCAAAGTATAGAACATTTTTGGACAACGAAGGTAAAAGGTTTATCATCCCTTAACATAATATTGCCCTACCTTTTTCTGACCTATACTTCTCTTGTTTACTAACATTTTGAAAACTTTACGTTTAACATTAGGCCTACGCCTATTTGATATCAAACATAATAATAAGACGACTACTTACACCCAATCCAGATCTTACCTCTTTCACTTGACGCAATTAAAAGTTGAACGCTACATTGATTTCACTTCCCAAACATAAAATTAAATCTATCTAGAGTTGTTTTTAGACTGAGTCTTCATTCGAGACTTAATTAACGAATTAATTATTCAACGTTAGTAGATTCAGTCTAATTAATAAGCTTTGCAAACATTTACAAGAAGGTCATTCTTCTTTGCAAATGAAACTTTCAATTGCTTGACTTTTTGTTTGACAGCATTTTAGAGATGTCAAAAAGAAAAGTAAGGTTGGCGATATAATGTTGAAGTGATAGTGAAACGAACGTGTACTTCTATAACAAGTAAGTGGTCTTTTGAAAACCGACAAAATACGCTTTGACTTCTGAGGAAAGAGATTACGCCTTCTGTCCGTTACAGTTAGCACAAACATTGTACATGCTTTCTCATATACTTACATAGTAGTCATTCATGTAGATTAAATAGTGTACAAAGGGTGAATGAGGGATCATAAAATACGAAGTAGATTTTTAAACTGTTAACGACATTAATATACAATTTAGTGGATGTTTTTAGGTTAAATCAATACATGTTAACATTCACAATCATACGTATAGACAAAATAAAGTCAAGAGATTTTTGCGGCTAGGCCTGTACACCTTTAGATTTCCTAGTAGGCTACCAAAGGGGGGGGGGGTTTATTATATTTATGTAATATAAATAAACTATGAAAATATATTGAATTAACTTTCTCACACACCAAACCACAAAGCAAAATAAGCTAATAAAGTTTTGGTTTTTGTCATTCCGAATACTGATTATAACAAAAAAATATTCCACTTATCGTCCTCAGTATTCTGTTTACCGTTGTATTAATTTACGACGGCTATTTCGGCTATTCAGCCATTTTCAAGTTTAAAAATAGTTTAGGCAGGCTGGTCCTTTGTCAATTAAAAATACAAATAATTAATTTACGTACATCAACAATACAGGAACATATACTGTATATAAGTAAACAGAATACTGAAGGCAGTAGGCCTAAGTGAAATAAATGATTGTTTAAAAAAATACATTTGTTGCCATCTGTAAGAAAGAGTAGTTTTACGTGAAAAAGAAATTATGTAACTTAATTTATTACTAATTAAGAATTTGTTATGGAGGATAAGTTGATATAGAAAAGTTCCCTCTATATTTACATTTTGTGAATGCATATTAAAAAAAAATGTTTAATTATAGTCTAAGTTTGTTTAAACTCGTCCTCAAGTTAGATCGTATTTGATAACATCGCCTGTTACTTGACAGCGGTAACGGTTCATTTTTATTTTCTGAATTGTAATTGTCTTTTACTTCCTATTTGACACATTGGTTTTGGTCATTTAACCTCACATTTCACCAAAATTTGAACTGAATTGGCAATAACGATTGTGAGGAATTAGGTCTCTATAACGGATCCTTGGACATATTTTGTTTTTTGGAGATACGTATCAATTAGTTTTTATTGGCTCCATAGAGACTACAATTCCACCATATTAAAATTTGAGTTTAGGTTTTATGGTGATACTCTTAAATTTTGAAGTTATATAGACTATATATTACTGTTTTACTGTATTATATATAACATATTACATATATTATATATATATGTGTGTGTGTGTGTAAATAAATATAATATGAACTAAAGTGTGAACACTTTTTGTGACCTCAAAACGGATATCTCAACTATAACATCTTTGTTTTACTCATCACATAACTTTCCCTATATAATGTATATGTGAGAAAGCGAAAAGTCTGTAGTCTACTAGGGCTGAGTTTCCGTCGTAAGCCCAACGAGAGCTACAGAACCTGCCAGCTATTAAGATTACAAAGTTTTTGTGAAACTTCGATTTAGACATCAGTTCAATTACTAAAAACATTTTACTAAAAACAGTTCAATTAATTGTGTATGAAAACATATATCACAATTTCATAAGTAAATTAAAGATTTATAAATTTCTACCTCTTCAAAATACCAAATTAGGTCAAACATTTCTAAATCTTCATTTTGTTTTTGTCATAAAATCGAATAAAATTTTGACTCAGAATTTTATTTCCAAAAATATATGAACACGTTGTAAAATAAGGGACGAAAAACTACACGAAGAGATGAGATTAAGGGTTGAACTTGTTGGTACGTGAGAAGGGTACAACAAAGTCATGTGGTGTCACAGTTATTTAAGTGTTATTGTGGCAATGTTCGGTAGGCTGACCTCTTTATACCGAATAACAACATTAAGAAGAGCAGTTCCTTATCTACAAAAATGATTCCTTACCCACTTTTATAGTTTCTGTTAAAGTCCTCCTATTGATATTACGTAAACAAACCAACCAAAATAAGTTTGAGATGCAATTTGTGGTACCAAGTCGCAATTAAATCTTACAATAATAAAATACCATCATCAGAGTTACGACTCTAAAACATGTCATAATATAGTAATCGACTGAAGTCACAAGACGACCATACATGGCAATTTATTATTATAAAATAAATTCAACGCTCAGAATTTCTATGGGTTAACTGTTACTAAAGATGTGTTATTTTCTACCAACATCTACCCTTGGTTGAAGACATTCAGTGTTGTATCTATGAAGGGAGGGGGAGTGGTGATATCCTGTAAACGTAGCTGCTAAACCAGTTGTCAACCACTCAAGAATGTTGGGGCGTATAATTTGAAACAGGTTCTTCATTAGCAGTGGGGGGAAGAATGTAGAGCTGTAGACAGAGGGAAATAAAAGATACTGTCCGTCCTGGGGATAACTTGTATTAGCAGACGAGAGGAAGGGGTGAGACCGTCTTCACATCGGACATTCTATGATGACTATTGTATTTCTAATGAAACAGGAATCTTTCTCAAGGCCGAATTTGTTAAGTCGATATCACAGGTTAGTGTATTTTCGTTGTCTGTGTTATAGTACAGTGTCATTTTCTTTTCTGTTAAATTTGATCAGAGTTGTCCATTGTTTTTTAGATTTATTATTGTTTTGTTTGTTTATATTTTTATGTTGTAGTTATATAGTTTCTAATCAGTAGATTTATTTTTAAGTTTACGTGCTATTCTTATTCACTTATTTAGATGATGATGGCAGGTATAGTTTTATGCATTATAGAAAAACAAACATACAATTATATCCCCCTCTACCGATAAAGTAGTGTAGGATAAGTATATAAATCGATTTAATCTTCAAGTATCAAGATTTGTTTACCTGAAGACCTTGTAATTTGGACGATATACGATACTGACTTCAAATTTATTATGGGGGCACTTGATGACCCATATAAAACTCAATTAAAATTCGGAAAAAAGAAGGAAATATTTAAAATGACAATCACATTAAACAGTTTAAACTCAAACGTTTGTTTTTATTAACTCATAATGATTTTCTAACAAGTGTCAACTGTTTTCTTAGATTATCTTAATTAAATATGTCCGATAATTGATGGACGATAAGATTCATTAAAGTTTTCATTAAATCTTTAGACTTTTGAGATTATGATTTATTTTCAAAAATTTAAAGGAATATTTCCCACCGAAGCAAGGAAATTGTGTTCTCTTAACAATGTATTTAAAAAAATATATTTTCTGTAATAAAATTTTTTTAAATTAAATGATTTTTTAAAAAATTCACAATGAAAATTTAAAGTTCTTACTCTAACTGCCCAATAGTTAGTTTTAATTTTTTAGCAATTTTTATTATTTCGTTTTATCATCTGATAATCTATATATCTGGTATAGGACGTAAATAATTGATTTGAGCGGATTCTGTCATTCCAAACATTGTCTTTACTTCTGTTGGGCAGATTAGGGTGGAGTCTATAGGGAGAAGGTGTGTTCTGTCGGTTAAAACGACTCCTTTGAGGAATGCAGTAGAACGTAAATAGGTTTTAAAAAGTAATTTATTCGAAATACTCCAAAAAAAGCTATAAACTATTTGCTGAAAATGATCGCCATTCAATTTTATTTTGTGTTTGTTATTTATACTTTCTAATCATCGAGGTTTCTTTTCTATTTCTAAATTTACAAGAGATATTAGCCACTGTAATTGCAATACAGACATAATATACAGTTTTATCTTTGTTTCACTCTTTCTTCATACAGTGTTCTTTGAATGAACTTGAAATGAATTTTCTCCGAACAATAAAGAGGTTCAGTAGCTGTGTAAGTTCTGGTACTAAGCAGATGAAAACAAATTATAGTAAGTGCAAGATGTAACAAGTATTATAACACTAAATGTAACACAACCCACGTTATGTACATAACTGCATATAATGGAAAACGTAAAATTAAATGATATATATATTCAACTATCTTGAAACAAATTAATCGCATCCTTTAGGTTCTGTTATGTATCCATATCTACATTATATCTACAACTGTCATGGTGGTAACTGTCAGTTGTGAAATATACTCTATCTGATTCTAACATCGTCGGAAGTCAAATGACAGATTTAATTTCCGGTTATAAACAATAGAATCTGGCAAACAGAAACTGTTCAGAAGTTTCGAGGAAATTAAAAGATTGTTTTACAACATGTTAAAGGAAAATGAGATAACGATAAAGTAATATAACAGGCTAAAGTTGTTTTCTAACTTTATGTACGTAAATATGGTTTTTATTAGATATTTGTTTGTACATTATATTCCTGACAATACACACGATGATTGATAACAAAATAAATTGTGTTATGATATAAATCTGAATTTTTGAAGTAAAACTTCTCTGGTGGTTAAAGTTTTACTGTAACAGAAAAGTCCCTTTCACCCATTTTTATTTTTCACTATAGGTATTTCCACAAAATTTTTAAAAACGCATTTTAAGAAAATATAAACAATTTTCTTCCCCTCCTTCCTAATGTTTCTACAACACTATCTAATATCGATTTTGATGAAACATCCACAAAAATTATAATTTAATTAACCTTTTTTCTTGAAATTTTAAGGATTGTTGTTAAACATAATTTCTTTAGATAATTTACCAAATCAAATTTTAATGAACATATAAGTAACATGTTATATAAGTTTTTAAATATAATAATAAATAAATAAAACAGTAAATTAAACGTATATTATTAAAAAAGTAATTTATCAGTATTTTTATTGTTAGATTTATTTTTAATAAAACAAACATAAACTTAAAACATAAAATGTAAATATTCTCCACCCAATATACATATTTCATTTGTCACTCTTCTTGAAAATTTATTTTATTTTGAGTAACTAACATAATTAAATACCAGTTTAATAAAATGAAAATGTATAGGTTTTAACTTGAACAACTGTGTGGGACTTGATTTTTGTTGATGCCGATGTTCAAAATGGTGTGTTCTAACATATTTAGCACCATGACACTCTCTGGAGTCGCTATTTATTTACAAACAAAGAGTTAATTAATTAAGCATATTTTAAAAATAACAAATTAACAATTAACAAATTAAAATTTAGGAAATTCCCAATAATTTGTTGGTTTTTCACCTTAAAAAAAATAAAAAATTTCCCTTTTTATATTTGCGAATTAAAATTATAAATGTGTTTTGAAAAGATACTGATATATAGGCTATAGACCTATATGATACAAATATTTTAGATACTCATTTCATTTTCGCTTTTCTCTACGAAATTTGGTTTCTGGTTGTACTATATTATTTTAAAATGACATTTTAAAATTTATTTAGGCTGATCTAATTACTAAATAAAATTGTATACACTGTTCTTTTCGTTTTGGTATTTATATATGTTATAAATAGACAACGCTATAGAACTTGTGTAGAATGTCGTCGATAGGTGTTGTGGCGACCCTAACACTCCTCCCTTCCTCTGTCTGGACAATAGTGTTTTACTGGATAGGTTTATTGAATGAAGCACCCGCCACAATACTTGCTGTCAGATTCACGCCTCCTTGTCACAACACTTCTTAAAAGCTTTCACTTTCTCTCCCTCTTATATTTCATTCTTTATTTCGTCTTTCAATTAATCTGTGCAACATTATTTTATCAAGTTCTTATTTGTGGTGACAGTTAGGAAATAAAAGAATTTGAAACGTGTTGTCTGAAGACACTTGTCAATTGATAGACACTGTGATGACAGCCTCCTGCCTGCGTTTCTCTTCATTTAAAGAGGGTTTTGTTGGTGGGTTGGGTTTTTAACTATAAAGATACATGTTCGTTGTTTACAATATTATAGACGTATAGATTTTTTATTTATTTTGTTTGTTAAAAAAAGTGAGAACTAGGAAATGTAATATAAAGTTTTGTACACATTAATGGTTACAGGTGAAAGCAAGATATTTATAATAGCTTTAATGTGGTAGTGAGGTGATATGACTAGAGTGAGTCCAAGGGAGGGGGGATGAAACTATTTATCAATATTATTTTACCTTAAAACTCAAAACCCTAAATTTTTTTGCTCTGTTTGGTCAGGAAATTGCGATGAATGGAATCTTGAAATCGGTTTTATTTTAAAATTTGATTTAATTATGAGTTCAGACCAATAATAATATTTGCAATGTACAAGTTAGACCCGTAAAATGGATATCAGTGGCGATATCAGAAATACATTATCTGGAAATAATTGTTTTTATGGATTCAGAACACATTTCACGTCGCCTTGATATCAAGGAAAATTATCACTTTTTCTCTCATGTTTTCTTCTCTTTTAATTCTTTGATACATATAGTAGAATTATATTCATTCATTAAAAAAAAAGTAACTTTTACAGAGATATTTGCACATGATTTATCAAAAAAAAAAACAGAGAAGAAATAATACAAAGACAGAAAAAGCGAGTCAAAAAGATAAAGTGTTCAGTTTTCCTTGATATAAAGTGTGACCTGTAATTCATGACACAACTGCAGGTAATGACTTAATCATTGCAACTTGTTGAAAATAAATTGTTTATGGTGTTTTATTTTATTAAATGATTAATGATTTATTGTATGTTCCTCATTTAAGTGAATGTACAAATATTGTTATTTTACTTGACAGTTAAAAAATAAAATAAATACTAAAGTGTTGTGTACGATTTCAGTCTGAGGACACTTGTAAATTGAAAACCATACCATTAACAGCTTTACCTGCCATCTTGCTTGTGTAGCACTTCAGTCAAAGAGGGTTTAGTTTAGATTGAGTGAACGATCTATATAAAGTAAAAAACATTTTCGATTCTAAGTTTTTATATTGTCGAAATCTATGTTTAAAATGTTTAAAGAGACAAATATATTTTTTAACATTTTGCGTTATTCACGTTAAGTGCCATGGGGGGCCGATCGGTACGACAGCAAGCTCATAGTTAAAGTGGCGTGTCGGCCGATCGGTACGACACTGCCATTAATGCAAGATTTTATTTTAGAGTCTTTTATCAGTAAGTGTTGCAACCTAGCAGAAAACACATACACTAAGTGAAATGTAGAAGATTGTAACTAATAGCTTTATTATCTTTAAATAGTGTTGCATAGCAACCAAATAAAATACATCAACAATATGGTAATTTCATCGTACCGATCGGTACGGCAGCGAAATTTTCAGTTGGAATTATGGATTAATGCATTAAAACAGTAATATACAGTTTGAACTTCTACAGTTGTTATATATTTAAAAAAAAATAAACGTATAAAAGTTAACTATTACGGTAAGCAAACATAAATTTTGCATATTTTTGTATAAAACATTGAACAATTACAAAATTGGAAAGCAGTTTTTAAAACTGTTTAACAATGTTATTTATTTACGATTCAGTTGTTAAAAATCATTTATTTATAGTACTGTCTAAACTGTAAGATCAAAGCATTTAGAAAGCAAAATGAAAGCATTTAAAAAAGTTATTGACAAGTATTGGTGTTGCGGTTGTGGTCCTACATTGCTTTTGTAAGCGAGCCAAGCATTTACAATTAATTCAGGTGCCAAATAGTAAATGTACTGCAACTTTATGATACCATCTTAGTATCTTTCGTAGTGCTGAGTTGTACGACGACATTTGATCAGCAACATCGATGCCGGATTTTTGCTCATTGTACTCTGTTATTGCAAGAGGTTTGAAAATGACATTTCCTCTTCGATCCCGCTTTCCAGTTTGAACCATGTCGACTTGATGTTTACGTGCAGTTACTCAACGCGTTTCCCACCACTGAGTCATGTGTTACCAACATCACAGACCAAAATTATCCTAGGAAATCAATCAAAAGTGTGCGGTCGGCCAATCGGCCGACACATAAAATTCCAAACAAAATATGGTATTCAAAATGACATGTCGGGCCGATCGGCCGATCATTTTTTTGAATGTTTTCTAAAACAATATCTCAAAAAATCAGTTCTCCATATAACCATAAGACCACATATATACAGGTTATGTTATTAAAATTGTTTATTTAAGGTGGCACTGTATGATAAAAGTGGCACAACTGGCTTGGCACTTAACGTGTTAAGAGATATACATAGTCGAAACTTATAGAAGAAAGAAATTTACATCGTCGACACTACCTTACTCCGGAGTTTGGGTAGATTTACCCCCCCCCCCCCTCCATAATGTATACAAAGATAACACTAAGGAAAGAAAGGATAGTAAGCACTATGTAAACAAAGTAGAAAGGAATATGGTCAAAAAAGTAAACATTGATATTTAGTGTAACTTAACCTAATGTGAAAAATGTGATAAAAATTAAATATGTTTTTCAAAAAACTCTATTTAGATTATGATGAAATTTTTAAAAAATAATTCTAGATTGTGATGAAACTTTTTTTCTGTAAATAACTCAATTTTGGTTGAAATGAATTTTTTTCAAAAAACTCTATTTTGATTATGATGAAACTTTTCAAAAACTCTATTTAGGTTGTGATAACACTTATTTAAAAAATCTCAAAGTAGATGTTGATGAAATCAATCTATATTTATATACTTTAAATTCAATAAAATGAGTTTTAGGTTATAAGTCATGATTACATTATCTACAGCTTATTCTTTAAATATTTGGTAAAACTAAACAAAGTTATATTTCAATAATCATTATATCTAACTTTATATAATTTAAGAAATAAACCCCATATAAACGGATCTAGTTGGTTAACCTAACCTCAAACTGATTTTATGGCTATTCTAATGATTCAACTGTTATTAAATTATTAAAATGGGTTGTTATGATAACTAATGTTGAATTGATTTAATCTCCTATTTTTATAGTATTGACCAAAGAACTAAGTTTGATAATCTTTCACAGTGTCATATAGTTTGACTTCCTTTATGCAATATATATTTACTCTTATATTCGTTCCACTTTGACTTCCTATCAAGGGCCTTATTTAAAAACATTTTCTTTTTTAAATTAGCGAAACAAAATATTCTGATGTTAATATATTTTGTTTAAAGTAATTAAAACTCATTTTTAAGTAATAGTATCCAAGTCAGATATTTTAATCTAAGTTATTTAATAGTTTCTCCGTCTTGTGACTTACTTTGTAACATAGGTTACGCGTTTCAGAACGTATGCTCCATCTTCAGAATCGTTTCTGAGAGGTCGTTAAAACATTAAACTCGTTCTTTAACCGTTTGTGTACACCCGTCGCACATTTGGGTGTTTTTTGTTTGTTGTATCTGATGAGTCCGTTTCGTAGTGTTTTAATGTTTTAACTACCTCTCAGGACAGAGTCTGAAGATGGAACATATGTTCTGAAACGAGTAACCTATGTTACAAAGTAAGTCGCAAGACGGAGTAGCCTAAGTAAGTTGGATATTTTGTTTGGCACAATATATAACATAAAATTCATATGATTTCTAAATGGATATGTAATATTTAAACTAAAAAATAAAATTACTAGCGCTCTATTTCACTATTTTAAAACAAAATGTACTTACTGTGTTAGGCAAGAAGAGATACACGCTATTGATTTCATATTAATTGCTACTTGTTTTGAAGAACCGATTCATTTGAAACTTTACATAGTTTTCAATAATGTTACCAAAAATGCTGTGTAAAAATTTCAACACACTGGTGTTTATTGAAACAAAATGGCCGCATTAAAAAAAACTTCTAAGTCTCTATACTTTTATGCCTTTTACTCTTCCAGATTTATTTTTTAAACAACTTTTCCATTTAAATTTAAAAAATATATTCAATTCAAATGAAACAACAATTACATTAAAACAGAAACTTACAACCTAATTCTTTTGAGTACAATTCTATTGTCCTTGTTGTTGAAAAATGGTTTTTACAGGTAACCAGATAATCAAAAGCGTGTACATCTTCGTTGGGGCACACTGTATATTAAAACTGTTTCTGTGACAATAGACAGTTAAAACTATTGAGTGGAATAGAATACAGTTGTGAAAAAACATAAATTTCTTGTTATTTGTAGTTCAATTTTTTTTCGTAAATAAAAGTGAAATGAATAATTGAATTTTTACAAATATTTCAATCATCAAACAAGAGAAGTACTCCACGAAAAACAGTATAATATTAAACAATTAATTTGTTTTGTAGATATTTTACTACGGAGAGACTTTGTATTGAGGAACTGTTTTATCTTTTCTAAAGAAGGATTAGTTACTGCTCTCTGGGGCCTCGTAGCAAAGATCGTGAAGTATCAGAAAATATTAAAATATACTTCTACAGATGAACTGCAACGATCACCCCTACATACGTATACTATGTTGTACAGAATGTTAATGATCCTAATGCAGTGAAAACTTAACTTAGGAATAAATAATGGCAGTAGTTTAAACAATTCAATCTCACAATGAATTAATAAAATTATACAAACAAATTAATTGTAAAATTGTACATGTACTTTGATTTTTTTAGGATTTTACAAATTGTGAGTGAATCATACGAAACATGTAGTTTACATTCAGAACCTACAAATGAAATGTCAGTAGTATTCTAAATTATAATTTAGTCTCTATGATGATTATAATTATCCTTGATTTATTTAGAATTGTTAAAACTCTAAAGCAATATAATTGTTTACCTAACGCTATACAATTATTTAAGGGCACAAATTGTTCACTTTTTCTCTAAGGGGCTCATCCAAAATGACTAATGCTGTGGTAAACAAGGGGAATTTTAGCTAGTTTTTAGCTTTGTGTAGTCTAAGGTTAAATCCTTCTCTTTCATCTTTCCTATAACATATCTCGCCAAAGAACTTCTGCAGCTACCGGTGTTAGTGAGCGCTTAGTAACAAAAATAATGAACTGAGTAAACCTAACAAAAGTGATGGAGTGATGACAATGTGAAGTATTTTTTCTTAACACCGAAAAGACATTCTGATCTTCAGAAAAAGCCAGTTACAGAATTAGATGACTTAAATGTGTTGTGAGAAGAATAGTGTACAATTTCCATTTGAAAAAAACGACTATCTATTGTGAAACTCTTAAGGGAGGAGTTAAAAGGTGACATTAACTTTAATGACAGTGAAACTAAGTGAAGGCGTATTTTAAAGTAAATTGGGTTTAGGTGACTGAAAACTAAAAACAATAGATAGTTGTTGATTGAAAATCTAGACTTAAGAGTCATTAAACGGTTTTGAGAGCAAGATAGGCGAATATTCTTTCAAGTAATCGTTGTCGGACAAGTCAAATAGTGGAGCCTGTAGTCCAATTTATCACGGGAATACATGTTGGTGGCGAAGCAGGCTAGTGCACTTCCTATGTGGACAGCCAGCAGCAAATGTGATTACCAGATAATTTGAATCGTGAAATGTTTGTAAAATGGCTACAAGAAAATTTGTTACCATTGTTAATTTAATCCCAAACAGTGGTTTTGTTGTACATAACTCGAACCCCCCCCCTCACATCTAGCAGTAAAATGCCAAAGATGAAAGATTTGGCTAATCAAGAAGAATATTCCATTTAGTGACAGTATGTATGTTACCGAGGTTTCATCGATACCTAATTGACGAAATAGTGAAAAATAAAGAGCATGTCGTTCTGAGACTTCCACCTTATCATCCTGACCTCAAACCTATTGAGCTGGTGTGGACTGATATTAATGATGTGCCACCTCGTTTGCGACAAGAATATGGACGCCTGGGTGGACCGTTATTTAGGTGGAACGTGTCAGCCACAATATCTAAAGTTAAAAACAAAATCTGAGTAAACTATTTACAAAACAAAAAACAGATATAGAGTTTCTAGAACAATAGTTTATTTTAAAAAAAAAATAATTTAACATATTTTATTTTATTTATATGCCCTGAAGTAGAAAAATTACATATTTTTTTGGGTAAATAGAATTTAGTTACAAAAAACCCCTTCCCCTTAATAGACTAACCCTTCTCTTTTTTGCATTAAAGAAGAAATTTACAATAATTACTTAATTTACATACACCAGAAATATATATTTAAGAACTTCAATTTAACAAAAAAAAAAATTCATGACAGGAACATTTTTATTTTTTTTATTATTTGAGACATCTCAAAAGGAAATGATTAAATTTTGAAATAACCGCTTTGGGGTCGTAGGGTCAAAAATTTGCATGCTATCCCATCCATATAAATTTAACATTAAATCTAATTTGCCTTATTTTACGGCAGACTACATATAAGTAACAAATGATTTTTTTTTTAACCATATATATGACAAAAGTCCACAAGTCCTGGTAAATCACAAGAACATATAAAAAAAGTTTTGTTCGATATCACTCTAATATCACTGCATTGGTTGAGACTTGTAGATAGAGAAATAACTGTAGTCTGTTTCTTGGACCAGTTTTAGAACTGCATTACAAAAAACAAAAACAAAAGGCATTAGTAATGCACAAAAACTTAGTTTTTCATGTTTTAAATTGAAGTTTAAGTTTCATGTTACTTCACTTTATTGGGGTTAGATCAGTTTCTATTCTCTCTCTTATGACCAACTTTTGATCATTCAAGACTTTTTTAAAATGATTGGATTAGATTACTTTATTTTTTCTCTTTTGAAAAACATTTGATCATTCAGGAATTTTTTAAAATTATACCTCTCTCTCTCTCTCTCTCTCTCTCTCTCTCTCTCTCTCTCTCTCTCTTATGACTAACTTTTTAAATTATTGGTCACTTTATCACTTTATTTTTTCTTTTTTGTCCAACTCTTGATCATTCAGGAATTATATATATATATATATATATATATATATATATATATATATATATAGGAGGTGGACTGGAGCGATTTGGAGGAATTTTTGCAGTAGCGGAGTGGGAGTCCTTTTACTGTGGTGAGCTGTAAAAATAGCTTCAAATAAAAATTGTTTCAATAAATATTGAGTCAATGGTTTATTTGAAACACCTGTATCAGTGTAATTTGCACACAAATTATTTTCGAATTAGATTATTTATAAATTATTTGGATAGAGTGTGTGTGTGTGTGTGTGTGTGTGTGTGTGTGTGTGTGTGTGTTTGTGTTTGGGATTGTATACGGCATTAGGGAGGACGTCACGCACACTTTTAATGCCGCTACCGAGGACTCGAGTAGAACCGAGGACCTGAAACAGAGTCCTCGGTAGTAAAGTCCTCGGTAGCGCCATTAAGAGTTTACGGCTAATTTGTCGTTATGCCCGCTAGATGTCTCGCCTGTAAGGTTTCTCAAAATACACACTTCTCGATTTTACACACAATTCAGATGAGATGAGTGTCACGGCTGTTGCCACACTCTCGGATTAATATTTATACCGAGACCACGCTGGGTGACCTGGGTATTATCTAATCAGTGAACCTGAGATCATATTTTAAAGTCTGTTGGTATTATAAATTGAATGCTTTAATTTCAAAGCGATCTAAGCGCCATAACGTAAATTTTCGGGTAATCAATAAAAACACTGTAGTTTTATAATAGTTTTATTTCAATAGGGTACAACATTATTTTTACATAAGTTAAAAACATAAAAAAGTGCTCTTATGTTAAAAAATTAAATTATTAAAACACACAAGGAAGAAAAAAAAATTGATGTACCCAGTCAGCAGAACGATCTATGTCCATGGCTGGTTTTCTTTCAAACCGATCTAAGTCCTATGGATCTTAGGCGCACAAATTGGCGTACAAGTTTCTGTTTGGCTCTGAAATGTAGTCCAGCATAGCACGTAGGTCCTTCTTTTTATTTTCAGATATTGGCACTGAGGTAGGAAGAATTTCAAGTGTCATATTGGTGAGATCTTCAATCTTAACTCCTTTTTTTAAAACACGTTGCACTTTTGCCAATCGCCGAAAAAAGATGTTTTGAAGAGGACATTGTTTGGTTCATCTTTGCAGATTTTCATCATTGATATAGTTGAAATTTCCAGTTTTTTAGTTGTTATATAATTTTCTCCTGCCAAATCAAAATTAAAAAACTTTTCACTCATGTTCAGAACTTTAAATGGTTCGGAAGGCCTAGCTGTAGCTATAATATTCATCACATGCTCAACAGTTTCCATCTGCGAACATTTTTTAGCTCGCTTTTCAATCAGCGCAAAATCTCTGTTATACAAAAATACTAACATTCTGTTTTTTAACTGACCAGCACAGTTATCGGACCAAACAACTAAATGTTTTTTATCAGTAGTTGACAGAAGATCAGAGTTTATTGCTTGGAAGAGACAAGACGCCATCTGATTGCCACCACGTCCCGATTGCCATTCGTGCCAAACACACATAATACCATCTGCGTTATTACTAACATGGATTCCAAAATTGTAGCAGGAAAGTTGGCGGCTGTAATACATGTCACTGTGTGTGAGCTTTGGGATGGGAAAGATTTTCTGTAAGTCCATTACTATATTGATAGTAGTACTGCCCGGTCTTGTGCTACAAATTGCATCATTTTTCATGGTTTCAAAAGCCTTACCAGCTTTTTTCTGGTGTAGTTCAAGTTTCACTTTAGCTTCACGAGAATCTGGACTTGCGCCAATTATAATTATAATCAAAAACAATTAATACCTTGTAAAAAACAATAACAAAGTGTTGTGCAACAGAGCAGTTTCATGTCATGTAAACAAACCAATTCCAAGCAGGTGGCACTTAGATCGAATTGAAAGGCGCTCCCACTGGACATACACACAGCGCATTCTATGGAAGGCTATAAAAACCAACAGAAAATTATTTGGCATATAGATCTTATAGACGTGCATTGGCGTTGATACTTAGATCACTTTGCAATTAAAAAAAAATATATTAATTTTTGGCACTTAGATCGTTTTGAAATTAAAGCATTCAATTATCGATGTAAGAATGGAAGAGTAGGTAGACCTAACAGTAAATCGAATGCGTATAGGCTTACACTTTCTTTTCGTGCGACAATCGGTATAATTATAAGAATAACAGTGATAATGAATAATATTACTTGATACCTTAATTTGTAATAGTTTATAAAAATTTTTTAAATATCAAAATCGTTTAGAAAAAGTGGTACAAAATGAACTTAATATATAGGCATGCTTCGTATTGTAATTAATGTTTTTTTAAAGAAATTATTATATTGCCTACTAAATTTAATATAAATTCTAAAATTGCTATCCACTAAATGAAAATTCAAAAGGCGCTTATTTAAAGGAAATAACATTAGAAAAAGATTCTCAGGGGGTGTGGTTTATTTAGCAGTTATAGTCCTGGAAAGGATATATCTGCAAATTCACCAGCCGACCGTTTTTATCTGTCACAATTCTTCTCAACTTGAGTTTTCAAACCCTTGTCATACCGCCTGGAAACTCACGATGAATCAAGTAATGTCACCTACAATATATTTCAATTATTAGACAATTATACAAATTCTACAATTATGCAGGTTTCGTCTCAAAATTTCGAATAATTTGATACTAAGTTTCATATAAATAGGACCATTTTATGACATTTATATAAACTGTACAATGTACAGTGCAATGAAAAGGTGTTTCTAGTTCATTCCCTTAGAATATTGTAATCATAGTTAAAATTTCTATTTTCAAACAGTTTGTTTTATAAGTACATCAAGTTATATACAAATAGGAAGTAAACCACTTTGACTGAAGTACAGGAAGCGCATCGCACGACATTTATATAAATTATTTATTTTAATTGATAATAGGTTTTATATGTATAGTTTGATTTTGTGTTTTAATATTTAACAAACTCCTAAGGTTCGAAAAATCTGGAAGAAAAAATTGATGATGAATCACAATATTTGAAACGCGTCTGTAACAAAATATCAATAAGCTACTTGGATGGTTCTAAAAAATATAATATTGTATTTATCATCTCTATTTATTTAAATTACGCAGCTAGAACATTAGAAAATATGAATTTCAAATTTAAACCACTTTCTTCGAGAGGGTGGGAAGAATAGATTTAAATACTAAGAATATATACTTGATATATGGAATGCGACAGTGTTATAAAACTGAAAACCCATAAAACATCCTAGTTTTACTTAGACATGATAAAGGTTGGGCCAATTCACCACCTGATGATAGGCCTACTCTGCATTGTCCTCGTTAGGCCTTGTTGCTGCTGCTGTAGCCGTATCTTCTACCAAATCGATGATAAAACCTTTTTTCAAGTTTTAAAATAGTGACGCATTGCATAAAAAAAAGTAAAAATGAACCGATTAATATGGTTAATATTAATTTAGGTTCAAATTAATCAAAATTTTGAGATAAAACATGATATACTGAAGAATTTTATTTATTTATTTTTTTAAATAACTAAAATAGATTGTTGGTAATTTTCATACAGTACTAGTTTTTATCCATCACAATTCTTCTCAACTTGAGATTTGACATCTCAAGTTGAGAAGAATTGTGATGGATAAAAACGGTCGACTGGTTAATTTGCACAGATATCCGTTCGGGACTTATGAAGACTTGTTTTAAAATTCTAGTATTCTAACGGAAGTAGGAACGACTATTTAAAAACTATATTTTTATTTAAGCTTAATACAAATGAAAAATACGATAAACACTGATTTTTCATTGTTCACAAATTAAATTTAAAACAGGATATATTTTTGAATATGTAATAGTTACTATTAAAACAATCACTTTTTTTCTTTTTTCAAAACATACTACCAAAGTCGTAATCAATGCTAGTAACGTTATTAAAATATTTACGAAAATAAATATTATTTGATATGTAATTTTTATCAACATTTATAAATCAAACTAATAAAAAAGTTTAATTAATACGTCCATTTAACTTATAACTTAAAACAGCTCTCGCTGTTTTGTAATAAATCAAGGATAATAAATTCACTTTAAGGAAATATAATAGTAAACTAAAACTACTTCATAAACATCCTTGATGATAATTTTATTTTAGTTACTCATCTAATTACAAACTACATACAGTGTTTAAGTCATTTATTATAAATCCCCAGCTAATTACACACAAAATAAATTTACAGTTACTAATTCAAATTTCTTATGGGACAAACCAGGTTCTTGACATAGATTTTAATGTCAATCCAACGCTTTTCTTTTAGGCATTTATGTTTTGATAGGCATTCTCTGCACTTGTCTTTGCCGGGGACTTTCCTCAAGGCAATAAAATTCTTCATCTCATATTTGATTGCTGCCTTCTGTTCTTCCGACCATTTCTTAACTTTCCTGTTAGTTTTACTAACACATGGTTCTTATTTCTCATCCGACTCATTATCAGACCAAAGCTATCTCCTTATTTTGTTGTTTTGGTTGACTCTTGATTGTTACCTAATATTGACTTTGCAGCATATTTTTCCCTGCTATTAGGTTCTCCCCACTGTTAATGTTACGTTAGAACTGGCTTATTTTTGCTGTTTGATAGGTAGATTCCGGTATTCTGTAGAACTCCTTATGTGTAGTTGAGCTACGACCCACAAATGTTGCCAGCTGGTCAACTTGGGATTCTGTTATCCCACAGGCAGCGGCTAACGTAGCTGCCTCCTTTCTAATAGCATTTGTTGTTACTCTATTGGGATACTTTAGTGGTACCTCAGCCCTCAAGTAACGGATTACGTCGGCTCCACGGTAACACGATTTCGTGGTTCCAGGGACAGCAAAGAAGTATGGGTTTTCTGGTAATACTCTACACTTATGTCTGTATTTTAACAAGAGGTCTGTTATTCTTTCCATTTTTTCGGTGAGCAAAACTAAAACTTACATTCAGAAGAGTTTAATAGCACTTATTTGTGGATTTACAACATATCATCATGTGGAACCAGAAAACATCCATATTCAAGTTTGGATGTGCTGGCATCGGCAGTCCCTTCCATTAATGCAGACGATGGTGATATCAAAATTTCTGAAAAAAAAAAAAATCAAGATTTTTATTTCAATTTGACCTATTTTGAACCTAGTTTGTTTAGAGTGAAGTAAACAAAATATAACAGTTCACTCAAATTTCAATGTAACTACAGGATTTTTAAAATTTAAAGTAAGGGTGTCCAAACATTCCATATAAGTATGATTTTAAAGTTATACTTTAGGCCTATTTTTAAAAGTTTTAGTTAAATGTAAATGTTATAATTTTACTTTCAAGCTCTATACGGACAAAATGGTATGTTAAAAATAAATTTGTTTGCTAAATTAATTATATTGTTGATTGGATGACTATTAATTGTTAACCAAACAACTAATAAATACTAAAACGTAAAGGTAAAATTATATCGTATTCAGTTAAGGTCTACCATTATAGAAATTGTACTGTTCACTGATTATGTTTGACATCAATTTAAATTATATTATTACTCATAAGTTTACCTGTAGGAGTCGGAATATCTTTTCCCAACGTAGTAGTTGTTACGTCAGTAAATGGTTCAACTTCACCGCAAATGGATTTTTTCTGGACTTGTCTGGTTGAAGGAGTATTATCTGTAACAATAAACCGTTGTAAGCAATACTTATAATAAACTGCCATCAATATAGACTTCTTTATAATCATCCTACTTGTTGATAATCACAATTTAATTCGGGGTCGATTGATGTCAAAATTGATATTTTATTTTAATGCATATGGAATACTTCAATTTACAAATTTTTTGATTGATGAAAAAAATTATCATCATGGGATGAGTACTGTCTCATCACCGAGTTATAAAACAAATTCGATTATTGGTTCATTATGTAGCTCTTAGTAGAAACAGTTATAATCCATAGATGTCAAAAAGTAATTTTGAATCAGTATTTTGTATAGATTTTTATTTAACAGCGTAGTCACCTTGCCGAAGTACAGGATAGATGCCGGAACTCCCCCCTCTTCCCGCCCTACTTACGATCACAGTTGGACATCCTATTCAATATTTGCTTTGCTAATACTAATTACGTTGGGACTTTGCGAAACACTACACTATTCCAAAACATATCGACCTTCTTATTTTTTGCAAGATTTTAACATATTTTCTATACACAGTGCGTCTATATGCAGGTGTAATATTTCAGAATTATGTTTAGAGTATCAAAATAAAGAAGAAAGTTCTAATAATTTTTTTTTTCATTTTATATTTATGATTATTTAAAAAAAATTTTTTGAACGGATTTATTCTGTCCAGATTTAATTTACAATTTTTGAATGTAATTTTTTACCAGTAGGCCTATATGAACGTTTGGTTCGCCAAAAGCCCTGCAAATATTGGAATTGGCCACAACAAATATTGGTAAACTACGTAAAGCATAGAAGACTACGGAAAGTCTGTGTTTATGTTCAAAATGTCCACCAAGAACTACTTGACAATGTCCCAAACGAGTATAAAACGCATGTATGGCTTTACTTTTAATTTCATCTCTAATTTTCTGTATTGTTAGTCGTATTTTTCTTTCATGTTTCAGATTTGTGGTCTATTGTTGTAAACGTTTATTTTCAAATAGCCACACAGGAAATAAACTACAGGATTTCAATCTGGAGATCTAGATGGTCGTTCGGTGGCCAATTCGCCCAATATATCTGTTGGGCGAAAAGCTGATCTAATTTCGCACTACTAGGAAATAATGAATGAGAAATGAGAACCTTTGGACTAAGAGTTTAAAACCAATTAACTTTGGGGTAGAATACAACCCGTAAATAATTCTTTAAAAATATATTTTTGGAACACTCTGTGCTGAAAAATAATAGTAGAGTACCCGTCAGTTTAGAACCAACATGGCGGCTGCCCCCTTAATTATTAACATGTCGGTTAAGACTTTAATTATCACAGTTAAAGTGAAGATGTCTCATCAACCTAACCAGCCTTGTGAGAGCCAATGGATCAACGTTACACTCGACAGCGACCAAGTTCGACGATATATTGCAGAGAATGCGGAAAGGATCCGTGGACTTGTAGAGAGGTTAGTTTGGTGTTTATGTTAAGAATATTAATATTTCTCTCTTGACCAACTTCTGATCATTCAACATTTCGACTGATATTTTCTTTATTTAGTATATTTTCTTGTATTTTTATAAACTTTGGGAAAATAGACTTTGAGAGATTAGTTTAACATTTATGTTGACTTATAAAAATATATTTTAAAATTGTATCAAGTATTGGGTTAGATCACTTTCCTTTTTCTCTTTTGATCGTTCAGGAATTTATAAATTTATATCAAGTATTGAGTTATAATCTCCTCTTAACCTACATATCGACTGATATTTTCTTTATTTATTATATTTTCCTGTATTTTTATAAACTTTAGGAAAATAGACTTTGAGAGATTAGTTTAACATGTATGTTGCTGCTATGTGCCAAAATAAACTAAGCAGTGAGTAGTAGTAATCAAATTAATTCTACTTTCTCTCTTGACCAACTTTTGAACATTCAAGACTTTTTATAATTTTATCAAGTATTGGGTTAGATCACTTTCTTTTTTTTCTCTCTCTCTTTTGACCAACTTATGTTCGTTCAGGAATTTATAAAATTATATCAAATATTGAATGTATTAGTTTGTTTAACATTTATGTTAAGAATATTAATATTTCTCGAAACAATAGTTGTCATTCACACCCTAACCAACACTTACGTTAGTAAGTCTAACATTTAAGAATTTAGTTTAACATTTATGTTAAGAATTTTTCATATTTCAGGTTGACATTATTGTTAAGAATTTTCAAGTCTAACATTTAAGAATTTAGTTTAACATTTATGTTAAGAATTTTTCATATTTCAGGTTGACATTATTGTTAAGAATTTTCAAGTCTAACATTTAAGAATTTAGTTTAACATTTATGTTAAGAATTGTTCATGTATTATTTCAAGTTTGTTTAACATTTATGTTAAGAATTTTTCATATTTCAGGTTGACATTTTTGTTAAGAATTTTCATATTTCAGATTCACATTTATGTTAAGAATTTTTAAGTTGGATTTATTTATGCTAAGAACTTCTCTCAGTTCAATAGTTGCCATTATATAGCCTGACATTCGGTGTTAATAATTTGTATGTAATATTTCAGGTTAGATTGACATTTATGCTAAGAACTTTTAAATTTCCCAGTTCAATATTCTCTAATTTGTTACATTACCTTGCAGGGACTTGATGAACACTTTCCAAGCTCTGCAGGATGCTGGATTCACCTGGGTCGAGTGGGAGTGTATCTCCTTCGTTAACGTTGTGAGAGTTATCGCGGGCGATACTGACGGCGCAGACCGTATTGGACGACCATTGTCATCGGTCGCTCCAATACAGCCTACGCTGCCGATCCTGTCACCATGGCCCACACCGGAGACTCCACAGCTACTAACATCACCACCACCACCACCACCACCACCACCACCACCACCACCATCATACTATCCGAGACCACCTACACCAGGGACACCCGAAGCTCTCGCACTTATACAAGAATTTCTAGTAGACGGCATACTGGATGTACGTCAGTACTTCGGGTAGAATGACCCTCCCACCCCACCCCGCGGAATATGTAACCCTCGTCAAAGGTGTAAAAGTGACGGTAGGCCTCTTTTAGAGGGAATCTTAACGACACCGGGAGGCGGCTACCCTGGCCCTCTGAGGGCTATAGGCTCTAGCTGGTGATGGAAGGACCTCTACACTGCAAACTTTAGGAATAGCCCCAATCCATCGCTATTCCCTGTGACCACCAATCCATTACATAATTGTGGTCCCCAAAATCCTATTGTCTGCTATGTAAAATAGACACGCACGTTACCGACTATCGGTTCTCTACATAAGCCGCAGCGTTCTAATTTTAGCGAGCAATTGTAACAGGATAGTAAATGACCGCAGGGTAAAAAAACTACCTCTATATCCCTCTCGTAGCAAATTTTACACGACAGAGTATCGTGCTTAGAGTCGGTGTTATTCCGAGCTGTAGTCGAAGATTTTCGACGAACATGTTCCAAAGCCTTTATGTAACGGCACCTTCCCAAAGCCCAAAGGGCATGTTCGCTTATAGGGTCCTCGCTCGGCTCCCAATCTTTGAGACCCAAGCCGCATGCATAACAGCATACACGATCTTCAAAGCCTAGATAAAAAAAGCCGGCTTCGGACAATTTGATCGGAGACAAGGGGTGTTTCCAATTTGAATAGGTACTCAACCGCGCACCGTACGTAGAGTATCCACTGTGACGTACATTCACTAGAGCGATACAATCCGTCCACATGTTCTCTGCTGTCGTCTCCGCTCGATACTGAAACTTGTCCTTTGTGTTTTCACGGGGTTGGAACCGTCACGTGGTACATACGTACCTCGTGCCCACATTACAAGCCGGGGGTAAGCAGAAGGCTTACCCCGGAATAGCTCCAATCCATCGCTATTCCCTGTGACCACCACTCCATTACAAAACTGTGGTCCCCATTTTATTTTTTTTAATTTATTTTTTTTAAATATTTTTTTTTATTTTTTTTTTATTTTTTATTATTTTTATTTGTTTTTTAAAAGTTGTTACTTGTACCTCTTGCCCAATTGTGTCTCATTCAAGGTTTATCAAGTCTTTCGACTGCGCCAGTGACCTTCAAACAGGTTTACGGGAGAATCAACTCCGCTCCAGGGAGCTCCATACGGCCTTGCGGGATTTTTAGGTCCACGCCAGAGGGCACACACACACACACACACACACACACCGATGCCGGTCAGGTATCTTCATACCGTCCTACCCCCACTCCAAACTGATTTTAAACTGCCTACCACACTCTACTCATATGGTCTTGGGTTAGGTCTCGCTCTATCATCTTTCCTATCTAGTCTCACTTAACCAACTCTTGGTAGGGACCAATCCTGACGCTATTAGAGTGCTCGAATGTCAGGTTCTATATTTTAAGTTTTTTCCATTTTGCTATAAGGTGGTGTAAATTTTCGCCTAAAATGACAAGAAGAAAAATATTTATTTTCGTTAATTAACTTATCTCTCAAAAAGTTAAAATGAAGTGTGAGGCGTCTTATAGGTTCGTATAACTCATTTCCCCCAAAATGATTAAATGTAATATGTTACGACCCAAACCAATGTGCCTACAAATGTTTCTTTTTAAATTCAGGGTTTTCAAAGACTGCTTTTTTTGTTGTAGTTTCTAATTTACTGGCAAACAGTAATATTGACTTGCATGAGGTTGGGTTCATTGTTTTTGGTAATAATCGTACATATTTTTTTTTTAAATCAACGAAATCGGTTTAAACATTTTTGAGACATCAACTTAAGTTGATGATGTGACGGTATTTGCAATGACCGTGGTTTGTTTTCACGTTTTACTGTTATTTTTACCATAAGGTCTAGATTTCAGCAAATTATGGCCCAACTCTAAGAAAAATATAACAAGTAATTTTAAGAACATTACAATTTAGTCTTTGGGTTTATCTCGGCCGCCATCTCTTTAAATATGTCGGTTCGTGAATTATCAATTAAAAAACAAACAAATCAGCCAATGTGGCTGTTATAAATAATTTCTCAAAATTGGTTCTATTGATTTCGTTAAAATTTTGTGAAAATTAATGACCCTCCGTATCGTACAAAATCGTAAAAAACGAAATATTACTCTTTAGCAATAATTTTAAAAAGAAAGAAAATGAAACAAAGTGGTAGAAACACCGAGCTCAGTCTTTTAGTGAGTTTTGTAGTTATACGTGCATTTCAAAAACATTGGTTTGTTGTGTTGTGAAAGAAGTTGAAAACGCCAGGAAGAAAGTTAGGAGAGTAAAGTCCTCCAGAGTCAATCTCGGGAAATCACGGTAAATGTGTAACAAGAAGCCGAGAACGGAGAAACGGATGTGAGTTAAATACTAAATTTAATAAAAATTTAACGTACTACTAAAAAGTTAACTTTTTTTTTTATTTTCCGTAAATTTGAAATTTATATACTGTAATGATTTTTTTTGTTAGTGTGCTTGGATGTTTTTCTCAATTATCAGATTAAAATAAACATTTCTCAGAATATTGCTTTTATGCTGATTTAATAACTAGGTATAATTATATTGTCAATTTTAACAACTTTCGGTAATAAATTGTGACATTCAAAAATACTCACACCTAACCTAAGCTGGGAAGAAGAAAACAATACCTTTAACAAGGAAAGTAATAAATTTAGTAATATAAAAACGATTTTTATCTACCAAAAACTATGAAGAAATCATAAATGGTAGCCTATTTGTTACAGCCAAGTGGTAACCACAGTCAGGAATAATAAATATGTTCTTATAACAGGTTCAAAAGGTTAAATATTGTCAAATTTATTTATTAAATAAATATTAGGTTATAATATTAACACATTTCTTTTTTAAAAAATTGTAGTTTTGTTGGAATCATAGTTTCTATGCAATTTTTATCTAGGCATAGTTAACCTAACATATTTTTTAAGTAAACAGCTATTTATACAACAAACAATCAGATATACAAAAACATATATTTTGTCTGTGGAAAGTTAGTACTTAGATATGTCTATAAGATATCGTTTTAATGGTAATATCTTTTTAAAATGTGTTTATGGTCAACAACCTTTTTAATTGTCAAGATCCTAAACAGTTGTGTTTAGGTGACACACTGTTTACATTTTATGACTGAAAGAACATAAAAAATATGTTTGGTAAAAACAATATTTAGCGACCATTTTAGAAAATGGCGATTTTTAGAAATATTGTTTTCACATTTTCTATACCCACAAGAAGTACTTATGGTAACTAGAAAAATATCCTTACTTTTATAGATAAAAACGGTGTCCACTAGGTTTCTGTACAATCAAGTAAAGAATTTTCTGCTGTTATGAAGTCATTAGTGTGCAACCATGAAACCTTTGTTTATAACATGCTCCCAAATATAGTATTTAAACGCGAGTCCCGCAGCGGGTACAGCGAGTCACCAATATAATACCAATGTTAATACTATTCCATTTGTTTTGACTATATATTTAGTGTTTTTTAAGAAATTGACAAAATAAATTTCACCAAACTACGAATAAGTCAAAAGGCATTGAACGTACAATTTGTGAAAAATTGTGTAAAGGGAGATATCAAATTGTCGATCCTTCTAAAGATTTTTGGTGATTCTCAGGCGCAGGTAACTGATAATCTTCTAAGATCAGTTATCGGAATGGACCTGGAAAATTAATCTCAATGAACATAAATCAACCCATATTGCATTTGCTTTGCCACATGTTTGAATTAATAAAAAGCAAATATCACAACGTGATGCTGTTAAATATCTAGTAATGATAAACGCCTTACATGGAAACACCACGTGAAAAAAAAAAAAATTAGAACAGATTCACCTTAAACTACGTTAAATGTCAACACTTTTATTTGGTAGAAAATCGCAATTAAACCTCTACAACAAGCGACTACTTTATATAATGATTATCAGACCAATTTGGACGTATGGAGGATGTACAAAGACTGTTGGTGTAACGTAGTCAAAACAGTATAATCGGTGTAATGACTTACGCAAGATGGTATCAGCGGAACAATGAGTTACAAACGGACTTAAATCTAAAACTAGTGACAGAGGTAATCAAGGATTATTCCAGGCGACTTGAGAAGAGACTTCTTAAACATGTTAACTTGGAAGCTTTACAGCTACTGGATACGGAACTGGGTATAAGACGTCTTTGTCGGCTGAAGCCACATGATCTGTCCCAATACTAAACACATGTATATTCTGTCATGATAAAATCTTTACATAGCTAGAACCAAGATGATTATTTAGGCTTCAACATATGCTTCTTTACACATTTGTACATGTGTTACTTATTTAAGCAGTAGCACATTCAAAAATTCAAAAGATTTATTAAAAATGACTTTAGAGGTGTTGAGAGTTATTCAAGGCCGAAACGAAAACTGAGCCGCAAAAAATTGTAACGTTTTGGAGTGGGGGAATAAAGACGTTATTCACAACAACTTAGAGTATAGGGGTAGAAGGGCTATAGAGTATGGGGAGGTAGGGAGAGAGTAAGAAAAACGGAGAGAGAATCAGAGGGTGAGAGATAAACGGACGGAGAGGATGCCAGCTTCCTCATATACTAATCCAAAACACCGCTAATATCTCAATAGGGTACCATTTACGTAAAACAGGCGTGAGGGATGTCAAAATATATAATTTTAGTACGGCAAATACGATGGAACGTAAATTTGAGCTGTTATATTCACTCGTATCTGAGAACTACAGTAACTACAAGTTTGTCCTAAAAATAGGCCTCATAATTTAGTTTCCAACATGAATGTTTAAAAAATTAGGTGTGTAAAAATTCTAAAATGTGCTACATAAAACTATTAATGTACAATTGTAACAAATGCTGAGGCCTCATTATTGCCAGACATGTATGTGTGTACGTGGCAATCACGAGGGACCCCAGCTGGATTTCATGTTGGGTTAGATCCCTTTCTTTCATAGGTCTCTCTAACGGACTCATTGTGAGTACGGATGTAGCAGTCCCGAGGCGTTTAAACTAAATCTACACAAACTTTTTTTCCGACCGCAGTATTCAAGGTCTAAATATGTCTTACACTATTACCAATTTAAACTAACTCTGTTTTATACTAGAGTTTATTTTGCAGAAATAAACAGAGCATTCGAACTGCATGCAACAAATTGCACGTCAGAGTAGAAGACAAGACAGCCGTGGTAGCTTTTACACAACGATATCTTATAGTCTGCAATTTAAGGGGGTTATGATTTATTTACCTCGTAATGATTTGTCTATTTCTGTAATTTATATATTGCTACTATTTTTTAAATTAAAAATATTTTTATCGGTCAGAGTGAACTTTTCAAAAATATATCTGGTTACATTCAAAAGACATTTATTTTTCAATTACAATATTTTTAACTTTACAACATTATAAATATTATACAATATATCACTGCAGTACATTCATTTTAAAATATAAATTTATCTTACGTCTAACTTAAGTGTAAAAATAAAACACATAAACCAGATTGTGAAAGTTGTTTTATTTCAGTCTTGTGTGTACCAGCTGAAAGACCCACTCTTATTAGAGTGTGTGTTGTGTGTTGTGTGTGTGTGTTTATGTGTATAGGTCGGTCCCACCATTTGTTAGCTACCGGAATGTGAATGCACCCATATTTTACCTACATGATTGTCATCCCCCGTAGTTGTCCCACCATACTTATCGACCTACAGTATACGCGATAGTCAACCCCGTGGTTGTCCGACCTAGCATACCGACCTACAGTATACGCGGTTGTCAACCCCCATGGTTGTCCGACCTAAAATTACGACCTACAGTATACGCGGTTGTCAACCCCCGTGGTTGTCCGACCTAGCATACTGACCTACAGTATACGCGGTTGTCAACCCCCGTGGTTGTCCGACCTAACATTACGACCTACAGTATACGCGGTTGTCAACCACCGTGGTTGTCCGACCTAACATTACGACTTACAGTATACGCGGTTGTCAACCCCCGTGGTTGTCCGACCTAACATTACGACCTACAGTATACACGATAGTCAACCCTCGTGGTTGTCCGACCTAACATATCGACCTACAGTATACGCGGTTGTCAACCCCCGTGGTTGTCCGACCTAGCATATCGACCTACAGTATACGCGGTTGTCAACCCCCGTGGTTGTCCCACCTAACATTACGACCTACAGTATACGCGATAGTCAACCCCCGTGGTTGTCCGACCTAACATTACGACCTACAGTATACGCGGTTTTCAACCCCCGTGGTTGTCCGACCTAGCATATCGATCTACAGTATACGCGATAGTCAACCCCAGTGGTTGTCCGACCTAACATTACGACCTACAGTATACGTGGTTGTCAACCCCAGTGGTTGTCCGACCTAACACATTGACCTACAGTGTACGCGGTTGTCAACCTCCGTGGTTGTCCGACCTAACATATCGACCTACAGTATACGCGGTTGTCAACCCCCATGGTTGTCCGACCTAACATATCGACCTACAGTATACGCGGTTGTCAACCCCCGTGGTTGGTTGTCCGACCTAACATATCGACCTACAGTATACGCGGTTTCAACCCCCCGTGGTCTTATTCCACTTACCCTCACTAACATCAAGTGTTCACAACCCATAATGTTGCAAATGTAAGTCTTTCAGCCAGCCTCCTGAGGAGGATGTAAAGCGTGTGAGTGTTGGATTTAGAATGAACTCTAACAATAGAAAATTCCGATTAGGTAAATTCGGTAGTTATAGTAATCTTTAACAATATCAGATATTTCAATTGTTACAATCTAATTTTAAATTTTAAATAATACCTAATTACAATTTATGAATTTATTTCATTGAAAAAAGTTAGGCGAACTAAATGTTTAGTGACGATCAGTTTTGATTTGTTTTATTTGATTTTGGGTGATAGAATAGAATAGAAAAACCCTTTATTCTGGGCGAAGTTAGGATCATCAGGTCCTCTCTTCCACTTAACCTATACAATTACAATTTTTGTACACAATTAATTAACACCAACACACCATTTATGCTTAAAACAAAAGGAAAATGGATTTATCTATTTAAATAGGAAAAGAAACTACCTAGTAAAACAAATAAAATGTAAAAAAAAAAAAACGAGGATGGGAGAGGACAAAGTGTGTGCAATTTTTTTTTCTATTTATTATAATTTTAACGCCAATAACGTTATTTTAAGGTTATTGTTTTACACTCGTTCATACATTTAATAATTAGCAGTACCGTAAATAATTTCTCTCTCAAAAGCTCAATTTATTTAGATGCATACCCTTTATTGTGACAAATAATATCGTAATTAATTATAAATGTTAAAAATTTAATATTGCTTCACAATGGGTCGTAAACAAATATATTTCTATGCATAAAATATAGTTTAACGTAGTTCAATTATTCTAAATAATTGGCTACAGTGTCAAAACTGGTTTCGTAAAATGGACGAACGAAATAGTTACTGTAAACTTCAGACATTTAAAAATGTAATGATCATAGTGTGTTAATCAATTTTAGATTAGAGGCTACTTGAAGTCAACTAAGTCTACAATGCAAAGGAGCTCCGAACCCCCGAGCAGTGTGTGTAAACAACAAAAGTGAGTTAAAGTTTAAAGCCATGGAATACAGAGAGAATTAAAAATATAAAACAACCACCAATTCCAAGAAAGAATGACAAAGTATAAGACCGACAGAGATGATTGATTACACGCATGCGTAGTAGCCTAGTCAATTATCTACTAAGCTTAGAGTTTCTCCACGCACGAAACTAGGAGCAATAGAGTTGCTAGTAATTTACAAATCTCCAATGCCCTGACGTTAGTGTCAATTTGACAGTTTTATTTCACTCCCGCAGAGCCTTAACTTTTCGCGAATGTTAATTCTGGTTTTAAATGTTTAATGTTTCCAAGTTGTACTTCTATTCCGACCCTGAGGTTGTAGAGTATTTGACATTTAGAAGTTTTATTGTATATTCTTTTTTCCCTCTTTTTTAATAAGGCATTGGTGACTGAGAGGATTTTGGTTTCTAAACATGAAGAAAAAATACTTACATATTTAGTCTATTTAGTTTCTTTATATAAAGTTAAAAGGAACATTTATTGTTAAAAATAAGCTATACAAACTAACTTGTAATTTATGATGCTACTGTATTTTCTTATCTTTTGTAAATTTGAGATAATTTATATATGTATTTCTAACGAATTTGTCCAACCCAATCATATCCCAGATACCCAGAAAGTGAAAAGGGCATATACATATGATAGAAATCGATTTCAAGTTCACTGATAAACTTTGAGGAAAATATGGCGTATCATCTCGGGGTGACACGTGTGCTGGTATTTGTTTCGGTAATAGAAGCCAGAGTGCACCACCGCAGATTATACTGCATGTGAAAGGAGGAGGTTGAAAACAAACTAATTGGGATAAGTAAAGTAGTTCTGTGAGGGTAATCATACCTGTGGTACCTTTGTCCTTTGTGTTGATTTTTGGTAGAAATTAAATTGAGAATAAACTAAACCTGAATTATTAAACTTTAGATTCGTGGCTAGTAGTTGTATCAATTCAGGATTTCACAATAACACAGATTTCTTCGTATCTTGTATTAAACACACATTATAAGTTTAAGTCTACATGCAGTCTTCTCATTAAAGAGAAGAGCAAGGCATCTCTCAAGACCTCCTCCAATGTTTCCAACAACGTTTCTGTGTTTAAACTGAAGACACAGTTAAGCCTATAATGGATGGTATTAACATATTGAGGTTACTTAGTGTGAGGTATTCAGGTTAGGTTAGGTTAGGAATAAAGTATTGAGGTTACGTAATGTGAGGTGGTATTCAGGTTAGGTTAGGTTGGATAGTATTAACATATTGAGGTTACTTAGTGTGAGGAATTATTTAGGTGAGGTAAGGTTAAGTTAGGATTAACTTATTGAAGTTACAATGGCAGGTGTTATTCAGGATAAAGAAGAAACCGCGTTGTGAAATCTTAAGAAATTTTGTCGCTAGTAAACTGCGAACAGGTAATTGTGTACAAGTTTGATATGGCAGGTAATAAGAACACATTTAAATACACACGCAAAACACAAAATACATATCACTTTGTGAAGTGGTCGTAAATTGTCTAAAAATAAACGAATGGCACAAGACTGGTATTCAACGCGACATGCATGTCTGACCGACCGGGGATTCGACTATTGGGTTAGCTCCGTCTCTCAAGTCGATACGGGTGAACTTGTACTTAATTAAAGGGTCGCGAACATCATATTTGACTGGAAGGTGAATAGGTCGCTCAATAAATACGTATAATTTCACTTCGTTGATCTAGATATTTCATATTTATAATAAGCGTTCATGTAGCGTCCCTTTTTGAACTTTAACGTCTTACTTTGGAATAATATTCTCAAAACCGCCTCATAGTTTAGATATAATAAAACTGGAACACAAGATCTCACAAAAATTACGTTTACTTAATCTAAACGCAAGTTAAGCTCAATACTTATTTATATCTCATATTTAAGCTTGATATTTTAACATTGTTTATTTGAAGATTGCCTATGAGATTAATATAACAATAATAATAATTACTTTGTTTTTTGACGTTCTTTAAATTTTATTAATTTTTCCTACAATTTATCGTATTACATATATTTTTTAAATAATAATCAAATATATACTTTATTCTGCGGCGAGAGATAGAGGTTAGGTAACCTATAATACTTGAAACAAATGTTAACCATCCAGCAATAATGAGTATGGAGAATAGCTTACTTAAGTGTCAAAAATCTGCAACATAGTTTGTCTATCATGTTTGAAATTAAAAACTTAGCATAAAAGCAACTTTCACGACAGGAAAATTTGCATAACCTTTCAAAGTTCTTTAGTGTACTTTTTGAAACAACATTTTGGTTAATCCTTCTCATCGCTATATAAGTTAACAAAATATATAATAAAAGCTGAATATTGGCTGTATTTTGTACAATGAAATTCCAACTATTCCATTATTATTATTAATAAATCAATGATTTTATGTAGAAATTCCGTGTAGTGAGTTACGTTTGTGGTTTGAGGACCCCCTAGTAACTTTTATTTTCTGAGTTAACCATTACTTGGTGGTATATAATATATCTATTTCATTTCTTAATATTACTTTATTTCTATTTATGTTAAGAACATTATTTCTTAATATAATGTTTATAAGGAATTTTAAAGTAAATGTTAACGTTTGCTATCCATTTTTACAAAGTGGATAACGAAATTAAACTTTTATTTTCATAATAATTGGTACTTAATCCAAGCAGATGGTGCTAGTTTATTTCGCACATAGAAAGTTATGTGATGGGTAGAAAAATCTGTGCACTGCTCTATAGCTTGAACGAGTAGACATAGTTTAATAAAATTTGGTATGTGGGAATATTATCGCAAAGTACTTAAACATTTTTTAATAACTTAAAATTGGGATTATCTGGCTCAAGACAAACACAAAATACCGATTTTCTGAAAATCAACTCTAACGATTTTGTTCAAATTTTGCTAAAATGTTATCCTTAAGTACCAAATCATCCCCATCTCTCCAAAATTCCATTAGTGAATTATCGGTAAAACATCCAAATTGAGATTGTTATAAATTTTTCAAAAATCGACTTTACCAAATTTGCTCAAATTTTATGATATGCGGAGATTAATAACAAACATCTGTTCAAAATCGGAAGTAAAAATGTCAATGTTATGAAATAATTGGTAAATAACATAAATTACCCTTCACAGCTGTTATTAAAATATCAATTTTCGCTAAAGACGTTTTTTATATCACAAGCAGAGAAAATTAAGGCTGTTATTTACAGTCAGTAGAAAGTGTTCAAAGACTGGATGGATGGATGGTTCACTTTCACTCTCAGATAGACAACTACCAAAGTTCCATTATTGGTGACAATATGTTGGTTGGTTTTGGGGTTAGGTGAGTAAGTGCAATGTTTTTGAACCATTAATTTTCAGTTAGGAGCTAGTTAGGCTGTAACCCCAACGCCAATTTTATCGTATAATACGTTTAAGATAAAAATGAACATCGAGATATTGTTTAATGTTTAGAGATTAATAATTAGAAGTTGATTTGTAATAGAAGAATTTAGTAAAACAGATTGCACCAGAACTGAACTTTTGAAGTGCGAATGTCGTTGACACAGCATCCCCCTTTCCTCCTCCTTTATGAAGAATTATTACCGTATTTGCAGTGCTGTATATCTGTTGTAAAATTGCAGCTGTAGATGTCCCTTCCCGTCCTTGACTGGACAAAGAGTCTTTTACCAGATAAGCTTATTGAGTCTACCACAATACTCACTGTCAAATTCACACCTCTCACAATTGTTAAAAGATTTCTCCCTCTATCTTTCCTATTATTTATCTCTTTTTACACAAAATTCCATACAATATTTTTGTGAAGTTGTATCTTTCACCTGGTAACGACAGTTTGGATATGAAAGCTTCACAAATCTTTCGATTTAAATCTTGAAAACATACTTGTCAAATGAAAGATACGAAGATGTCAGCGTCCTTCAGAACTTTAGACGAAAAATAATAATCATCTAGTTAGTTTAAAAATTAAATTTTGAAGATGGTTCATCAACAACTATTTATCGGATCCACTGAGAGTTTTTGACTAACAATGTCTATTGTACAAAAAAAAAAAAAAAAAAAATAGACAAAGGGTCGTTTATCTTGTCTTTTGCTTCTAAACTTTAAAATAATTTGAAACTTTATTGCTTTTATTTTTCAAATATTAAAATCATCAACTACATAAACAGCTTTGAAGTTTATTTGTTTAAAATATCTGATGTATTATTTGTTTATTTTAACTCTGTAATTATATGGTTTTAATTCTAAATTTCCATGATTATAACATGGTTTTTTATTGTTTAACTATCATACTTGAATGTATTTAATAGCAGAACCACGCTTTAAAAACATTGTACGAATGATAGAAGTACTGTCTTTAATAACATTTTATTCAAACTTAAGGGTGGGTTTCTCTTGCAGTTGAGTTTCTACAAACAATAGGCCTAAAATTACTGTGTTCTGTTGTGGGTAAAAGTATTAAATATTAAACGTGTAAATCCATTGGACACACTTTTTCACTCATCCAAACCAAGTAAAAATCAATCAAAATTATTCGTAACCAAAAATATCAGTTCGGTAGTTTTCAGTTATGTTGAAACAAACAACGATAATTAGTATGTAAATTTGGCAAAACATTGGCAGCTCTAATCGTATATAAACGACAACAAGATCTAAAATTTGTATAATCGAATTTTCGAAAACAAAGTTGACTGGCTTTGTATGTTATTACAAAGATGGAAATCTATTGTAGTGTTGCAGTGTAAAGAAAATCAAATCATATTTTCGATGAATACAAGAATGCAGTTACTAAGGGAAATCACTGTAATACATTCATAATCAGAATAATGGCAAAGCTGATCCGCTCAGTGACTTTGATGAGGTGCCTTACTAATGTATTATTCGAAACTTTAGAAGATATCCCTGTGAAGTTGATATCATCAAGTTATTCTGTTGATTAAAAGAAGTAAATGGTATTACTTTTCAATGTACCTGATATTGTTATTGGGATTATACAGAAGGGAAATGTCAATGGTTTTGTCTGGGCTGGCGCCTTTATATTGCAGCTCAATAGTTTTAGACTAAAGGATTCTAAAACTGGTAAAATTTAGGGCTACTGTCGAAAGGAAAATTATAGGCACCGCTAAAATATATTAATTATGAGAATACACATAAAAATTGTACATACTTTTATTACAATAATAAACAAAGAGATTTGCAATTACCTTTCACATTACCTGTATTTTAGTAAATTTTATTATTCTATGATAGTAAATCCCATTACATATAAATAAACACTATTAAATAATGGAAGAAGGTAACTATGAAGCTAAAGAGCTAATATTGACCATAGATTAGTTGGTACTCTCAACTACACTGAAAGTTGAGACAAACTACATCATCAATAGTCTATGTATTAGTTATTTTATAACGTTTTTCAATGTCCCACACGACCACAACGTGCTCAATGTTAGACAATAGTATTGTTATTTTTTACGGTTGTAGGCAAGTTTGTCTCTCTAGACTGTATTAAGAGTTAATGCGAGGATCAAAAACTAAATCATTAAAATCATATGTATTAGTTACTTTATAATCAATCGTTGCGCGCGCAATTAGGCATATGCTGTAACTATTTAGTGAGGACGCGTTTTGATGTCCTACACGGCAACAGGCGCTCTAACTAATCAATATTAGCATTGATACTCTTTAACGTTTGCATTACTTCTCAATTTAATGTTAAGAGAAATTGATACTATTTCATTTGTATAACTATTATATTATATTTTAAATAAAATATAAAAATATTTAATTAATTTTTAATTTGAGATTATAAACGGGTTGATGCATTTTAGTAGAATGAACAATAGAACAAGTTTTCAAATTACCGAATGATTCATCTGCTTATCTAATAACATTAAACATAATCTAAAGAAATACACAAATATACGTACTAATATATTTTTTAAATTTAAATTTTGTTTCATTTTATTTTCAAGAAGATCTATTGGGTGTGTACTATTGAGGAATTATTAACTGAAAAATATTTTTCTTTTTGGATAATGTCACTATCGTTTATCTCCCGAAAGGACTGTAGCAGGGAAAATGTGTGGCTGGGAAGCTGGGAAATTGAAAAAAGCAATGGAGCGTGAGTGCTTACCAAAGATAAATCCTTTAAAAATATAATATTGAATAAAAATTACATGAAGATTTGTTTACAAAGTTATCTTGATAAGTTTAATGGATTTTGATTCAATTTATTACAAAGGGGAACAATGTAAAAATATTAAGTAAGGTTTTCAGATTAAAAATAATTTGGAGTCGAAATCACATTTTTTAAAGTTTGGGGGAAAATAACTTTGTTAAATGGCTAATAAATTAATAGAACCTTTGAACAATAATTATGAAGAATTTAGTTTTGGGATAAATCGTGTTAATAAATAGAAATAGATGCAAGTTACAAAATTCAACTTTTGTTAAAAAGAAAGCGTACCAAAAGTGACAGAAAAATGTTACAATTTTGAACGGGACAAAAATCTTCTTCATCATGATATTCTTCTCTTTATAAGGGATATTATTCTGTAAATACCCTTAGGTCTATTCTTCTTAGGAAAAAGTGATAAAAATTGTTTACAGCTCATTATTAATTTTTGAGTCCATCACAACACTAATCTATCTTATCAAGAACATATTGCGTGATCAACGGAATCCAGTTACACAAACACTATGAGCACAGAGTTTATCAAAATTATTGCAAAAACCATACACAGTTAGCATGAAATAAGCAGATGTATATTAATTTCCAATAAAACACACATTCAGATACATAGATTTGTGTCTGACAAAAAATTAAACATCTTCTTGATTACTATTTTTAAGCTTTCTTTTATGTGAATAAATAAAACCTAGACAATTTTCTTAGGGTTACAAAAGTATTAATACTTTAGTTCCTTTTATATTTATTAACACTAAATAAATTATATCAACCAAATGAGTGATAGTATCGGACGTAAATTTTAAGATAGTAAGTTTTTCAAGAATGATTTGTCATTGTATTAAAATATCTAAGAAATAATCTTTACTTATCACAGATTTATGTAATATGTTAATCTATTATACATTTAATATATTATTTATAGATTGGGCGGAAGAAAAAAAAACACATTTTTTTTAGTCAAGATCTGCAAAGATCTAAGTATGTGAAAGCATATTGGCCAGTTGAAGGTGATCTAATTCAAAAAATGTGTTACTGAAGGGTGATTAATCCCTATTCGCCGGCGTATATAGGGCTCAAACATACTCAAGGATACATGAATTTGCATCTTGTAAAATGTAGGCGTTACATTGTACAACCTTAGCGTGAGAATCGTTCTAATGTTGAGGTGTTTGCACATGATTGAGATTATACCAGGGTAGGTTAGGTAATGCGAATAAAAATCGTTATGAAATGTAGGAATAAGGTTCTTTGCAAATAGACAGAATGAGGTATGTACAAAGTTTTAAACATTTTATTTTCCATTTCAATTAAAACTTTAATGAGTTTTGTAAGATTACAAAAATATTAAATAAATAATTATTTACCACTGTTTTGTTCCTTACATATATTTATACTAAAATGAATGCGGTAAACATATGCAAATAATATATTCTACTATTCATAGATATATTTGTTAGATTTTGATTTTAACACTAATTTTAAAGACAGGGTAGTATTACAACCAAACTACAAAAAATACTGGATTAATCTGGTAGCGAATTCTGGATGAGAGAGTTCCAAATACAACTCAAACAGTCATGCCAATATTTAAATATTGTTAACAATCCACAAGTGATATCAGTAATAATACCAGACATAACTTTATTTACTCAATTCCTTTACCATAAATATTCTCACATAAAATTACTGCATGTTTCATGAAGAGTTTATGCCATTACATTAGGGTGACAAAATCATCCTTGTCAAATTTAAATAGCAATAATAACTAGTGGGGAATGTAATGGGTTATTATTTAATTACAACGGTTTATATAATTCACTCTGTAATTTAAATAATAATTTGATAGAGAGAGAGGGAGAGAAGTGGATTGGTTACTGTTAGGGTTGACCTCTAGGGGTTAATTAGGGTGAACGTGCATTAGTTTAAATAGTCTCTCTCTTCTTATATTTTGTCTAGTATTTTTACCCACCCTCAGGGGTTTACTTACAGTACGGGTTTATCAATTCCGAGCTGAATCTACACCGTTCTTCACCTACTGCCTGTTCCACATTCACCTTTCAGTTTGAGAAGTCCATAAGCAATGTTAATCCTATAGGAGTATAATTACTTCTTTTTTCAGCACTACTTGTGATCATGGAAATATCATCACTCGCTCTGAACCATAGTTTTACCTGATTGTACTTCTCTGTTCTTCTTGGTTTTTTATCAACATTGAAACTACTTATATTTACTTCAAATGATCCTGATAATATTTTTTAATATTTAAATTATAAAAGATTTAAAGCTAAACTTATACTTTCACAACTAACAGAGTTTTACATAACGTAGATTACTTTGTTTGTAATTTAACTTTACATGTTTCAAAATACAGCTATTGGTTTAATTTATAAATTTTCTTTATCCAGTGGTTTTATATTTAGCGCGTTTACTGTCACATCTAAAAATTGTCCACTTTTATCAAGAAAGAAAACAGGTGATAATTAAAAAACTTAGTACAAATGAATGTTGTTTATACTTTTAAAATTTAATCATTTAAAACAAGAGACAAAAAGAAAATATATTTCTCATTCATCTAATCCATTACAACTTTACTAGTATTTGTAATAATCTTGAAAATACGTTTTTAATTTTAATAAATTTAAAGTGATTACATTTTATTTACGTTCAACAAAATTTTAAGTAAAATTATCAATGATTTAAATCTTTTTTTGTAACTTTTAAACTTATCAAGTAATTCCTAAGGATGATGACATTGTGAATGAAATGCGTTTACAATCATAATGTTCGTTTTGTGGGATTCACGTATAATTTATTATAATGTTTGTAATGATTTGGAAAAGATTTCGAACAAACAATGTCTGTGTTTTTACGCATAACTTATACTACTTTATAGTTATAATGAGAAAATATTATTGTACACTTCTCTTGTCCGTCTTGCTCTGGGTGCCGAAAGATTTAGCAACGCTATTGGCTAGGCTGGCGCCTTCACTGAATCTGTGAAACTCCGCTACACACCTACAGATTGAGTAGTAGTTCGGCTATCTCCCTTGTGATTCTGAAAGGTGAAAGTGGAACTGAGAGTTGTATAGTATTGGGTTAGTTTACTCTTTAGTCTCTTGGTGTCTTTTGACAAACTCTTGCTCTATTCCAAGGGAATCTTTTCTTGAACGCTATTTTCTCAATTTGAATACTATGATTGATGAAGGTTAATTTGAGTACAGTGCATGGAAAAGATTACCCAGTATCCGTTGGTTAAGTTAATATTGTTATTTAATTTTAGTTTGAATTATTATTTTTATTCTGAGAGACATTTTATGCTTTATTTTTGAGAGTATAAAATGCCCACATACTAAATTTAGAATATTACACATAAAACAGAAGCTAGAGTCTCAGCCATCATTCCAAAACTTCTTTTTTGAATTAAAAGGACCTCAAACCGGATTAATCCAAAACAAATCTCGACGTAGATTATCTGATCCATCACACAACCTCTTCTATATAACGTAATGTGGGAAAGTAATACACAGCAAAAGAAATTCACGTTCTATTCCGTAAACGTATCAGTTACCGAAATGTTTTAAAATAATCAGTTCCCGCTATCACGACAACAGTACAACGCATACTGTGTTATTTAAGGTGAATCTAAGTAACAACGTATAACTTAATAATCATAGTTCAGTAATACTTCAAAGCTGTCTTCCATACTTAATTTACATATAGATTGCTTCGGTACATAGAGATAGCTTGTGTATTTTGTAGTTAATATTTGTATATTTAAAGTAATGCGCCGTGAAAATTTTTTAGAATATATGTATTATCTTAAATAAAAATATTATAACGAAAAACATTGCACTAACTTTCTCGCATACTCAGTCACAAATTCAAATAATAACAAAAATAATAATCGTTTAAAGATATATGTTTTGGATCAGAATGATACATTATAACAAACATAGTTTCTGTAATCAAAACTTTTATAGATATTTATGTACATACATTTGTTAGTTAAACCAATAATTATGAAAGTATTTACTAATATTTTGCCATTTCAATCAGAAATGGTAAAGTAAACATAGTTGAATTTTGTAGTAGTTGGATTTCTTGCACCATGGCCTAAACATGTTTCTTAGTACAAAATCAGAGGTGAAAGCATTAGAATTAAAAAAAAAAAAATAAACGCAGATTACCATTACTCCAAGAATATATATATATATATATATATATATATATATATATTACTGTAGCTGATGGCTACAGCTTCACTTGGTGATAATTAAGATAGTTTTATAAAGAAATACTTTTTAGCACAACCCTAATGGTAGTGCTATGGAAATAAATTATGCCCAAATACTGCAACACACCAACTTTGAACAAAATCGACCCATGAACAAAAAAGATATACTTCTGTTAGGGGTAAAAAACATCCTTGGAGTGGAACATTTCAAAACCCTTTCTTAGTACGCGTCTACACACCTACCCCAAACCATGTTAAAAAATTCATAACTCTAGGCTTCTTGGATCCAGAGATATGCCTTAAGGGTAAAAAACATCCATGGATGAAACATTTTCAAAACTCTTTCTCAGTACGCGTATACAGACCTACCCCAAACCATGTCAAAAAATTCATAGCTCCAGACTTCTTGGATCCAGAGATTTCGTGATCAGTCAGTGGGTTTTGTCTTTATATAGATAGATTATTCATATTATGGGAAATAGCATTACAATTTTTAAATCAAATTTAAAATAATTTTTTACGTTTATATTTTTTTAATTTAAAAAATCAATGTATGTGTATTGCAACTTCATGATATAGGCCTACTCGTATATATAAAACTTAGACTTTTGTCATTATTTACGTATACATATTTGTTAGTCAAACCATCATTTATTTATGCATTTATTAATTATTTGCCATTACAACCAGAAATGGGAAACAATGAAATTAGTAGTTGTCGGATTTCGTGTTTTACATGGTCTAAACATGTCTTTTAGTAAAAAAGCTTTAGAATTAGGAAAATAATAAACGCAGATTATTCCAAGATGTTTCAATATATTTAGTCATACTTGTAACGTCCTTTGTCTCTTGACAGTATGATGACGTCACAAACAAATTTCTTTCTTCCAAGTATTACGTCATCATCAAGATACAAACTCTTCATATTAGAATCAATTACATGAGTTGTATTGGGGCTACTGCTTTGGTACTTAAACTGCATCTGAATGAAAGAGCTCTTCAACATTTTGTAGCTGATGGATTTTTGGATTTACTCCCTCATACAAATAATATTCCAAATTTTCATTCTTTATAAATTATTAATGGTTTTGTATAATGTTAATTGTTTAGTTGTAATTGTTTATTTGTTTAAATTTAATTGTTTTTATATTGCAATTACACAGTTATAATTAATTGGTTCGTACTTATCTGTACCAAGTTAAATTCACTGTCCATTTCAGACGATCAAACACTTTCGATACATTTCAAACCAATTATCTTGCTCATTACGAATAAGGACATCGAAGGATCTTAGTTTCTCCTTTGTGAAAATTTACTTGGAGAAACTTGACTGCCTTAACACGGTGTGGAGAGTGAGATGCATCCAGCTCTGCAAAGCACACCTCCGATATTTCTCGGGCGTGACTTCACTTTCCTTTTCCAATGGATATCATTTATCAGTTTGTTTCTTTAAGGCATGAAGTAATACATAATTTTATTAAATCTATTTTAAAGTTTTATTTATTATATTAGTTCTTTCTTTAAATAATTGTGTTTACCAAATTCAAATTTCTTTAATTTATTCATATAAATTGTTATGTACAGTGTCAAAGGAAATCTCTACTTTATATATTTATTTATACGTTTCATTTTATTTAGTTTATTCTTAACCTTACATACGTTACATAATATGTAAAATAGCGTTAAAACATTTCAAAATAATGTTTGGAATGGTATGTGTTGTCCGTTATCTGTGCATAACGCAACAACTCAAGTATAACCATTTTGATAAAATTTGTTACATGGCCATATTTTTGCGTTTTAAAAAGTTATTTTTTAATTACGAGAACTGAACATTTGGTAATTTTTATTAAAAACCAAAATTATAATTTCCTCAGAATTGGCCGTACCGGTTTTATTAAAATGTCGATGAATTCTGAAGAAACATGATCCAAACCAGTGTCGGCTACATGATCATAAGCAAAATAAAAGTATAGGTCAGAAAAAATGTGGGCAGAAAACAAAAATTATCCTTGACTGTTGTCATTAAAATCAAACAATTCACTTTTCGGACGAGTTTATGGTAAAGCAAAGCAATCTTAAAGGCCTAAGATACGTCGATAGGCGTGGGATGGGGGGCCTATATCTTCCATAAGAAATACATGGGATAGAAATTCACTAATAATGAAAAATACACATTTTCCTCACCTTAAGAGTTATCAAAAATATTTTCGTATTTTGTTTTGTGGATATATGCGTGAGAAGTTTGTGCATTATGTTTTTCACGGCACAATTTCTCTTGTTAGTTAAATAAAATGAATTATAACAATAATTAACTACTGTATTTCAGTTTAAGTAAATAATTACAGTTATAACCAAGCAGGCTATAATTGCAGGCTATAACCAAGCAATTAGCAAAATGTCTTAAATTTAAATGATTTGTAACATGTAATTTAAGCAGACGGATGTTTGCAATTAGAATTTAAAACAAAACTGTCTACGCAGTTTAAATGGGGTATTTATATTTAAGTATAGCTACGTACTTTGAATTATTATTATCTTTAAAGATGTATAGTAATTGCCTGTAGGTAGCGTTCCATACACAATAATAATGTGGCAATTGTATTCATCTGTAATTACTGCCCCTTCAGACCCAAACACCGCAACCCACCCTACTTCATACATTCTAGTTGTATAGATTTCTCCAAACAAATGGAAGTCTAAAGTTATCCTTTTATTATTAATAAATTGAAATGTGTAAAAAAGTTTTTGATTATATTTTTATTGCACGAATTCTATAATGACCCAAACATAAATTATAGGGTGCTATCTCGATATACATTTCGAATTGATAAAATCAGTGTAAAACTGGAAAATATGGGTAATAATTCAAACTTGGAAGAGTCGGACTTTTTAGACATGAGCAGTCACAAGTTAAGTCTAAGTGTTCACGTTTTTAATCAGAAAAATCTGTCAAACTCATAAAATGACCCATTGAATAAAAACCAAATGCTTAAAAAATGTTTTTGCTTTTTTAAATGGTGGGTATTTGAGAATCAATATACTGATTTCAATATTTTTAGTTGTAAAAACTCGATGTAATTTTAATAAACTTGATTATTTGACAAAAATAACTACAGAATATCCAACCTCTGTAGAAGAACCAAAAAAAAAAAAAAAAAAAAAAAAATGTAATCTAATTTCTTGAGAACTCAAACACTTCACTTTCTTCTCAGGATTTTGATTAAATTCGCTTTAAAAGAAACTACCAATGACCCAAACTTATAGAGTTGCTACTTCGATGGTCATTTAAAATTGGGAGAAATCAAGGAAGTCCAGAGAAATAATATAAATTTAATTAAATGTTGATATTATGAAAATAAAAAATTGTTCAAAAACATAAAATTATCTATTTATAATATTATCAATCACTTCAATATTAAATTTAATAAAGTATGTTTACATAAAGATTGATTGATTAAAAATCGCTATACCGTTTTAGAGATTTTTGTTCAATAACTTCTAATTTACAAAAATGTTTAATGGACTTCAATCATTTAGAAGAGTGACGAAAATTGACTTGAAACCTTCATTAAAAGTTAGAATTAATTATTTTCCCTTATTTCCTATTAATGCGTGTAACGGAACATATATTTCTGTTTCTTTATATTTGTGATAGTAAGAAAGTTTGTGCATATTTGTTGAAAATTGTGGTTCGTATTATTTAAATTTTGATATAACATGTTAAACGAAACTCAGTGAATCGTTGACAAATCTATTAATCGAAATAAAAGATACAATTTTCACAAAGCTTCAAACTTTCCAATTAAACATAAAACTATTAAAATATTATTTTTCAGTCTTAAATTATGATTAGAATTCACTAAAATTCAACTTGAATAATAAAACTGTATAGAATTGTTTAATTAAACCGCCGCAAAGTTACAACTGTAAGACTATAAAAAAGCAATTCCTTGTTCAGCTCATGTTGGTTTTATCCTTTTATAACTCACTTAACCCAATGTTAAGGACAACTCAACTCTTTAATTTTATGACACTATAAACTCATGTTTGACTCCGTCTATATTATTTTTCTCTTGTACACTGACTTCATCTTAAGACTTACTACTAAGCACCTCTAATGTACCTAGCACACACAACTACCTATAATGTGCTTATGTTTATATATTGGAACTTATATATATTTAGTAATGTAGCCCTTCCAATAACCGACAAAGTTCTTTTTATACGTCATGTCAAATACAAATCGTCTTCTTGCAGAACCAATAATACTTGTTTATCTCAGATATTCTGTCAGAGGCCTCTATAATGAAGCATGTCTTTCGAATTTCCTGTTTTTGACAAGTGACAAAGATTCAATTCCCCCCTTATCCGTACAAAGTATCACTAATCACTTCTACTGGAAGAAACTATTTATTTTGTACCTTTGATATACTTTTCATTTATAATGAATTACAAAATTGCAAATTAAAATATGCTAATAATTTCTTTAAAAAAATAAAATTAGTTTGAATAATCCTGATAGATATTTAGGATTTTCTTCATCATAAAATTTCAAAAAGTTAACTAAACATATGTACTATGTACTACTTACAGTAATGATAGCATCATAGCTCAGTTGGTAGAGGTGATAGCTAGAACCCCTGTAGTTTGAATTTATCAGAAGTTTTGCAGATTCGAGTAATAAGTTTGCTATGCTAGTCCCTTATTTACATAATTTTATTGTACATAATGTCAAGACGTTAAGCAAATTAACTTAAAATTGATAATAAAAGTAAGAGACATTTCTTGAAATTCAAAATGAGAAGAAAGTTACTCGTTAAACGTTTGCAAGTTTATTCATACATTATACATTTCATTGCCTTTGTTGATTGAATTCTATAATTCGACTCGAATTAATGAGTTTCTGGACATGAGTTGAGCCAAATATTGTGTGTTTAGCAGTTTGTGGGTATTGTAGTAATTCAGGAGAAATGCTGCTTACTAGCCTGGAGATACATACACAAAAAATTATAATGAAATAAATAAATAAATTATAATGAAAATATAAATTGAATCTCTAACAAAGTGCAGTGAAATCAAAAATTGATTTAAAATGATAATTTTCGAAGAGTTGGCGGGATTAAGGCGACAATAATTGTAGTCACTTTAGCTTATCGCTGTGAAACCTTTATTTCTTGATGGCAGCTGTGATAGTTTTATTTCAATCTAGTTTTCTAAAATATGGTCTTGTGTTTATTTGTCCAACCCTTATAAATAAAAACGTCGTTTTGTTAAGTTTTAGAGAAACTACTATTTTTTTTTTTTTAGTATATCTTAGGATATCTTCAATTTCTGCTTGTTAATTATTTTTTATTATGATGGAGGGTCCAATATAGGCTTTTACTTAGGACCTCCTACATTTCTCTTGTGCAATTTTGATTGTGTCAGTTTTTAAATTTGATTTTCTTTTAAATAAGCTATTTAGAGTATTGTATTATATTTTTTATTTGTTGTGGTATGTTTTATTGTGAATTTTGTATTTGTTGCATGTTGCAATCTTGCACATGAGAAATAAATAAATTATTATTATTATTATTTTTAACGTGTTTTTCAATATTTCTTTCAAAATTATAATTACTTGTCACAAAATAGTTATATCCAAAAGAAATATTCATTTTTCATCGAAGACCTTGAGAGACCTTGGTCGAGACAGATGAGTGTACAATTTTATTTTTCTAAAGTATAACTTTATATTGCGGTTATGATTCAATAGACTCAAACCTACTTAATCCTCTGCTTTCCTACTGGAACATTGAGCATAAAAAATAGATCTCCACCAACTTAATTTCTAGCTTCCACTTTGATTTGATTTTGTTACCATATTTACTAATTTTTGTTTACCTCTTCTACTAAACACCTGAGCCATATTCTACCTTTTCTTTTCTTTCCAGTTTAGTCCCATTTAAAGTAAATTTTATCATAATTTCGTATTGCGGGGCTTATCCGAAGATTGTTTTATTATATTTTCTTCTGATTTTTGTAATGAGTGTTTCCAAATCCATTTTCTTCAATTTCATGTTTTTACATATTGATTCCGTAAACTCAAAAGGACAACACACAACAATTGTCAACAAATTATATCCAATATTTTTCTTAAAATCTATTTTGAAATAATGGCAAGTTATTTTTTTTTATAAATGCATAACAGCAAGATGTACATTTTCCGGGACCGAACTATAGTATGTTTCTAAATCGATAGCTAACTATAAAAAACTTGGGTAAAAAAATGGTTCAATCGTTGAATAACATGATTTATATTGTAGATAATTGTATTTAGAACAACTTTATTTTTTCGACATGTTCTATTTTAGTGCAATGTAAAATAGTTATTTAAGAAAAATGATTAGAATTCCAAAGTTTACACCCCCCCCACACACACACACACACAAAGTACTTATATTATGAGAAAGCAAAGACACATTGAACCAAGTCCTCTTAAATTAACTATTACTTGAGTTAATGATTACCCTTAACGCAAAGCATATATGTAACACAAGTACGGAGACGGGCTTTGGTTGACGAGTGTTTGAAAAGTGTAGTAAGTAGGTATAGCCGCATCGCGCTTTGATACATCAGAACACCGCACTACAGAGTGCACACTTGAGACGGGATTACTACGCACGGCCAATTAGTACACTACACAGACTTCACCGTGCATATACGCAGCTTCAAAAGTTCTTTCTTTTTATAACGTAGAAACACATTTCAAAGCAATTCTAACCCAGATTGTATTAATACTAATTAAAAACGTCGTCTTTTGTATATAAATAGGAACGAGTATTCTTTTAAATCTTTTGTAATAGAGCGGCGGATAAAACTACTTTGATTTAGTCAGGTGATAAAAAGAACTGAAAAGTTTTTCCGTTAATGAAAGTTTCAAAGCCTTCAGAATAGTTTTAGTTGTAGTCACGGAAAGTTTCAAAGCTTCGCTGTGATTACTTTAGCGTTAGTTTGAAGACAGATTTATGATTTCTTACTTACGCTGATTAACCCTGAGTAATTCAGTACGATATTTATGACTGTATTTTTAAAGCATTAATACTATACTATTTTCTCAAAATAAAAACAGCGTTGCACACAGAGCAGATACCTGGGGGACTCCTCTTGTAAATTTGACTGAAACTTCATACGAACTTTGAGGTAACTTCCAAACAAGTTCAGTGCGTTGCCCCGAATACCGGTAGCTTCCACAAGAGATCACGGTTCACGAGATCAAAAGCCTTATAAACGTTTATGAAGACTTTGGTGGTTTTGTTTTTCATGTTGAGGGAGGAGTAAATACCAGACAAGTAATCAACTATAGCTTCCTCAGTACTTCGTCCTTTTGTAAAACCGAATTCCCTGTTATAAAAATAAGTACCAACTTTATTCTCGTAATTTCAAGAACTTTAGAAAAAACTCAGAGGAGTACGATCTGCCTATAATTGTTTAAGCATTCTACATTACCCCTTTTCAAAATAGGAACGACTATAGTATTTTTTAGCATTTAGGGAATAATTAGTTATCCAGATTTAGATTAATTATTATAGATGGAGGTTACGAAACTGAGTGAACAACCTTTAATGAGCCCAATAGGTAAGATCCCAAAACCATTAGTGAGGTCAATAGGAAGGGTGTCAAAACCTTTAATGAGACCAATAGGTAAGATCCCAAAACCTTTAGTGAGGTCAATAGGAAAGGTGTCTAAACCTTTAATAGGCCAATAGGAGAAGTGTCAAAACCTTCAATAAGGCCAATAGGAAAGGTGTCAAAACCTTTAATAAGGTGAATAGGAAAGGTATCAAAACCGTTAATAAGGTCAATAGGAAAGGTATCAAAACCTGTACTAAGGCAAAAAGGAAAGGTTTCAAACCCTTAATAAGGTAAATAGGAAAACCTTTTATAAGACTAATAGGAAAGGTGTCAAAACCTATAATAAGGTCAATAGGAAAAGTAGTCAAAACCTTTAATAGGCCAATAGGAAAGTAGTCAAAACCTTTAATAATGCCAATAGGAAAGTAGTCAAAACCTATAATAGGCCAAAAGGACAGATTTCAAAACCTTTAATAAGGCCAATAGGAAAGTAGTCAAAACCTTTAATAAGGCCAATATGAAAGGTGCCAAAACCTTTAATAAGGCCAATAGTAAAGTAATCAATACCTTTAATAAGGCCAAAAGGACAAAAATGTCAAACCTTTAATAATGACAATAGGAAAGGTGTCAAAAACCTTTAATAAGGTCTATAGGAAAACCTTTAATAAGGCCAATAGTAAAGTAATCAATTCCTTTAATAAGGCCAAAAGGACAAATGTCAAAACCTTTAATAATGCCAATAGGAAAGGTGTCAAAACTTTTAATATGGTCAATCATGAAAACCTTTAATAAGGTCAAAAGGAAAGGTGTCAAAGCTTTAATAAAGCCAATAGGAAAGATCTAAAACCTTTAATGAGGCCAATAGGAAAGTAATCAAAACCTTTAATAAGGTAAATAGGACAGTAGTCAAAACATTTAATAAGGCCAATAGGACAGAAGTCAAAACCTTTAATAAGGTCATTAGGAAAAGTGTCAATACATTTAATAAGGCCAGTAGGAAAGGTGTCAAAACCTTTAATAAGACCAATAGGAAAGGTGTCAAAATCTTTAATTAGGTCAATAGGAAAACCCTTAATAAGGTCAATAGGAAAGGTGTCAAAACCTTTATTAAGGCCAAAAGGAAAGATGACAAACCTATAATAAGGTCAATAGGAAGACCTTTAATAAGGTCAATAAGGAAAGGTGTCAAAACCTTTAATAAGTCCAATAGGACAGTTGCCAAATCTTTAATATGGCCAATAGGACAGATGTCAAAACCTTTAATAAGGCCAATAGGAAAGGTGTCACAACCTTTAATAAGGTCAATAGGAAAGGTGATAAAACCTTTAATGAGGTCAATAGGAAAGGTGGCAAAACCTTTAATATGGTCAATAGGAAGACATTTAATAAGGTCAAAAAGGAAAGGTGTCAAAACCTTTAATAAGTCCAATAGGACAGATGCCAAATCTTTAATATGGTTAATAGGACAGATGTCAAAACCTTTAATAAGGTCAACAGTAAAGGTGTCACAACCTTTAATAAGGTCAATAGGAAAGGTGTCAAAACCTTTAATGAGGCCAATAGGAAAGCTGTCAAAATATTTAGGTTTTTTATTTGTCAATTTAATTATGGTATTTGTGATTCCGTCCTCGTTGGTCGCGTAAACATGAAAGGAATCTAATGTTGTACATATTTTTTTTGTCAGACAAAGGAACTTTTTTGTTGTTGATATTTTTATGCATAAAAAATATTTAAAACAGTTTTAAAAATGAGAAATCAATAAATACCAATATACCAATAATATAACATTAGTGATTATATTAAGTTTCTCTATGGGGTCCCTGAAATTTGACAAAACTTATTTGTATCGCATTTCTATTACCGCCATTATTTTCATAATTGTTTCTTGCAACAATGTCGTTTAAAATACCGTAAAAGTTTGTACAATTAATATTTCGTTATTATTCATTAATATGATCGAAATTAGTCTTAAATTTGACCTGAACAGAGCTTTTGTGAAATCTATATGGAGGACCTGACAATGCCGTTGCATATTATAGAATTAATATATTGAGGGAACAGCCATATAATTTCGGTAACTAATCGTTATACTTTGTTCATTTTATTTAGTATATTTAATACGAAGCGGGTACATTAGAATTATAAATAATTTATTTCACATAAAATTTTTACAAAATCGGATAGTACTAGTAAAAAACAAGTGAAGAGTCAATGTTATCAATACAAATTGCATTATTAAAAAATTAGAAATCATTTTTATTACTTATTACACTAATCACAAACTTACAAGGGAAAGAAAATACAATATTTCAATATCTATTCTAATTTATAACAAACATGCCTGTATGTAAACTATGGGAAAATAATTCAAAAATTATTTTCTCCAAGAACCCATTTATCAACATAAAAAAAACTCCTAGGAGCTAGAAATTTTCATTCAGATATTCTTGAACCAAGTAAAACGCCCTTTGTGTTAATCATTTTAATGTGGGGTTTAAATTCTTTTTCATTAAAATTTTTACATTTATAAGCAGTTTATTAAACAATTTAATACCGATGTAATTAAGGTGTTTTTAAAAAGATAAAAAGCCGGTGTTTTGGGTAGTTTTAATAATTAAGGACTTCCTTACTTCGGGTTGAATATGCATGGAAGTTCTGCTTTTCAAGGAAATGTTTCATTTGCTTTTTACTAGCAACAGACACTTGTATATGAAAAGGCTTTGGGCAGTCATAAAATTTAAATCGATGAATAAATTCTTACAAGATCTTGTGAACTTACTAAAAGTCATTAGTCGAAAGGTCTTGTTTGTACCTGTAAAAATATCTGCAATGTCTGATGCTATACCCCAAAACCTCTAATTGTATTGTATTGAATTTTAGAGAAAAAACAAAGAATAATAAACAAGTTTCTTATTTCACGACTGACAACATCTCTAAGCACATATATCTGATAACTAAGGAAGTAAAGTTGATTTGTTACTTTTTCATTCTTCCAAGAGAGATTCTTATCTATTAAAATTGCTAGAAATGTTGCAAGTGGGTGTACAATTTGCTTACCCAAATGACAATATATTTCAGATTTATTTTGACTTTGCAATTGTTTAAACTGTTTTGGGAGTTTTTTTTCCCTTGTTCAATTTCAGACCATTCACAGAAAATTAATGAGAAGATCGTAATTTGATTTTTTGTGCTACTCCCAAATTTTAAGTTATAAATAAATATTAAAATTTTAAGACAGTCTGAAGATATACCCAATATATGTCGTATTCCCAAATTGTTCAAATAGGTCCACTTTATTTTAGCTTCAAGGAATTACAGGCGACAGACAGACATTTAAGTTTACCAACTCCTTGGACGGTTCAAAATGCATCTGAATTAAGGTTAAATTTGCCAAAACTATTAAATTATTTTTCTGAATAAAACACTTTTATTATGATTGCCTTAGGACTAAAACCGCAATACACTGTAAAGTTCTACTCAACCAACACTCCCCTTTCAGACAATACTTCATCAAAACACTTCAAAGAGGGTGAGCATTGTCAACACTTTAAAGTGAGAATTGTGGTTTTCTTTCAGTGTGAAATTTGATATTCTAACAAGAGCGTTCAAAGAAGAAAAAAAATCTCTGATTGGAACCTAAATAAAGAAAAGGAACAATGTTACAAGATCGAGTTCCAGCTTTCCAGAAGCGGATAAGATAATCATAGATTCATTTGTTATCATCGTAACCCTTGGTAACATGGTTTCCTTCCTCTACAAAGGTTCCCATAATCCTATTCAGGAAGAATAAGGCTTTGTGGAAAACTTGAATGCTGAATAGATGTTCTTCAGACTATTTTAAATGACAGTCTTGTCTTCGAATTATAACGGACCGGAACCTTTGTTGATAAATTATAAAGGTTCTATCAATAGGTATTTTGTTACAAATTACGTGAAAGTCTTCAGCGTAATCTTTTGAGATTAGTGTTTAGTGGAAGGTTTAATTAATAAGTCTAATAATACGAGTTCTTGTTTCAACTCTACAAGTTATTATTTTTTCTGTATATTTGTTACGTATTTACAGCAAAACTCCTCTGCTAATCATTACGCAATTTAGGAGTAAAGTTCAACTACTCCAAAGTTTTAAGACGCGGATGCTTTGCTCTGACTAGAAATACAGTATGCACTCCGAAGTACTAAAATTATAATATGAATTAAGCATAACAAGTAGTCGTACAAAGCAAAATAAAAATTTAAGTTCTCCACAGGAAGTTTACCTTACTAAAAAAATTTAGAAATTCCTCTTTTACTACTTTTTAAATTTATATAAATTGAAACCTTTACGAGTTTTCCATGGTTAAAAAATCCAAATAATTAAGAATACAACAGATGACATTGTTTTGCGGAGAACGGCGTAGATAAGGTGAAAAGTGTTCGCTGATGTTAGGAAAATTTCCATGTGCTACCTACGCCCACATCTTCATTAGTCTATAGAGTAAAAACGTTAAGTATCAAAACACTGTTTTGTACCTTGTGATTTCCTCTAAAACCTAATATAACTGACATATAAATTGTATATATACATTATCGAATTAGGGTAAAATGGAAACAGTAGTCAGGTTGTTTACGCTTCCAATATGTAGCGAGATCTACTGTTTAACATAGCACTTACCGTTATTAAAAATATATAACAATCATGTTTTAATAAAACAATAATCCCACTTTACAAATCAATGCCCAACAGTTTTTTTCTTATTTAGTGTATTGTGTTGAAAACAATTATTTCAGTTTACTCTATCCATAATACATTTTTACCGTTTGAGTTTCACACTCTCTCACAATTGAACCACTGAGTGGAAAAAGGGAATAACTCAACTTTTACAGTATAACAAACTGAGATAGCCAAATGTTGCCTTACATCTAGACACATTTACAGAGTGGAAAAAGGAAATATTTCAGTTCATCTATACCTGTTAAAATCATATGTTTAAGTTGCGATGAGTGGAACAAGGGAATAACTCAAGGAGTAGTTCCCTTCTTCCACGCAATGCTGAGCTAGTGACCAGTGCCGGCCAGGGATGACTGTGACCTTGACTTGCCTGCAGCTATCGTCTGTCAAGTGTTTAATAATAGTTTGTTTACATTATTTTTCTATGCTTTTGGATTTCCTTGTGGCATTATTAATGAAAGTTTTTAATGATTAATGTTTAGTGAGTTCTAACCACGTTTTAAATAACTAGGTGATGTTTTAAAACATAACTGTGACAGTGTTTTGTGTTCTTTATTCTTTGTTATTTTTTGTGTTGCCATTTAAACTATTCAATAGCCTAGCCTAGACTGAGTTTTAGGTTAGGTTTAGTCGATAATAGCCCTAAGCTGTAGCCTATTTTTGAAAATGAGCAATTCAGATGAAGAGATGCCTCAGCCCAAGAGACAAAAGGGTGTAGTCAACAAATCTGACCACAAAAAAGAGAAAAAGAAGATAGCAAGAAGAGAAGGTAGAGAGTACGTTAACAGCAGGGGAAATGTAGTACCATCTAGATCTACTGGGCCGGATTGTGAATGTAGAGATAAATGTACCAAAAAGTTCAATCAAGATGAGAAAACTGACATAATTATGAAACTATATTCCCGGGGATCCAAAAATGAGCAGGATACTTTTTTAATGGGCTTAATAGAACGCTTTGATATTAAACAAAAAAGTGCTACTGGTGATAGTCTAAAAAATAAAACTTCATCTTTCCATTATTTTGCAATTAAGGACTCTGAAAGAGTAAAAATATGTCGTAAGGCATTTCTTAGCCTTCATAGTATTTCAAACAAGGTTGTTTTCCGGTTGTCAACATTAGTTGCGCAAAATAAAACCCCTAATGATAAAAGAGGCAAACACGGAAACAGGGGAAATGTTAAAGATCCACATATTTTTGCAAAAATCGATTCTCACATAAATGAGTTCCCTGTGAAAGTTTCCAAATATAAAGCGGCTCAAGTGTCTTATCTGGACAGTGATTTGAATGTTAAGAAGATGCATGAACTGTTTTTAGACAAATATCCCAATTTGGCAAATTATGTGAAGTATGAATACTATTTGAAACATTATCGGCAAAACTATGACTACAGATTCGGCCGGCCCCAAGTAGATGTTTGCAGTACCTGCGAAGATTTAAATACTAAGATTAAGTCTCCTTTCCTTAATGAAAATGCAAAACGGGTGGCTGTTGCTGAGTTATTGGTGCATAAGAGGAGAGCGAAGAAATTTTACAACAAAATGCAAGAAATCACGAACTTGTGTAAAGAAGATAGAAATACCTCGGCATTGGTTTTTGACTATATGCAGAATCTCCCACTGCCCTTTCTTCCGGTTCAGGAGATGTTTTACCTCCGCAAGCTATGGTTATATGTATTTTGCATTCACAACCTTTCCGACAACTCGGCAGTGTTCTACACTTACCACGAGGGTGAAGGGAACAAAGGACCCGACGAGGTATGTAGTTTTTTAAGTCATTATATAACCAACTTCTTGCCAGAGTCGGTCAGTAAGCTTCATGTGTTTAGTGATGCTTGCGGGGGACAGAACCGAAACCATACCTTGACGAGACTTCTTTCGGCATTGACAGTCACGGAAAAGTTTCAACAAATTTGCCAATACTTTCCAGTAAGAGGGCACAGTTTTTTGGCGTGCGATCGAAATTTTGCCTGTGTTAAACGTGTTATTAGAAGACATGACCGTGTCTACTTGCCCTCTGAATATAACGATATGATAGCCAATGCTAGAAAAAAAGACTCCCCTTTTGTTGTATATCAGGTTACCAGTAATGACATTTTGAACTTTAAACATTGGTGGCCTCAATATTTTAAAAAAACAAGCAACTCTCTTCAAGATAACAAAAATAAATTTTTAATCAGTAAGTACAAGCAAATGAAATACAACTCACAATACAAAGGATATGTGAGTGCATCCGAGTTCATTGATGGTATTCAGGAGGACATTTTTAAACTTTTGAAAATAAACCCCACAGATTTGACTCTCGCTACAAACAAGGCTTATGATGGTTCCGTTGAAATCAATAAAAAAAAACTAGATGATGTAAAACAAGTAGTAAAATACATTCCAGAAAACAAAAGGGAATTTTATACAAAAATTCTATCATGGAAGACTAAAGAAGGAACAGAAGATGATGAATAAGATTTCTTTTGTAACTACCGACAAAAAATTTTGTTAAATTTGACAAATACCGTAATGAATCAATAAATTTATATTTGAATTTTTTTTTAGTTTGTTATTGATGAAGCTTACCTTTTAAATTATTTATATATTAAAAATATTTGATAAAAAAGCATTTAAAAAATTAAAACCTAAATATTTACTAAACGAGTGGAAAAAGGGAATAACTTTTAAAAATGTAAAATATTCTTGTGGGGATAAGGTAAAATAAAATGTTCTAATGGTAATGTATAATCATTGTCCATGTAGCGATAAACATTTTTCATGTGCAAAGTTTTTTTGTAACTAGACTATAACAATTACTACGAAGTTTTTTTAGTTTCCTGAAAAATTGTATTCCAGTGAGTTATTCCCTTTTTCCACTCAGTGGTTCAATTTATTTTAAACAAGAAGTAACTGATGCACTTTATTTAGAATTATTAGAACTAAAAATGAACTAAACACTGTATAAATTGTTATACCATATTTTTGAATAAGAAAAGATTTTTAATATACATTCCCTTTTATGCTTTCTCACATAAGCGTAGATTAGAGATGTTTCAAGAAACGCTATCGAGTTTTTTGCCGATATATCCTCAGTCTAATGAAGTGGATTATGAATTATGTCTGGCTGACGTAAGGGCTCAGGCGCAAGCCCAAACGAGTTAACACATTTTTATCAAATTTGTATGTAGGCATATTTTGAGATGTTTTATCATCGCTTTGGTAATTAAAAATGTGGTAGTAGTACAAAATTACAATTTTCGTAAAATCGGCTGCAATGATTTTTTTCAAAGTTTGCTAAAATATACCCTCTAAGGACTCAAATAAAACACATTGGTTGTCAATCGCATTAAAAAATTCCCGTTGGTGAATGATTGGTAAAAAAAAGAACATGGGATCTTATATCCATAAACTGCGTAATTTTTGAAAATCGTCTTTACCCATTTCGTTCATATTTTTGTGAAATGTGAAGTGAAAATTAATTAACCTAATCTGTTTGTAAAATCGCAATATTTACTGATCAGAAATAATTATAAAACACAAAAATTAACCGTGACAAGTTGGATTTAATGTATAGGCCTAATACTACTACGATGTGGACATGTTTAATATGTTCATGCAAAACAAGTTTAGGTCTTTATTTAGATTTATTAATATTTTTCAAAGCTTCATTTCCACTTTTTGATTAACAATTACCGAATAACATTTATGTGGCCATAATTTTTGTTTCAGTTTTATTTGGTTTAGTGGACGGGTAAGTGAGACAACTTGTGCATACCTAGAAACAAATACAACATACGAATCATGGGTTATTTGGTTATGTTATTTCCTTAAATTGTTATGTTGGGTTTACGGTCAGATTTTTTGTTTTCATTGGTAGGTACTAACGTGTCGTCACTGACAAAGACGTCAATCCTCATTTGAGAAAAAGATGGGATTTGTTTTGACTGATCTCAATGAGTCTCCTCCGTTGAACCAGAAGTGAGCAAGTAAACTCACTTGGTTCTCAGTGAGGTTTCTGAATACCATCAGAAAATACCTTTGAATTCGAGGAATTAAAAAACATAAATAGGCCTAACACGAGGTTTGATAAACAAATTAAAATGATAACCACTTTCAATTAATCTTGAATAATTTTGGAATGTATAATTGGTAATATGTTACAACGTTTTTACAAGAGTCGTATATATATATATATATATATATATTATAACCTTTATTATTTATTTTTAATTAATTACTTTGATTAAAACACAACTACGTTATCATATTTAAATTATTTATTCTTTAAAATACAATTTGCACCTAAAGTTGGGTGCCAATATATAACAGTTGAATTAATTAAAATCTTCAAATTAATTGATGCACATATGAGTATTCAAATTTATTCATCTTATCACTAAATCTCATCCATTCAACTTAAACTAGACATAAACATTTATAACACAATGAAATACTTAATTCTAGAACATAGCAATTTTATTATTATTAGGTGCATCAAAATCGTATCATTAATTGTAAATTTAATTTAGTCTTTATATTTTAATATCTCAATTGTTTTATTGATTTGTTGGGCGCCAGGTATAATTTACCAATTATATAATGAAGTTACTTTGATTGCTCTTTGAAAATTTAAGTTTAAATGGCTCTCGGCCTAGCTCAGATTTTATTTAAAGTGGGGCGTGGTTTCTTTGGTAACCTGAAGTAAAAACTACAATAACTAATCAGATAACTTATCGTGGTTCAGTAGCATGGAATGATGTCTTCTTGGAGTTTTTACAGGTGAGATGATCCCTCGAACTTATGGCAGATATCACAAGAAACTTAATCCAATTTATAGGCACTTTGACGATCTCGAAGCTTGAACTACCTCACTCTGTTGCTTGAATTCTTGGTCAATTAATCAAAACTCTTCTTTAACTTTACGATGATTTTAATATAATTCGATGACTTAAAACTTTTCTTCAACTTTACGACGATTTGGCGAACTTCGCCCTGTTCCTAGTTCCTCTCCCTTGCGACGCTCGTTCTTCACTGCTTTTTCTGATTTTTTGAATTCTTACGCAGAGTTTTCCCGTTTTACCCCTTCTTCGCTTATTTCTGGATGACGCTTCTTTTTGGTTGGTTGGATTTGATTTTTCAAACTCTAACCGTCTTTCAAAGTTCGTTAAATCTTGTTTCTTAGCTGAGTTCAACGTACCTCTGCCTAGTTTTTTGTCTCTTTTTCTTTTGTTAACTTGGGCGTACACAAACTTTCTAATTTCCCATGTTGTCACATTACATAACTCAACTCTTCCTATTTAATTTGTCACGCTGCCCTCGCCCTTTCAATAATTTTGTAGTTTCGAAGTATTGTTTCCTTAGAAATCCTTTAACAAAATTTATTATGTGTTGGAGTGACGTTTATGTTTGACATTTATTTCTAACTGACAAGGTTTAAACATTTTGAATTGGACAAAGCTTTTACTTAGGGCTTCTCAACGTTACATAAGTCCCAAGAAATTTTATGTTAATTGCATAATTAATGATAAAATTTGCTTTTGATACACCTTTACACTAAACTTATTTTAATAATACACATATACATATCGTAACATGGACTATGACCTACTCTTACTCTCATTTAAAAACCCATTAGAATTACTGTCCCTTTAAATGACTTTATGACCTACTCTTACTCTCATTTAAAAACCCACTAGAATTACTGTCCCTTTAAATGACTTTATGACCTAAACTGCGGTCAACCTTTTTTCTTAACAATGGCATTGTCTAGAATCCCACGTCAACAAACCCTTCTTGTAAACCCCAATTAACATTGTTCCCTTGACCCTCTTCAACTGTAGGACATGTGTTTGTTTACATTTTATTTTACAGTTAAATTCATTTATTTTTGTTTACTTAACTCTCTAATTAATTATGAAACCTTTTTAATAATCTACAATTAAATATACCTCGGATGTGAGTTTTATTATTTTTAATACTAGCTAACTTATAAGTAGTTTTTCCTATCTTAGAGATTACGGTGTATGGTCCTTCATATAGTTCACAGAACTTGTGATATCGTTTTTCAATTGTGCTTGACGGAATACAAGCTCTTACTAGTACTAAATCATTTATCTGATATTCGGTTGGTGGATGCAGTTCATTGAACTTCTTAGCGAATTTTTCCCTTTTATTTTTAATTCGTAAGTATATTTCTCCGTGGTCAATGTCGTTTGTTTCTGTGTTGCCTGGATTAATTAAATATTTTTTCCAAATTCGTGTCGGACGTGTATTAAATTGTACTTCTAATGGTGTTGACTCAATTGTATCATGGTATGATTCGTTCATGAAACTTTCCACAGTTTCAAGTAGCCTTCCCCATTCTTGGTGATTGTCAGGTAACAGGATCCTGAAAAGTTGACCTAGACTTCGCATTACTCTCTCCGCCAAGTTGCTTTGTGGATTTCGTATTGCAACGGTTCTTTGTCTAATTCCCAGTTCTTGTAACCCTTCTGTCCATTTTTTGGATGTAAATTGTGTACCATTATCCGAAAGTATGTATTTTGGTAATTGGACTTCTTTAATGTATTTCCTGATTTGATTTAATGTTGTTACGGTTGTTGTGTTTTTTACCTTATACAATTTTGTGTATTTAGAAAATGCGTCAATCACTACTAAGATGTACCTTGACCCGTAGACTGACCGAGGCAATGGTCCGTAATAGTCTACACACACTAGTTCACCCTTACCTTTTGGTATAATAGGCGTAAGTTCTGCGTTTCTACCTTTGTTGTCATGTTTACATTTTTGACATCGTAAACATTTAATTATTATATCCCTGACCTTTTTAGCGACTTTGTCTCCCGTGAAATCTTCCTTAAAATTATGGTAACATTTGCTTATTCCTATATGTCCGCAAATTTCATGAATTTCCTTAATTAATACTTCAATGAATTTTTCTGGAATCATTAATTTCCACATTCCTCTTTCCTTGCGAAATAATTTTTTTTCAAACAATTTATAACATTCTAAAATTTTTGGATCATTTTCTTCTAATTTACCTACTATATTCCTAAATTTTGTATCCTTCTTCTGTAAAACTTCTATATTTTGTAACTGTTCGCCCACTTCTGGATTAAACTTCTGTAACACTAATTGGATTTGTACAAGTCGGTCCTCCCCATTTTCTTGTGAACATTCTCCATCCTCTGGGAATCTGCTCAATGTATCTGCAACAATATTTTCTTTTCCCTTGCAGTGTCGAATTTGGATGTTATACTCCTGAATTAATAAGATCCACCTCGTCATTCTAGCGTTAAGTAGTTTGCATTGGTTAATGAAAGTGATCGCCTTATTGTCAGTTATAACGGTTATTTTTCTCCCTAATAAATAATTCCTAAATTTCCTTAATCCTAATACTACACTATACAATTCTTTTTCGGCAGTGCTATAAAATCTCTCAGCCCCTTTAAATGTTCTGCTTGTAAATCCTACTACAGCAATGTTATTCTGGTCATCGAGTTGGTACAGTTGTGCTCCTGACGCAATATCGGACGCATCTGTCTGTAAGTAAAACATCTTTTCCATATTTGGGTGCTTTAACGTTACAGCCTCAATAAATTCCTCCTTTACAGCTAAAAAACTCTGGTTAATACTATTTGTCCATTTAAATTTTGTTCCTTTCTTCAGTAGTCCTTGTAATGGAGCTGTTGTTTGTGCGTAATTTTTTGAAAACCGGTGGTAGAAATTTGTTAATCCTAAAAAGCTTTTTAATTGTTTTGGTGTCTTAGGACGCGGAAAATTTTGAATTGCCATCATTTTTTGCTCTTGCGGTTTGATACCATCTGTGGTGATAACAAAACCTAGATAATCTATTTCTTTCCTGCAGAACATAGATTTCTCAAAATTTACTGTTAAGTTGGCGTCTTGAAATACCTTTAATATTTTTTCTAATTGGTCCACATGATCTTCCCAGTTTTGCGAAATACATAAACAGTCGTCCACATACATAATTAAATTCCTTTTAACTTCTTCCGTCAGAATTGAGTCCAAACCTCGCGTTAAACTTGCTAAGCTTGTGCTCAACCCAAACGGAACGGTTTTGTACCTGTAGCACAATCCTTTGTACAGAAATGCCGTGAAATCCTTGCAATCTTCGTGCAACGGGATTTGCCAAAAACTGCTAGTTAGGTCTAAACTACTCATCCAACTGATCTTCTTACCGATTGTCAATAACTCTTGGATTGGTCGAATCCCTTCGTAATCCGGTATGGTTCTCGCATTTATAGTCCTGGCGTCTAAACAGATCCTTACGCTCCCATCTTTCTTACATACAGGTACTATAGGATTAATGTATGCGCTGTTTGCTCTCTCGATGATCCCATAACTTAGCATTCTCTGAATCTCTGCATCAACGGCTTCTCTAAACTTAGTTGCTACTGGCCAACTCCTCTGACAGTATGGTGTTCTATCAGTTACTTGAAATTTATGGTAATAAGTTGAAATTAATCCTGGTTTTTTGCTGAAAACTGTTTTATATTTATTAAATATGCTGTATAACCGCTGCCTATTCTCAAGTGGTACATGTTCCAAATTGCTTATTTTGTTTATATCAAATTCATATTTATCCTCTTCAATTTGTAGGCAATTATTCAAACTTTCAATATTAACTTCTGACGAATCCTCGAATTTAATTTCCTTTCTACCAACTCCATAGTTTAATTTATTTCCTATTTCTAACTTATTATTAATAAAATTGACGATTGCATGATTTCTTGATAAAAACTCTAACCCAAGTATACAATCTCGAATTAGTTCTGGTACTATTATAAAATGCACGGCGATTAATTCTGTTCCTAACTTAACTTTAATGAAAATTTGTTTTTTAACACTTTTGGAACGCAGACCTAATGCTCCAATAACTTTTACTCCTGCTACCGGTAATTCTTCAAAAACTCCTAAATTTAATTTATTTGTGTTGTAGAAAGATTCAGATATCGAATTTACCTCACAACCTGTATCGATTAACGCTCTGACCTGTACACACTCATTAAAAACTAACTTAATTTCTGGACATTTATTAATGTCATTAATTATATCGCTTGTGTCGTGATTGTCCTCTAAATAATCTTTTAAATCGGTGAATAAGGTATTTATGGTTGCCTTGTTCTTATCCGCTAGGTCTACATTCCATTCCAACTTTCACTTTTGCCCTCTTCCGTCCCTGTCTGCAGGTTGTCGACCTTCCCAACGGTTCCCTGGTCCATTTTTTATGTCGGCACGCACATCTGGTTTTCTGTAAACATCCCTATTCTGACGTAACGGTAAATGTCTACTGTTGTACCCATTCATTTGTCCCCAAGGCCTGTTTACAACTTCTCCCTCTCTCTCGTCGCGTGGATAGGATGCCTTATAATTACCATTTCTTTCTTCGTAACTATTAATGTGTCGTACATCTGCCTGTCGGAATTCCATCAATAGTTTTACAAATTCCTGCTTTGTTTTCACACCCCTGGTGATAACAGCAATTAGTGTAGTTGGGTGAAAGTGCTTAGCGATTTTTTGGACTAACTGGGCTTCTAAAATCGGCGGTTCTAACTCTGAACATTCCAACATCATGTTCTCCACATATGTGATAGCTTCATCCCCAATTTTTCCTTTAAACTTTCCGAATTCCAACCTGTCTCGGATGTTTGCTTGTATCATTTCGTTAAAATATTTATCCATAAATATTTTTTCAAAATCTTCGAAGTTTTTAACTTCCCTACGGTGTAGAAACCACCATACACATGCTTCATCTTTTAAATATCTATCTAACCAATACATGTTCCCTTGATGTGTGTAACTAACGCTAACTTCTTTTATGATCCTTAAAAATTGCATTGGGAATCTTTCTTTTCCTGTAAAACTAATATCCCTTATCTCTGGTTCCCTTATTATGATACCATCCCTTGTTTTTAAATTACTTAATCTTTCATCTACTTCTGTCACTTTATTTTTCATTTCGTCCGTTTGTTTCTGATATTGGTTAATTTTTTGTGAATTTTCTTGGCATTGTGATTCGATTTCTAGAATTTTATTATTAGATCTAGCTTGACTTTCCTTTACCTTATCAATCTGAGCGTCTACGTTAATTTGATTTTCAGTTAAATTTTTGTTTACGGTGATTTCGATTTCTTTAATGCTCTCTTGCACATCCTTTTCTACTTCCACGACTTTACTTGCAATTTCTTTTAAATCTTCTCTTAAATCTTCGCACTTATTACCTAATTTATCGGTGAAATTTTCTTCAATTTTATTTAATTTATCATTCATTTCCGTCCTAATTGTCTCGGCTGTGGTATCCGATCTTAATTTAATTTCTTCGAGCTTGTTCTCGAATCTCTCCGCAAATTCATTAAATTTTCGGTCCATTGTCTCCGCATTTTGACTAACATTGCCACTAAGTTCTTCTAATTTTTTATTATTTTCCTCGAGCTTTTTATTTTGTTCTGCGAATTTTTTATCGATGCTTGCTTTTAGAATTTCCGCATTTTTATTAATTTCTTCGAAATTCTTTTTATTAAGGGCTTCCGCATTTTTACTACTTTCTTCAAATTTTTTATCGATGCTTGTTTTTAGGATTTCCGCATTTTTATTACTTTCATCAAATTTTTTATTAAGGATTTCGATTAATTCGTTTAATCCTACCGTTGGGGTCCCATACACCTTTAAATTTTCACTCTCCCCTGAATTATTACCCTCATTAGTATTACTTTCACTATTATTAATCCCTATAGCTCTATCCATTTCTGATTCTATCCCCATTTGATTATTAATCTCCTCATCAAACCCCATTGTTATTTGGTTATTTGCCATCTTTTTATAATTTTTTATCCTATTACTACGTCTTAACATTAAATTAATTATATCTAATAGTCTTTCTGTCTCTTATCTTATAATGCTACCTTCAGGTTACACCACGTGAACTAAATTTTAATTTTAATTAAACCACGAGTTGGACGCCAATTATAACCTTTATTATTTATTTTTAATTAATTACTTTGATTAAAACACAACTACGTTATCATATTTAAATTATTTATTCTTTAAAATACAATTTGCACCTAAAGTTGGGTGCCAATATATAACAGTTGAATTAATTAAAATCTTCAAATTAATTGATGCACATATGAGTATTCAAATTTATTCATCTTATCACTAAATCTCATCCATTCAACTTAAACTAGACATAAACATTTATAACACAATGAAATACTTAATTCTAGAACATAGCAATTTTATTATTATTAGGTGCATCAAAATCGTATCATTAATTGTAAATTTAATTTAGTCTTTATATTTTAATATCTCAATTGTTTTATTGATTTGTTGGGCGCCAGGTATAATTTACCAATTATATAATGAAGTTACTTTGATTGCTCTTTGAAAATTTAAGTTTAAATGGCTCTCGGCCTAGCTCAGATTTTATTTAAAGTGGGGCGTGGTTTCTTTGGTAACCTGAAGTAAAAACTACAATAACTAATCAGATAACTTATCGTGGTTCAGTAGCATGGAATGATGTCTTCTTGGAGTTTTTACAGGTGAGATGATCCCTCGAACTTATGGCAGATATCACAAGAAACTTAATCCAATTTATAGGCACTTTGACGATCTCGAAGCTTGAACTACCTCACTCTGTTGCTTGAATTCTTGGTCAATTAATCAAAACTCTTCTTTAACTTTACGATGATTTTAATATAATTCGATGACTTAAAACTTTTCTTCAACTTTACGACGATTTGGCGAACTTCGCCCTGTTCCTAGTTCCTCTCCCTTGCGACGCTCGTTCTTCACTGCTTTTTCTGATTTTTTGAATTCTTACGCAGAGTTTTCCCGTTTTACCCCTTCTTCGCTTATTTCTGGATGACGCTTCTTTTTGGTTGGTTGGATTTGATTTTTCAAACTCTAACCGTCTTTCAAAGTTCGTTAAATCTTGTTTCTTAGCTGAGTTCAACGTACCTCTGCCTAGTTTTTTGTCTCTTTTTCTTTTGTTAACTTGGGCGTACACAAACTTTCTAATTTCCCATGTTGTCACATTACATAACTCAACTCTTCCTATTTAATTTGTCACGCTGCCCTCGCCCTTTCAATAATTTTGTAGTTTCGAAGTATTGTTTCCTTAGAAATCCTTTAACAAAATTTATTATGTGTTGGAGTGACGTTTATGTTTGACATTTATTTCTAACTGACAAGGTTTAAACATTTTGAATTGGACAAAGCTTTTACTTAGGGCTTCTCAACGTTACAATATATATATATATATATATATATATATATTTAACTAAAATTTGATTGCCAAGTAAGCAAGATGGTTTAGTGTCATTTTCCACTAGTTGACTTGTAAAGTCTTTCAAACAACAAATTGAAACTTTAAATTTGAAAACAAAGTTTTAGAAAATTATGATTTTGTAATAATAAAATATCAATTTATAAAGATTATTTTTGTCGGAACAGATGCAAATCTATTTTCAAAAATTAAATATATATATTAAATTAAATTATATATATAAAAAAATATATATATATTTAATTTTTTAACCAAATTTTGGAACCTTCCGTATGTATATACAGCCAGATTTTAAAGTATAGAAACTGCATTATATTGCTTGACTGAGAGGTATTTTGAGGCAGAAACAAATGCGGATCTATGTAGTTTAATAATTATACTTTCTTGTAGATTTTAAATTTTTGCCCGTCATCTTGAATCCGCCATATTAAATCAAACTTTTTTTAAATATAAATATGGACATGTGATACATGATTTTCATGGTGAAAGCAGTTTTATTGATAAATCTTCATTTTAAAGTTATAGGCATGCAAAGTTTCAATGATGGAAAAATCGGGTTATTAATAAACCGGGGGAAAATATTCCTTCAAAACTTTTCCATTGTGTTTTTCCTGCAGAATACATTCAATAACGAACCAGAAAACAATGTTGAGTAGTTAATAAGCTGCATTGTTGTAACTTTATGCAAACAGCTGATTTAAACTAGCACTACTTTCATTAGTTGAGGTTAGCGCACTGCCAATCTGTAGAGGGGGAAGCACTTTGAATATTTATTGTAGAATGGTAGCCTAAGGTTTAAAATTTATTTTATTGGTAATGAATGATGGAACACATTTACTTAAATTAAAAAATTAAATATTGTAATATTTAAAGTGATTAATAACAGTTGACATTTAATTTGTAGTTCTGTTGTTAATTACTAGTTATTGTTTATTATTACTTTATTATAACTGTTTACAGTTTGTTAGTGGATTTATTCCACAGGAAAAGTATAATAGACTAGTTTCGACAACTCTGAAAACGCGATTTTTACGTTTATTGCATTTTTGAATGCTTAAAACTCAAAACGTAGATATTTATCAAAAAACCTGCTTTCACCATCGTTTTCCTTGTTAAATATTACATGAAAATTATGCATGACATGTTCACTTTCCTATTTAAAAATTTTTTTTTGATTTAATATGGTTGACAAAAATTTCAAACCTACAAAAAGTTAATTTTTTTAAACTATGTACATTCGAATTGGATTCTGCCTTCAAGTACCTTTCAGGTATCCAGTATAAAGCCGTTGAAATACTTAAAAATCACTCTGTATATGAGAAAGTATGTAAAAAGATTGTGCTGACTGTACCAAGCAGAAGACGTTAATTTCTATCCTCAGGCGTCAAGAGTATTTTGTCGGTTTTCAAAAGACCACTTACCTTGTGAAAGAAACACACATACGTTTCAATGTCGCATAATTACTTACTCCAACAGTACATCTGCACACTTACATTTCTTTTTGACATCTCGAAAATACAGTCAACCTAGAAGTCTAGCAATGAAAGTTTCAGTTGTAAAGTACAAAGACCTTCTTGTATACAAAGATTGTTAATTAGACTTAATCCACTAACGTTGTATAATTAATTCGTTAATCAAGTCTCGAAGGAAGATTCAGTCTTGAAACAACTCTGGACAGTTTAATTTGGTGTTTGGAAAGGGATATCAAAGTAGTAATTTGCATCAAGTGAAAAAGGTGAGATCTGGATTGGGTATAGCCTTCTTAGTACTGTGTTCGATATAAAGTATAGGCCTAATGTTTAATATAAACAGTTCTTCTTATTATAGACTAGCTTATGGTCTAGACAATTATGAAATGACTTTCAAAATCTCCAGGTGTAACCGATATAAAAAATATAACTGAGAAAATCGTTTCGTAATAACGTCTTGAAAATCCCCTCCACTCCCTCCCAAATGTCGCCATTTATTTTTATCTACCAAAGAATGAAATAGATGATCCGGAAAAGATATTTTTCTTCTGATAGTTTGTTCAAGTATGGGAACTTTTACTGTTTTTAATAATTCCTAAAACGAGCTAGTTTTTGAGATTTTTTGAGTTAAAAATCTCAAAAAATGTTAATGCCTGTTTTTAATGCCTAGCATTTAAAACATTAAAAAAGAGGGGAAGGGAAATTCAAAAGGTTGTTCCAAATCTGAATAATTTTATCTTATAAAATCAAAATACAAGATTATATTTTTGCTAAAAAGTTTCGAAAAAAAAGAGGTTCCTAATTTTTTGGAACGTTTTAAAACAATTGATTTTGAAGAAGAATATAAAAACATTTGTAAAAATCTGGAATTCACAAGTACGGTTTGACTAAAGATAAATATAAATATATTTTTTACTTGAACATTTATTGAAAAAAAATCGCTTATTTTCGAACTTAGAGGTGTTATTATATCAAAAACGAAAATTATGATTTTATGCATTCAAAACAATATTGACCACTGGTAAGAATATCAATTTGTGTTAGTGATCAGGAAGAAGTGTGATATCCGTCTTCACATCGGACTTTCCATGGATTTCTAATAAAATACGTGAATTCTTCATAAAGTTCATTCTGTCAAGGTGTTCAGAAATTAAAACACCCCTGATTGATTTTTGTGTGTTAAAAACTGTGTCTGTTTTTTCTTTATATAAATATTAACATAAATATTTTATGACCAAATATTTTAAAGCTTTAATTTCAAAATAACAAAAAATACTACGTAGCTGTTTGTAAAACTGTACAGTATCTTCCAAGGTCATTGCTTTCCTGGAGATTCACATAGAAAATAGTAAATCAATGTTAAACTTTTATTTTTACATCTTCCTACTTATGTTTGAAACACGTTTATTCAATCTGGCAACAGTTGATCTCAGCTTCCACAATAAATCACAGCACAATATGACAACGTCAGAACCACAACAGCTGGTCAACGCTAATGCCTTTTCAATCTCGTTCTAATGCCGACTAATTCAGTTATAAACCATCTATTGTGTAACTTGACAAGGAATTGTTACAATTTATATTTATAAAGAGACTGTGATTACTCCACGCAACCACACGGTGACATATTATATCATCAATATACATTAGCTATTGTTTGTCTATGGTGAACTTATCTTGGAATATAAGTGATGTTATTATTATGGGGAAGAAAAGAGAATGGCACCTATCCAGTAAGTTTTGGTCTTTAGGTGTTGGGAATACATAGAGCCAAGGAAATAGCGTTTTGTTGTTTATGACTATGATATTAGAAATACATGCTATATTTTTACAACTACAAGTGTGTTATCTACGGATTTGGAGGTTATATCATTTCTTCCCGATACCTCTCTTATGTATTAAAGCAGATAATTAATTTGTCGTATCATTTGGTCAAACTATTGAAATAAATACAGGGAGTTGTAAGAGTTACATTACACAATATTAGGTGATCACCATTTAGAAACTGATTAATGAAGTTGAAACAGAATTTAATTGATAAGAGCTTTAGTTGTTTCTGATGATAATTAACCAATTACCGAAGGATGGAGATTTATTGGCGAATTCTTATAAGGGTTATAACATTTTTTCCTTCTTATTTCATACCGTTTTCTCAGCTATTTCTGAAAGTTTTCACAGATTGTTCGAATTTGAAAAATCAAGTCAGTTATGCATATTACTAATCAGGAAGGACGTTTATTTCCATTGCTACCTTGTGTTTTTGTATTCCAAAAGTTCCTTCCTGACTGTTGAAGGCATATACTCATATAATCACTTTGTAGAAGACTTTTTCTGAACTTTTTCTTCCTTTTTTTGTTTAAAGACTAAAAACCTGACGGTCATCAAGGGCTTATAAAAAAAGGAAAAATGAACATAAAATAAAAAAGGTCTATTCCTTGAATACTCTAATAGAATATTCCTAGCCCTCAGGGTCGGAAAAGAACAAGAGTTAGACTAGAGATTTAAGCTACATAGATTTTAGCTACGGAGTGTTGAGACATCGTTCTGCTGGGTATCTGGACAGTGAAAACACATAATGCTGCTCGTGAGTTGCCCAGTCGGTTGTGGCAGCTGAGATTTTATCTATAATAAGATACGTCTTTCATCGTCAGTTGGGGAAAGAATTTAGTGTTCAATAAACTAAGTGAAGTAAAATATGCTGTCTGTCTGGGAGTACAAAAATCATTCGTGCCAGTTATGGAGAGGAAGTTGTGATTATCCGTTTTTGCATCGGTCATTACATGATTACTGATGGTTTTCTGAGGTTGAAATACATTCTAATAAACTGTGTTCTGAGTAGTTTGTTGGACTTTATCCTACCCAAATTGAATCAGGCGTTGTTGAGGTATGGTACTGAGATATTTGCGTTCAGAATATTTTTAATAATATATAAAATAATATTTCTTAATGATTATTTAATTGCGTCTATTGATTTTATCATTCTTAATTAGTTGTTTGTCTTTTTCATTTGTAAAAATTTTAAATTATTGTTATTTAGTTTTTTCGTGGGTTTATAAGATTTACTTTAGAGATGCTCTGTTTTGTTAAGGCAATTATCGCTACCACTTTTGTAGATTAAAATATTTTATTACAGGCTCCATTTTATAATCTTTGCGGTATATCTCATTCGGTATATTATTTATTTCTTAATTTACATAAATACTTACGGCTTTGTGGAATATTAAATTAGTATTTAAAACAAATGTCGTATATGGTAAAATAAACGTATTTAGATTCAATTTTTTTTATACTTAAAAGTTTGTTAAAGACTATTTAAGAATACACTGGTTAGTCGTTTATTTATTCATTCGTTTTTAGATAATTACTTTGCATCCCGTAAAGTGTAATTAGAGTGCATCCCATAAAAACATTACTGTAATTAGAGTTGCCGTACTCATCTACGGCTATTACTGTCTCTTACGTCGATCAAGACACCCCCCCCACCACATTGTTATCCTGTTCTAAGTACAAATACACAAAGAGTTAAGATGTTTACGTCATTGATTGTCCATTGTTTAAATTACTACGGTTTAATGAAACGATAAATGCCTAATTTGTATGAATATAAAGGAAAGGGCAAAAGTCTGAAATATATTTTTATTTTGGCTTCTAGATGTTTGAAACAGCGTTAGAAAGTTCCGTATTAAATCTATGTACAGAGTGTGCACAAACTGCGGTGAAAAATATAGGTTTAAAAAAAAAAATGAAAAAATGATTGATTTTAATTTTTGTAATACAAGTGTACCATTATTTGTACATTTTCAAATAGTACTCTTACAGTTTCTTTAAAAAGCGATATATTTATTTCTCATTTTAAACTAAATATGTAGACTTCGCTATGTATTGAGTCTTAATTCGACATAGACATTCATACAATCATTTCTTAAATTGTTTATTATAAACTGAATTAGATACAGTACAACTTAGTGTTCAAGTACAGAGTGTTCAAAAGTTCATGAAACATAGTCTATTTTTTCTTTTTTTCTATTTTTATTAAATTTGAATGATTATAGTTTGTGTGTAAAAATCTAATATAAAATATATAATTTTAATAAGCTATTTATAATCTATCTAATGAGGTACAACATTTAAATAAAAATAATGATAACATAATACAATGTACAATATCAATTTGCTTCAATTAAATATAAAGAAATTCTATAATACTTAAAAAATAACTTTTATCTTTGTTTCATGAATTTTTGAACAGTCTGTACATGTGTATTAAGTTTCTTTTAGTTCAAATTATATATATATTATGTATATGTAACTTTTTGTATTGTAGGCTGTGAACAGGGCCTATTTTGTTTTTACTTTTTACAATGTCGCCTTTGAACATATTTCTTAAAGATCTCCGGTTTTATTCGCAGAATGTTGGGGGGGGGGGGGGGCGGGGGAGTTGCCATGTCCCCATTATAAAGTCTTCTAAAAACTAGTGTAAAACTATATGCATTGTGATACTTACTGTATAGAACAACATAATGACGATTTTTCTTTTTTTAGTGATACTTTAATAAATAACATGTGGGTTTTAAGAACATATACTTATTATTATGATGATAAAAAAATGTTTTAAAAACTTCTAAAAAGCACAAAGTTTTCGTTAAGAATATAATATTAACAATAAAAAAGCTAATAAATATGGAACATTGGACCACTATGTTTAACCCTCAGGGGCTCACTGTAGAAAGTACTGGCATTACATCCCCTTATTGACTTTGGGCCCATCTACACCTATGTCATCAAGTCTTGGGTCAGATCCCCCTTTCATCTCTCCTATCTCTCTTTACCAACTCTTGTTCTTTTCTGACCCGGACGCATTTAGAATATTCAATGGTTCGGGTTCTTTTTATGTTCTTAATTTCCTTTTTTAAGGTAATGACGATTGAAACATTTTTTACTTTTAAACAAGGGAACAGCTTATTTGTTTTTTGACTGTCATTTTTAGAGAAGGGGGGCGGCCCCATGTTGAGTTCTTGCCCTTAAAAAAATTTCTTTAGATTCGTAAGAATAGAAAGTTTGTGCAACATAGTGTTTCACATATATAAGTTGGACCATTGTAATACTCCTTCGTATTAAACTTATTGAGCAATTTAGTTGGAACATTGTCTTGTGGACACGCCATCTTTAATCATTACTTCATCGTAGAAAGGCTGGGTGGGGAAAGGGGGTGAATTAGATCTTAATTGTAGACAAGGGATGAAGGATGAATTGTCTACTTAATGTTCTATAATTGTAATCATATTGGGTAGCCTTGAAATTAACAACTGCTCGCTTTAGTCTTGTCTAATTGTGAAAAGAAAAAGAATTCAGTTTTAAACAAAGACGATATAATAATAACTGACCTATTTTATTTATTGTGATGTAATTGTACAGAAATATATCACAACTAGTAAGAACTTTATCAAGAATACACGATTCATTAAACCCAGTAATCTTTTATTGTATGTTACGTCTATCTCTTTGATGATATTTTATTTTTCAATACAAGTCTAACTGTTTATGAACAGATCTGTGAACTATTATATACGTTAGTTCCCAGCAAGTCTATGATCTAGTAATATTATGAAATAACTTCAAAATTCTTTGGATGTAAACGAAATAAAAAATATAACCGTTGGAATCGATCTGTAATAATGTTTTGACAATCGCCCACCCTCTCTAAATGTTGACATATGTATATTTATTATACCGAAGTGAAAAAGATGATCCAGAAAACGTATTTTTCTTCAGATACGTTTGTCAAAGCACTTTTACAGTTTTAATTTTTTGTAAAAAACGGTAGTTTTTTTACATCATCTAAAACAGCCATAAAAGGAAGGGGGAGGAGGTGAAATAAAAAATTTGTCCCAAATATGAAAAATTACACGAGTTTGTAAAATAAAAATACAAGATTTTATTTTTTTCTAAAACGTTTCAAAAAAATAGTTTGGAAAATTTTTCTGAAAATGCCTTAATAGCCTAACAGCGAAAACTCTTTAGCATGTTGAAAACGAATTTAAAAACATTTATTTGTAAACATCTGGAATTGACACGTATGATTTGACTAAAGATTTTTTTTTTTTTCAATTGAACGTTTTTTGAAAAACGTTTATTTTCGAACCTAAAAGTTCTTATTATCTCAAAAACAAAAATTATAATTTTATGCATCCACTGCAATACTGTCCGCTAGTAAGAACATCAATTTGTGCCAGAAGAAGTGATGATTTCTGTCTTCGCATTCCGTGATTATTAATAGATACATATATAATGAAATACGGATATCCTCAGCTAAGTCATTCCGTCAAGGTGTTCAGAAGGTAAAACACATCCTGATTGACTGTTATGTAGTCAAAAGTGTTCGTAGGTGTCCTACTCAATTACATTTATGTGATTTTGAGAAATTATGACGAATTTTATGACCGAGTATTGTCTACATGCATCGCCTGAATGTTTTACATAAGTTATAATTTTTTAATTTTTTTTATTGTTGTTTTAGAAAATAAAATTAAAACTATACAAGTTAAAATCTGAAGGCATAATAACCTCACATTTTTGTGGGTTATATCACTGTTTGTGTTTTTCTTTTATAAGATAAATATTTAACTCCCAAATGGTTAAAGCCGTAATTTAATAATAATATATGATACCTAGCAACTCTTCTTGGAAAACGGTGCGGTATCTTCCAAGATCACAGATTCACATCGACCATACGTACATGAAAATTAACTGAAACGAAATAATATAATGGTTCAAGTATTTTTTTTTTACATCTACCTACTTATGTTTGAAACACGTTTATTCAATCTGGCAACAGTTGATCTCAGCTTCCACAATAAATCACAGCACAATATGACAACGTCAGAATCACAACAGCTGGTCAACGCTAATACCTTTTCAATCTCGTCCTAATTCAGTTATAAACCATCTATTGTGTAACTTGACAGGGAATTGTCACAATGAAATATTTATAAAGAGACTGTGATTACTCCATGCAACCACACTGTAGCATATTATATCATCAATATACATTAATTATTGTATGTCTGTGATGAACTTATCTTGTTGGAATAGATGTAATACATTGTCTAGGTGTCGTATTGTACGACCAATTCTGAATTGGTGCTTGTCCAGTAAGTTTGATCTTTAAGTCTTAGGAAAACCAAATCGAAAGAAACAGCTGAGTTGAGTTAATAGAAATACATTCAATATTTGAGTAATTTACTGTAGGACTAAAATTACAACTACTAGAGCATTATCAATGCATTTTAATGTTATATAAATTCTTTGCGACACTTCTTTTATTTATTAAAGCAAATCAATAATTCGTAGTATCATTTGGAGAGAATATAAATATAAATAAATGTTGCTATGTCAGATATTCGTAAGACCTGCATTTCACAATTTTAACTGATCGCCATTTTGAAACTGATTTATAATTTTTGTATGTTACAAATCATGTTTATGAAAATCATTCAGTTGTTTCTCATGACAATTAACCAATTACGGAATGACGGACACGAAATGATCAATTTCATAACGTTTTAACTAATTTTTCCTTCCATTTTCATACTATTTTCTCAAACAATTAAATTCTGAAAGGGTTCACAAATGGTTATAAACTGGAAGAAAAAAATATGCTGTCTATCTGTGAGTATAAAAATTAGTGCCAGTTGTGGAGACGAAATCGTGATTATCCGTTTTCGCATATGATTACATTATGGGTTTCTAGCGGAACACGGGAACCTTCCGCAGTGTCCATTCTGTCAAACCTATGCACGTCTTAATCGACTGTTTTCCTGAGTGGTGTTTTGGACTTCCGTTCAAAAATCAATTCAGGAGAAGTATTTCGTATTGATTACTCTGATACTTGATCGCGTTTGTCAGTGTGTTCTTGAAAGTTTTTTATAATATATAAAATAATTTTATTGTATGTCCCCTTTACTGTGCTTTATATGTTATTCTATTGTCATATTTTATCATCGTTACGTAATTTTAGTGTTTTCATTTTGTTATATTTATTATGCTATTGTTATTTAGTTTTCCATTGTCTTTATAAGCTTTACATTATAGATGCTCTGTTTTGTAAGGTTAGGTCGTCGCAACTTATGCAAATAGATTGGCGCAAATTATTAAACCAGGCAAAAAGACATTTTGTTTAGCTAGATAAGCTTTGATAATAGAATCACAAATTTCCATTTTTAATGAATAAACATTAATAACTCTGAATGTTTTTGTGAAGAAAGAAAAATTTTATTTGTTAAATTTGACTAAAAGTTGAATATCTGTAAACATCTTACGTAACTTCCATCTTGTTTAATCTTGTTTATTTCTGTGTAAGAGCTTGCAGGATTCCCCCTCTACCACCCATAAGAATAAATACCCATGTTATGAACAAGCAAACCATTGTTTATTCCTGTTAGTAAAGGCAAAAGAACTTACCTAACCTAACCTTACCATGTTATCACAGAAATTAAAAAAGTATTTTAATAGAATCTGTCTTTCAAAATTGATAAAATAAATTTAAAAAAAACTATATTTAATTTTTGCCTTAAGATTATCCTATTGTTATTTCACAGTTAAAAGCTGGTAAGAGTGATTTACTATGTATGACTTACTGAAAATTGGAACAATTGAATTATTACTCCTCTTTGATGTTTATAAAAAAGAGGAATCCGGAAAAACTTAACTCTGCTTCTCTTTTTGAATATGTACCTATTTAATTAAAAAAATGTTTTCAATATATAAAACAGCTTTAGTCTGTAACATATAATATTGCACTTTTCGGCCTTTATAACTAGAAATCGTCCATATGTCAGTAATTTTACTAAATGAGTTTTTTCAAAGAAAATCCGTTAGCCAACCAAAATTTAGATTTTTTTCATATTATATTTTAAAGAAAAATTCTATTTAAATATATATAAAATTAAAAATAAGAATTTGTTAATTAAAAGGAAGATTTGTCGAAACACTTAAATTTTTAACCTTATAGAAAAGTTAAGAAATATAATTGTGCATCTCCTAAAGAGGATTATAAATTTGTGATTGGTGAGTCTTGATCTCTGTGATGACTTTACTGGTGAGTTCATATGTAAATATATCTTGGTAAATTATCATTGTGGTAATTCTGTTTAATTTTGTCAACCCTTCATGTTATTACATCTAGTTCCACGGGATATAACAAACTGTTTTATGAAGATAAAATGAACGTATTAAATTTAAATATATTATACTTAAAAGTTTATTACAGACTATTTAGGATTATCCACCTGTTAGTTGTATGTGCATTCATTCGTTTTTATATATGTAAAACGTAACGCATAGAGTTGCATAATAACATTACTGTAATTAGAGTAGTTGTGTCCATCTACGGTTAATTACAACTATCTTACCTCAATTACACCCTCCCCCCCACTCAACACATTGTTCTCCTCTTCCAAGTACAAATACATAGAGATTGTCCATTTGTTCAAATTGCTATGTTTTAATAAAATGATGAACATCTAAGTTGTGTGAATGCAAGGATTGAGTAAAAGTTTTTATCTTGGTTTCTAATGTTTGGACAGCGTTGAAAGTCTCTGTATTATAGCTGTGTGAAAAAACTGCTATAAAAAATAAAGATTTTCTCTAAAAATGGTAAAACTATTTATTTTCATTTTTATAATGAAAATATACAATTATTTTTACATTTTCAAATAGCACTCATTACATGGTTTCTTTTGATAAACATAATATTTATGATTTTCATATTAAACTAAAATATGGAGAATTTTAATAACTTCTTCGATATTATATGGTCAACAAGAAATTCATAAAATTTCGATTTATAAAACTATTTACTGAATTACATGAAACTCAGTGCTGGTGTACAGATTGTTCAATTTGGGCAACAAAAATACAGAGTGAAATAAAGTTTAATGGTACTTTTGTATTTGAATGATTATAATATGTGTGTAGAAATCTTCTGTAGAATAAATTTTTGTGTGGTCTTTTTTATGATGTATACGATTTAAAATTTAAAAAATAATGTAATACAATTAACGCCACCTATGAGAACATTTGTTTTATTAAAATACAAAACATTTCTTGATTTTTGAACACCCTGCATATGAGCAGTAAATTCTTTTAGTTTAAATCATAATATATGTAAACAAATGTTCAGTCTTGTTGTAGGTTTCTATATAGAACCAAGACTAAGTTAATGTATCAGAGTTTATAATGAAAAAATCTTTCACGAAAAGAACCGATAAAATGAGTGTTATTTGAAAATGTAACCATATACTTACTTAAAAAAATATTAAATTTTTTTTTTTACATTTTCAGAACACTGTATTTTTAACGTAGTTTTTGAAGACACTCTGTAGATAATTCTAGTAGGAGCTCTCATAACCCAAGTCATGTAGGTTATCTTTCAACGTTAACTAGAAGCAGAAATACACAATATATTTCTAACTTCCCCCAACCCTATATGATAATCGTTATTGTGATTCCAATTATATAGTTTTTTTTAACTAGTCGATTTACTTAAAAGGAGAAACACATATAGAAACATTAATAGCTAAATGAAACAAAATATACAATTCACTATAACAAAATTTTTATTTGAAACAAAACTTAGGTTTCAATGAATAAATAATCATCTTCAGTTGTTACAAATACACAAGTCTTTATGACAGTGAACCACAATTGAAAAGACCAGATCTTCATTCAGACGCAATATCAGTAGTGAAGCAGTGGGGAGCGGTATAGTTGTAATTTCCTAAAAAAATGCCATTTCAAAAGTTTTCGGTAAAAATCAAAAAGTTTTCGGTTTCGATATTTAATTTGTCAAAATCTACTTTTATAGATGTTAATAAATTTTAATGAAATGTGATAATCAGTAACCCAAATTATGTAGCTAAAAAAAAGGTAGTGATAAAAACAAGTGTAAAGATAGTATAATTCATATGAGTGTGTTACATAACCTGTAAAAAGTAAAATAGTGCATTTTTCTTTTATAGTGATATCTAACAAATAATGAGTGGATTATGATAACATTTTAAGAACATATACTTTTAAAAATAATATACAAATACAACAATTTTTAATTTAAAATATATTTAAACCCCTAAAAAACGTGATAGTAACTTATGAGAATTACTTACTGAAACGTTTTGAGTTAAGATGGTAATAAAAACACATTTTTTTAACATAAAAAAATACATATTCTAAGTACTTTAACGAACATTAAAAGAAGGTAACATATATTTAACTTTGGGACCTTACTATAATTTTGGTTTAATCTTCAGGATCTCTCCATAGGGAGTACGAGCGTGCCAATACAGAGGATCACTATCCTGGATCTACATCTTTATTCATGTAGTCATCGATTAGATCCATTTCTTTCATCTTTCCTATCAGGTCTCTCTTGACCAAATCTTGTTCTTTTCCTACTCTGACGCTATTAGAGTATTTGAGAGCTAAAGATCATTATGTTTTGTGGTTACCTTCTTCTTCTATGTACCTAAAGATTTTTCGCCTTTGAAAACAAAGCAACAATATTCAGTTGTTTTATTTCGGTCATTTTAGGAAAGGGAGGGGTGAGCCCCAACCTATATCCTTGCCCAGGGAGAATAATACAGCCTAGTTTAGTCTCTGATTTCACTTTAGTGATATTCTTAAGAGTAGAAAGTTTGTGCAATATTTGATTTATATTTCATAATATTTTTAAATAGAAGCATTGTAATTTTCATTCCCAATTTAAACATCTTGAGTAATTTAGTTGGAAGAATGACTTGTGAACACGCCATCTTTAATCAATGCTTTATCGTAGAGAGGTGTGTGGGGGAAAGAGGGTGATTAGATCTTAATTGTGGACAAGGGATGAGTTGTCTACTTGATGTTTTATAAATGTAATCTAATTACGCGGCCTTGAAAACATCAATTGTTTTCTTCAGTCTTGTCTAATTGTGAAAAGAAAAAGAAATCTGTTTTTGACAAAGATGGTATAATAATAACTGACCTATTTTACTTATTGTGGTGTAATTGTGCAGAAATTTGTTTGATGTAATCAAAAAGCAAGAACTCTCTCAAGGGTACACGATTCATTAAACACAATCAGCTGCTGTTACAACTATCGCATTGATGACATACAATTATGGGTGTTTATTGAGTTTTTGTCAGTTCTTATTTCAAGTGAAATGAAATCAATATTTTGTTTCAACAAGTAATGACAGTTTTAACACTTTCAATGTCTTTTACTTACCCAGTAAATTGTAAGTTAGGTAATCGTGAAAATGTTCTACCTCTGAACTTTACGTTTCATTCTCCAGTAAACCGAAAAAATGATTTTCAACATTCCGTCCGTCCTTCGTTGTGGTCATGTACATAAGCATGAAAGAGGCCACACAAATTAAGATAGAGACATGAAATTTGGTATAGGGTACCCTCCCCCTCATTTGGTGTGTCAAAATTTCTCGTATTTTAAACAGCTTTTTCTACCATACCTCATTTGTTATTCAACTTATAAGAAGCTAAATTGGAATACAAATTTGTAGGTGTCAATTCTGCATGTAATGGTATTCACATCTCTGTGATGGAACATAGAAAAGTTATTATTAAAAATGTAATTTCCAAACGTGACCTATCAAGAAAATGTAATATTCGTATAATTACAAGATGCGACATAGCCAAGTTACTGACACAAGCTAGGCGGGTGTAGACTTTTAAATAAATGTATATCTACGATGCCTATCAAAGCCTATCCGTTGTCAAGAGAGTAGGAGATATACATAATTACGAGCTTCAGAAAACCTGTGTAACTGTTTTTAAGCAAACTTACACTACTGGATATGACCATACAATTTAACATTTCCTACAAGGCTCACGGTATAAACTTAAGGACGATATATTTTGAGGATCTACTTATATTAAATTGTCTGATACGATTGGGTAAGTACCATGAAGAGGCATTTGTTTTATGGCAGTTACCTCCAAATAATAAGTTATAAAAAAAAAGAAAGAAAAATCTCATGGAATGGCCAAAAAGTGCACACATGCCAAATTTGATTAAAATACCCCCCTGTTCAAAAAGTAACCAACTTTCATTGTTATTGGTAAGACAAACAAAGTTACGGGATCGGGACATTTGTAGGCATGCTTCATTTTTTGTTTGTCTGCAAAACCAATCATTCGCCGGTTGGTTAGTAAGTAACTTCGGATTTTTCTTTTGACAAATTGACAGAAAAAGTTGAACAGCGTTGCTGCATCAAATATTGTGCAAATCTTGGTGATTATCAAGCAGAAACAATCCGTAAGATACAACGTTTGGAAATGAAAATGGCCGTTCAACAGTGGAGAGTGAATCACGTTCAAATCGGATAACCACATCTCTTTTTACTCAGGGGACCCGAAACTAATATATCTGCAAAAAGTAAATGCCGATACCTATAAAGTTATGTGATGGGCAAAATATATGTTTTCAAATACGTATATAGTAGACTTCAACATAAAATTTCTGACAAACACAAATGACATCAAATACTGCTATTTTCACTTCAGGTCTTACCGCTTCCACGTTCATTTTGAAAGCTTAGAGATAGGGTTCGTATTCTTATAAACATGGATTTTATTTTCCCACACACACGTAAAGAAAGTTACGTTATTGGTTAATAAAATCGATATTAAGTTGTTACTGATATATCAGATTTGAGGTTCTTTCAGTCCAAAAAGTGGGTTTTTCAATTATGTCTGCCTGTCGAGATCTACAGCCCAAACACATGGATTGATTTTAATCATATCATAGGAATTATTAAGATATCCTTTTTGTATATATCAATATTTGGACAACCAAATATTAACCAAGGTTGTCATAAAAATACAATTACGATTTTATAATCAGTTCTAACGGTTTTGATCAAGTTTTGCTCAAGTGTAAGGACCAAAGTAAAACGTATTGGTTGCCATTTCTTAAAAAAGGCGGTTCGGGAGTTATCAGTAACAAACATGGACCTGTAATAAAATACTTTATTTCTCAAATGAAAGTTAAAATATATATTGCGATTAAGGGATAATTGGTAAAATACAAAATTGAACTTTAACCGGGGTCATTAAGATCGTCAATTTTAATCAAATACTATTAACGCTGAGCATGTGTTTTTGGCACAAGCGAAGCAAGTTTAAATTAAAAATAGTTATAACTCAGAAACATTTACACCGATTTCATTTTTTTTTTTTTTTCAATTTAAATTAACTCTAATCATATAATATTTTAGTCCCTGAAAAAAATGATGTTGTCATTCAAAATGTATAAAATATGACGAAAATTGTCTTACTGATCATTTTGGTTATAGAAATTTCTTCAACTATAGCTCATTACAGTTCTTGCATTTATGTATATTTTTAATTATATTTAAAAACAATTTAAAATGTCCCTATTTTTGGCAATCAAATAATAATAAACCGACAAACTTTACAGTATTAAAATTTGTTTTAAATTGTTTATTACAATTTCATGGTGTATTCAACTAAATAGAATTTGCTAATCACAATTTCCAGATCCCGCGTACACATTTTGGAGAAAGTTTTCATGCGGTTACAGTCTACAATCATCACTGTAAGACACCTCAACTTGCTAACACTTACCCATTTAAGTAATTCCTTAGGTTAAACCACAGATTCGTAGTTGGAAACCATTAGAGACGATTCTGGTGGGGGAGTAATTCTCTTAGATTTAATTTAAGACTTTACAATATTAACACTTGCTGAACTCAATTTTCCGTCGGCGTTTCCTCTTCAACAAATTTTAAATCATTATACTTTTTAGTGTTCCTCAGTCAAATTTCCGTTACAATGCTAATGATAATGGATAATTTTCACTACATCTAAAGAAAATGCATTTAACAATTGATTAAATTTGGTCTGCTCTTTACGTTCTTTTTTATTAATTTTGTACCCCTCTCCACCAGCCTATTCCACAATAAGTCTTTAATTTTAATGGCAAAAGTTGATGAAGGTTTTCATTAACTCAATGTTAGTCAAAATAACTCCTAAATAATACATCAAAGTTTGATTAAATCATTGTTACATTATCAACCTTCCTCCATCTATTAAAATAAACGTTTGAGTTAAACAAAAAGACATTTTCTGAAATATTAATCACTGCTCTTCTTAAACTAATGTACATTACCAGTGTATTTTTTTAAAAGATGAAATATTTTACGGTGAAAAATTCGACCTATGATATTTTCCGGTTTTATAATTGCGAGTCAAATGTAGGTTTAATTTGTAAAACCATTTCTGAGATATAAGTTGTAAAAAGATAAAGCCACATACAGACTGAGATACGTGTTGGGAAGCACAGATTTTCTTTCATTTTCGGAGTAGGATAAAAATTGTTCATTTTTGGTAATGTCGCTTTAGGTCAGCTGCGAACGATCATTGACATGCGCGACTTTATCATAAGATAACTTTACTGTACCCCAAACTTTGTCGAGTCATCATGAGTTGTCAAGTGAAGATGATTTTTCATAATGTTAAATTTACTATTAAATTCTGTCTCCGTTAATCAGTTAAAAAATATTTTTCCTACATTTGGGAAGTGATTGGCCAAGGAATTACAAAATTACGGGGGGGGGGGGGAGGAGGGCTGTCGAGGTGTAAAACAAAGATTATTTCTTCTACTGCTACTTTGTAATTGTCATTTTTTTTTGTTGCAATGCAAATATATCCCATAGATTAAATTTGTTATTAATAGAATAAATTAACCGTAATTGCTTGAAATAATTAACTTAAGCTCTTAACGTAAGTACTTAGAAGGGTTGATTTTTAAAAAGTTTTAAAGTCTTTAACAGCCTAAATTATTTTTCCCAAAGTCGAGAATTAACTAAATTGTTTTATTGTACCTGAATACGTAGATTCACCCCATTTACTTACAAGAATTGCGGGGTAATTATATATTATATTAAATAATTTTTATCCAATTTTGAAGCAAAAGAGAATGAAACCAAGTTTGGCAACAATGCATTAATAACTACTTTGCGTTTCGTTGTCAAAAACAACTGTTGACAAGTTTTTTAATTAATAAGGATGAAAGGGAATGATATGTAAAATTGGAATACATTCTATAACATAATAGTTAGAAATGAAGGTTGGCAATTACTATAAATGTTTATTAATTTTACCTATTATTTAACATTACTAATATTGGATATACTTAGTGCATGTAATTTTCTTATTAATTAACGCATCTCCAAAATCTCACATCCGTTCAAAGTGTAATGAACACCACTATAAATTATTCAAAGTGCTTAATGCTTATAAGATAATTTTACACAATTGTTCAAATGCAATTGCACTAACACCACATGTTCACTTTCTAGATGTTGAAGTGGAAAAATAAAATTGTCAAAAGAAACTTTTTTTCGTTTCTAAGATTTCTAAAAACAAATCCTTACAAAGTTTATGAGTTTTCAGACATTCTCATGTTTTCTTTCAAATCTACAGAATATTTTTTACCGTATTACGTCTGACAGAACCGCCGATAGAAACATGTATGACGTTTTGTTCAATTAACGTAAGATTTTATTACCTAATAACAATTAAAGTTGCATTTATAAACTAATCACACGATTCTTTCTTACATTAAAAGGTTCCCTTTGTATCTTTCATTTGACAAGTGTTTTCAAGATAAGAATCGAAACATTTGTGAAGTTTTCATTTCCGAACTGTCGACACAAGTGGTCTTCTACTGAAGTTGTAACTTCACATAAAAAATAATAAATATAGTTTATTGTAGTAAACATATATATAAGTACCGTTCTTACAACACAATTTTTTAAAATATTCACCTCACGTGTAAAAGGTTCCAATTTCAATCCCCGTGGGAGGGGGGGGGGCTGTAAAATTACGGTGTTGACCCAAGATAGTGTTGGAAGCTATAATTGGCAGTGCACTCTGGGTTAAGAAATCTAGAATAACGGAACAGTAATTTCAATGTACAGTATTAAGCAAGCAATATCTGACTGAAAACAATCTAGCAGGCTGAGGCTGTTGCGCTACGTGTTAAGTTTTTCCGTTAATTTTGTTTTAAAACATCTATTATTAACAAATTGCTTCCAAACTAGTTTTAAAACATACATTCTAATTGCAAGTTACTTTTTATAATTATATTCATTGTTAAACTAGAAATAATTCTGCTTTTTCTAGTATATCTAATTATAACGGTTCGTTTCATATAACAAGTTTTAACAAGGTATTAAAACCCAGTAAAGTTGTGTCAAGTTGCAGTTAAATTCACGACATTGTAATAAAACTAATATTATCTCTGTTGAATTATCAAAATACACTTATACATAAGACCCAACCCCTAATGTATAAATGGAAGTACTGAGCAAAACATTTCTGCTGTTAAAGGAATTATTTCACGGTTAAAAGAGGGATGAAGGAGGGTGGTTGAAAAATCATCATAGATCATCTTTAGTTAACATTTATTTCATTGAGGTCAGAGAAGCTATTTCCTCTTTGGGACAATGAAATTGATAAATTTAGATGCATGGTTAGATTTGAATGCATAATTTTATTGGTCATTAAACATAAATATCAACCCCTATTTTGTAAACGGGAGTATTGGGCATGGCATTGTTGTCACAAGTTGCTGTTACAGGAACTATTTCACGGTATCCGGTTAAAGAGGGATGAAGGAGGGAGGTTGAGAAAATGTCATAGATCATCTTTAATCAACAATTGTTGCATTGATGTTAGAAAAGCGATTTTCTCTTTGAGGCACTGTAATTGATAAATATATATGCACTGATTTTATTTAACTAAATATATCAATTATGTGAATCATGATGTTTATAATGAAATATCATAATTTTTCCATGGTTAAAAATTTTTCTTCCATTTAAAAAAATTATTTTGGCTGGCATTAATCATATTCTTTATTTCTGCTATGCTATACACATTTAATTTATGTAAATAATTCTGCCATTCCTATCATCGTTTTAGCTTCTGCTAACACGTTTCTGATGAACTCCATTTTCTATACTTATTTACGCACTCTTATCGATTGATTATTTGCATTTATTTAATAATCCCCTACGACATTTTTACAGCTTAAAATAAATTTGTGTTTAAATATTTGTTATTTATAAAATAATTATAAAGATTAGGTAAGAGATCACAGGAAAATGAAGAGAGTAACACAATAATGGCTTTATACTGTACATCGACACATGTAATTGAAAACCGCAATAGAGTCACCAAAAAACTCTCAGATCTTTTTGTGCTAAATTTATTAAATTCTTAATTTTTTGTTGTGCAAATTAATTGTAAGTATGAATGCATTTTAATTGTAATATACATTATAAAGTTGCAACCATTAAGATAAAGTACTGACAACAATAACCCATATGGTTTGTTTAATTAAAAGCTTTTATTGAACATTGAATTAAGTTGAACAGAAATCATACACCAAAATCGAGATTTTGAAGTGTGAGTGTCACTGACACTGCATCTCCCTCATCCATTTTGAAGAGATTTTACAGCATTCAAAGCATTTCTGTTGTAAAGATGTTGCCCCTTCTTGTGACTGGACAAAAGAGTGTTTTACTGGATAAGCTTATTGAGTCCACCACAATACTCGCTGTCAAAGTCATACCACCCTCTCACGACAATTGTTAAAAGCTTCCTCTCTCAAGACTCGCTTCTTCTTTTCCCATTATTTATATATTTTTACAATAAATCTGACAACAATTTTGTGAAGTTGTAGCTTTCACTTGGTACGACAGTTCGGAAATGAATCTTGAGAACACTTGTCAAAGAAAGACATAAAGTTGACAGTTGTTTAGAGCCCTCTTACATCCAGCAATACTTTAGAATAATTAAGTAGGCACATTATAAATATACTTACAAAATTTATTAATGAAATTATAACATAAATTAAATTATTCTACATCTGATCTATTCATAGATTTTGTCTGATATATTACGGCAAACATAAAGGTTATACAGTATTTGAGACTCGAATATTAAAATGTTCAACTTGTTATGTCTTCTTGTTTTGAAGAACATTTGTTAAAAACATCTGATACAATCTATATTTTGTGTAATATTTATAGGAAGTGCTTAATTTAATTGGATCAAATTTTGATAAAGTATAATCATAAAAATCGAAACATCACACTTAATCTATTATCATAAACACAACAAAAATTAACTTTTCTGTCGAAAGAGAACATAAAGATATGAATTAATGGTCATAATACTAATGTAAAGTAAGAACTGACAACAAAAATATTGAAACATCCCAAACTTCTTGTCTTTCATCAATGCTATAGTTGTAAAATATAATAATAGACTACAGTGTTTAGGGAACGGTGTACATATTTAAATAGTACTTGCTTCCAAATTGCATCAAACAAATTTCCCACAATTACATCACAATAAATAAAATAGGACAGATATTATTTTACCGTCTTTGTTAAAAACAGATATATTTTTCTTTTGACAATTAGACAAGACTGAAGCAAACAGTTGTTGATTTCAAGACCACCCAATATGATTAGAATTACAGAACATGAAGTAGACAATTAATTCATCCCTCATCCCTTGTCCACAATTAAGATCTAATTCTCCCCCCCCCCTCTCTCTCTCCCCCGCACACCGCTCCTAATCATTGATTAAAGATGGGGTGTCCACAAAGACGTAATACCCCGTCTTACATTTCCTAAATTACAAGAGAAGATTAAATTGCGACGAATAGAATTATTATGTTTGATATTTATATTTCCGATGTTTTCAACGAAACGTATTGTCAGTTTGGTAACGTCCTGTCTTCACAAACTCGCTTAACTCTTGGAAAGTTCATAAGAGTACATACGTTGTGCATTTCGTTCTAAAACATTTATGTAGCATCGAGGATGTTTTGAATGACAATTCTAGTGTGTATAATAAACGATTTAATAAAATGTCCTGCTAAACAGACGTTTTATACGTACTTGCCTAGACGCGCAGTACTGTTCTTGGCTAAACTAAAATAATATTTTGCGGAGATTATATAGATATTTCCATTTCATAATAAAGTATTGTCTGTATTTTAAAACAATCTAAAATAAATTAATTGATTGTATTTGTTATAGATTTATTGTAACTTTGTTTATATTTAGTAAAATGATACCACAGATAATGTAAAAAATTGCAATGTAGTATTTTATAATTCGATACATTTTACTCGACAGAAGTTATTGGGAAATTTTTGTTGTCAGTTCGAACCAAATTACGAAGATATTCCTTATTGCTTTATCAAGTAACATTGGAAAATTTAACTATAAATGTAAGAGCATTAAATGGTGTTCAGTTGAAAATCAAAGAAACATCACCACAATCTATTTTCGTTCTCTGTATGGCTCATCGCCTTAATTTGGTGTTACATAAAGTGGAAATAGTATTCCAAAGTGTAGTATGTTTTTTTAAAACTTAAATGGTTTGTTTTCTTGATTCCATAATTCTGTTAAGAAATACAGCAGATACAATTTTGGGAAGACGTTATTACATGATGATCATGAAATATAAAAATTTTAAGTTTTATAAACAGCGAATAGTAAACGTTAATAAAGTGTTTCTCGATATTATAAACAGTCCAACTTTCGTTCGTGTTTCTGTGTTGGAAAGTGAAGGGTTTTTTAATACATTTAACTAAATTGAATTTATATTTTTAGTAATTGAATTTAATGATGCTTGTGAAATTTGTAGACATATTATTTGACGAGATATGAAAAATCACTAAAATTACTTTTTTTTATTTCGTAAATTAAACGTGTGCAAGCACTCAAAAGAAATATAGAATCATATTTGATTTGACTGTTTAAAAAACAAACAATGGATTCCAATGGAAACTGTGTTAGGGAAGCCAAAAATTTAAGCTGGCCTTAGATTAAGTTCATGAAAATTTTAAATTGTTATTATGATATTTTGGATATTGTTTTAGATCAGATAACCACATATTTTTAGGTCATAGAAAAACTTAATTTGTTCGTTATAATGAATAGAACGCAATTCAACGATTTTTCAACAAACATGTCTTATTGAGGCATTGAATAATATTTAATAATAAGTATTGAATAAATATTTTGTTGTAATATTTTTTTCTGATTTAATTTGAAGTACAACTTCTTTTGAAGATGAACAATTAAAAGAGTTTATCTGAATTTTAACTTAGAACCGCAGTATTTTCAAAGAAACATATAAAATGTTAGATAAATATTTACGATTCCATCTTAAAATGTTTCAATAGATAGAAGTTTTTATTGTTTGAAAAGATTATAACATTTCCTAGAAAAACTTTTTCAAAAGAAAAACTGACGAAATTATCAACAATTTCCATTGAAAAGGAACTTCTAAATGAATTGATAACATTGATGATTTGACGACCACATACTTTAAAATTACTCAATGCCTCAATAAGACATGTTTGTTGAAAAATCGTTGAATTGCCGTCTAGTCATTAAAGTGAGCAAATAAAGTTTTTCTTTGCCCTGAAAATCGGTGGTCATCTGATTAAAATCAATACGCAACTCTTTTGTCAACCTTATATTAAAGTCATAAAATGTAACAAGGTATGTACGGTACTTACATTATTTTGATATTACATTTATTTTATTTCACCCAGTTATCTGTAGCTGCTTCACTCATCTCGTACACTACGACCTACAACTGCTTAGAGACCGAACCAAAAAATATCTACGAACACAGTCAAAAGTCAATCAATCAAGACTGCAATCAAGCTTTTGATCTGCAAGAAATAATTATAACAAATACAATTCCTTGTGAAACAAGTTTAACATAAAATTACTATAGTAGTTTCATACAAATATTGTGTAAAAAAAATAGACAAAACCGAGTTGATTTGTTCGAGAATTGAGTTATTGCACAACTATGAACACTCGTGTATAGGGAACTAGCCCAAAATGCTGCATAAATATGGTTGGGAACCTCTCTCGCTTTATACATTCCACACATGAGTTCACCAAACTTTGACTTATTTCCAAAATTGAATAATATGCCCATGTGTGGATACTATATATATATATATATATATATATATATATATATATTACATATATAGTGTACATTATTTAAGAAATTATAAAATGATGCTAAAATGGGACAATAACTAACCAAACATAATAACCTACGCGAATTAATCTTAAATTCGCATTTAGTATTTGTTCGTGAAAATACAAATTTTTTAGTAACATTGGAATCGAGAGTCAGAAACTTCACTATAAAATTATTGATAGACGGTACACTTACTTACAAACCACAGACATGTCTGTGATAAAAGCTTTCAGTGTAATAGGATTGTTACACGCGCCAAGATTTTTTGTGACATATGCAAGAGTATGCTATACGATGTCGCTTGTCTCATGCTACCTGTTGTACAATGTTCCCATTGTATAATCCTTGATTTACTTAAGTTATTTGTCGCAACAGTATACTTTGTTAAACTAAAAATAATATATTTTACAAGTTTATCAAAACGATTAGTTTTATTTACCAATGTAATAAAACCCAGTAAAGCGTGGATAATCATTCAAGTTGCAGTTAAATCCACAACTTTGTAATAAAACTAATTGTATCTCTCGTTAAAATCAAAAGACCCTTAGATTTATTGGTCATTAAACACAAAGCTCAACCCCTGTTGTGTAAATGGAAGTAAGCTACTGGACGAAACATTGTTGCCACATGTTGCTGTTCCGGACTATTTCCTGGCAACCGGTTGAAAGAGGGATGAAGGAAGGGTGCTTGAGAATATGTCATGGATCACCTATAACAATAATTTCGTTTGAGTGTGGAACTATTTCTTCTTTGATCTACTGAAGTTGATAATTCTAAATGACGTGTTTTTAGTTTTGATTAACTTAATTATGAGGATCATGATGTTTGTAAACGAATTTTAATTCACAAGAACTAAGTTAGACAATATACATTTAGTTAAGTAAATAATGACTAGGACCTACATTTTTCCATGTCAGATTTTCAAGACTAGAGAAATAAACATTGTCTAGAATTTGTCCTTTCGTTTTGACTGGTTTGTACTTAACAAAAAAAGTTGGAGGTGCGAGGACACTGGATGCAGGGAGATTCTTTTAATAATGTATAACATTTATTTTTGTTATATAATTATTTTTGATTACTCTAATTTAAAAGTCACACGTTGTCGTGTCAATCTAATATTTAAGATGTTAGATTTACTTATTTATTTGCAACACTACTAAAGGGAACAACTTATGATTATTACTCATAAACAACACCGTTTACCTGGATAAAACAATCTCTTTCTTTTAATTTTTAAAAGAACAAAATTACTATAGCAATAAAACATATACATGAAATTTATACTTACTATCTAGAAAAACCATTTACTCTCCATTCATTCCTTAAGATTAATTTATTTAGCATAGACAATTTTTTAAAATTACAAATTTACTTTATTTTAACTCTTGTTAAAATCTTCAAATTATCAGTTCCTTTTTATTTATTATATTTCTTTACACATTTATTTAATACTTTAAATTATTATTAACATTGATCATCTTTTTATTTAATCTCGGCTAGCTCAGTTCTTTACAATTAATTTTAAAAAAACAACAAAATCTTAATCTCGGGTCTTGGGTTTTTTTTGAATGGCTCAATCGAAAGTGAAATCAATTCTAGGTGAATTTAATAATTAACAATTAATTGGTTTTGTACTTATCAAATCTGCTGGTCCTTCTTGCTCGGTCAGTTAGCACTTTACACTCCACCTAACTTTAATTTATCTTTTTATTAAACAAAAAACACAAAACACCACACTGCTTAAACACTTTTCGTTGGTATTTAACGTTGTCTCTCCTTCCCAGATGCCGTTCCAAATAGGCCTCTTCTTCCTCGAAATCGTCCCAAATCTGTCTCTCCTTCCTTGTAGTCGTTCCAAAATTACAGCACCTGTTCTACGATGATTGGTCCCTCCTTCCTCTGGTGAATTTAAACTCCTTTTCCAAATCTGTTTTTTTTATTAAGAACTCCACAAACTCCAAATCTAATTTCCTTTACTAATTCAAACTTACTTTACTTCAATTCAACTTTACTTTCAACTTATCAAAAACCTTTCAATATTAAGAGACTTCTTGTCCCTTACTCGCTGAAAAAAACTATTCTTTTGTACACAGCGTACTCTAGCTGTGTCCGCGACCTTCCGTCGTGGCGACTCTGGTAAGACTCCCCTAACAAACTATTTTCTAATGTTCCTTCTCTAAAACACTGTTTTTCGCGCCCTGTTCGCTGATTTGTCGATTTCTACCAACTTTCTCTGCTTACGACTTTCGCAATTCCTACTGGTTGTTTTTGAATTCTGCCGTTGTGTTTTTTAAGTTTGGAGCGTCTCCGATTGGCCGACCTACTTTCTACTTGCGTTTTTCTAAAATACCGTTATAATGCTGCTTTCCCTTGATTTCTCTTTTTTTTTTCGTAAAAACTCTGCTACCCTAAGAATTCCGTTATGTACACACGTGTTGGCCTCAAGGTTCTTGAAATCTTAGTGCTATTGTAGCCTAGCACGTACAATTTTTATTACAGGCGGCATCTGCCGTTTTCTCTTCATTTGTTTCTTAACATGGTGCTATATTTATTATTTTATTCAAGTTATATTTTAATTAATTTATTTTTAGATTTCATGATTGATGATTTTATTTAGTTTAATTTAATTGATATCATGATATCGTTACAAATGGAATTATAGAAAATCTTATTGATTGTTAGCCGGTCCTGATGTTTAATTATAAGTTAATTTCAAACTATATTTATTCTGATTTTTCGGTTTCTCTCCATAAACTATCCTATTTTTGGATATAATTCGCATCCACGTCCAATAAAAACTTAGTTATGCGCAACATCTTATTTTTAAATAATGATCCTAATACTTCCAGTACCTTAAATGATTTGTGCACACAATTGAAACTACATTGTAAATTATTAATTTGATTAAATCAGTTAAATTGCTATCTCATATTTTGTTCCATGATTATAGAATGAAATCAGTCTTTTCTTCTTCTTATAATTTAATAAAGAATTATTTGTTTGGTTCATTTTTTAATCGGGTGTTTTCATTATACTACTAAATCAAACACTCGTTATTTTCTATCATATCTACTTCATACATCTGTTTTTAATGTTCAATGACATTGACCTTAATCATTAAGTTGTCAATTTATTAGTGATTCAAATGAACAGCTATTTTTTCTTCAATAGCTCTTAATTCAGTCATGTTATTTATCGTTCATAACATTCATAATCAACTGCCTGAATGACGCAGAATGCATTCCTTGTACAAGTGGACAATATCATTCATTTCTTCATTCAAGTGTTTACTGATTTACATGATACATACTCATATATCTTTATAAATTAAACAATACCGGCAGTGTTCAGTTTAGGCCTCTTATATTGTGTCATCATATTTCTTTAATCCATAACTGTAGACAAAAATCACACAACCTTATTACTAGTTTATATGTACAGATGATTACGATGAAATATTAGAATTGAAACAAGATGGCGCAATATTGTGTGATTAAATATTATATTTGTAAAAGTTTTTATAATTCAATTTTTCTATAGTAGAAAACACATTTAGCTATAACTAGAAAATGTCAATGTACAAATTTAGCTATAAGCAACTGTGGTGACCTTTTGTCTTGGGTAGGATTGGAACTCACAATCTCAGGTAATCTTGATAAGAGAAGTGACTCCTTTAATCAATGAGCTACCAGTACACATTAGAATAGTTACTTTTTCACACTATATCAGTAGTAATATTCCTATTCCAGTATAATAAAATAAAATACTTGTTTTAGAAAGTACTAAGTAAAACGTGAGAAATTTTAATGAGCTATAAAATTCTGTGCTGTTTGACCCTCCACATAATTTAAATGCCAACTCTTTTGATTCGTTTGACAACAAAAAATACAAGAATCAAAACTTAATGCCCTTGACAAGAAAACAAAAAAACGATTCGATTGGCGACACAGGTTTTGGTCGTATTATTTGTCCCTTACCCCGATTAACCCTTGTTTTTAATAGTCCAGGTTATCAACGGATTTTTCAATTTTAATAATTTAACACAAAGTTAGTTAGTTTGTTGAATGCATATTTAAGAGAAGTCCCATAGCTGTCGACAACGTGAGGTTTTAATATGTGGGTTGAACAGATATAGTTTTGTGGGTTCAATTGAGAATTTGCTAGTATGGAAAGAGTTGGACTATATGGAATAATGTCTTTGGAGTTACCAGAAGTGGGCCGTAGATGACACCAGTAGACATTCTAAGCTTCAAAGTTTACCATGGAGATTGCAGTTAGCCTAAACCCTCGTTAAACATTTAAAAGTGTTTTAAATCCAAATTTGGCTTAAAATATTTGAAACTATTCACCAATTTTATATAATTTATGAACCACTCTACACTTACTTTGTTGTTATCTTTAATTTATTTTGAAACACAGTATTAAATATAAAATTCTGAAATGTTCATGTTTTAAATAGTGTATAATAGGCGACACATGAAATTAATAAGTTACTAATAACTATTGTTTTTATTGGACTTGTAATATATAAATACGTCCTGAAATCATTAAATACTTTTAGATCTCCATAAATAATACATTAAATAGTGTTGTGGGTTTCTGTGTCGGTTTATATGGTAACTTTTAAACGTTACTGATCATCAAATATCAAATAACCCAGAAATATTCTTTTTAGTTTATTAGAAAATTAATTATTTTATGCAATTTATAAATGTAGTAATCGTTTATGTGTAAAGAAGACATGGTTGTACTCTTAAAAATATGTTTTATTCTAAACTAAAAAGTTTTCACCTTTATAACTTACTTAATCTGCCCTTTACGACTCCACCCTTAAACTTTATGACGTCATAAACTCATGTTAGCTCAATCAACAATATCCCCCCTGAGAACCTTACAGGGTGTTCTAGTTTGTCTGAGAATGGCTAAAGTTTTCAATACATGTAATAAACAGTCATACTTTTGTTTGTTTTTATTTTATTTTATCATATATGTATGTTACGTCACGACATATTGTTTAGGTTGTAGTTTATAAGTTGATGTTAACATAAGTTTAACTAAGTAAGCATAGTAAACATGTAGCAGTAAAATCATTTATACTTTTGTGTTAGTCAGAAGCTCACTCCGTACACTCCTAAATTTATATTAATAGTGATGAAAAACAATTAATGTTGTTCGGTAATTTTTGATTGTTAATGTATGAATTTATTACTTACTAGTTTTGAGTACCGGAAGACCAGAGTCATTGAGTTTACCTTCCTTGAAGTTGTCGTATTATTGTGCCAACGAACTGTTCCACTTCTGATGTGCAGTAACTGGCCAGTACTTCTTCTTGCAATCACTTACACCGACCGCACTTGAAACTTTACAAGATATAAAATGTTTAAAAAGAGAAATATAAAGGTATTTTAGGTAAAAAGTAAATGAATATGAGGTAGCCGGAACTTAAGTCCACGTGAAAAGCCTGAGGGGGCAGACAAGGTATCTGACTCCAAGCAGAGATAGAATGAGATTGACCAAAATGTGCCTAGGTTCAAAGTGAAAGTTGCTGTGGCATGTAACCCAATTTATAAATTGAGAATTGTCGATTTAACCTTAAACACTATTACGTATCAAATGGTTAAGTCTAAAAGTATAGCCTATTAGATTATTAATAGTAATTAAATTTTTTTTTTAAATCCTAACGTTCCTGATACGAACATAACTTGTATATATACAAAGAAAGTTGTGATGAGATGGAAAAAATGTTATCAACTTGATTTGCTCATACACGAGTGTATAAAAGCATACAATCTTGTCTCTAATGACTTTTACAAAGATCTTAAAATTTAATATCCTTAAAAATTCCAATTAAATAAATATGATTTCAGCGATGCTTATAGGTTTCGATTTTATTAAATCGACAAAAAGAACAGAAAGTGTTTAAAATTGTTTTAAAATATTATTCCTTTATTCCTTAACTAAATAGACATATTTTTATTTTTTAAATCATTTGTTCATAATTTTATAAAATCGTACTGGATTTTTAGAAACCTCACAAAACATAACCATTTAAAGTTTGTTGTGGAATTGATGGTTTCCTTTCACTGTATTTGGTACATAAAAATAAGAAAAATCGAAATCACATGTTCTAAATTTTAACAACTGAAAAAAATACAATACATAAAACAAATAAAATGACGAAATTAATCCCCACGCAGAATATAGGCGCGTGAGTGGGGATGAGTTTACTTATAAATACAAATTTTCACAAAAAAACGAAAATCGAAGCGTGGTAGAAAGTTTGACACAATTAATTAACTTTTCTAAAATATACAATGTATTTTCTTACCACACCACTTATCTTAATTTTACTATTGTACGATTAAATCACACAAATAATTGTTATTTGTCAGCAATGAACAAATCATTTCTCCAAACCCTTATTAATTTGATCGTAACAACACCAGATGTGATAACGCGGTAATAATTTTCTGTACAACAGGATACATCTCAGGGAAATTACAGACGATTGTAACATCACCTTTTGTTGGATGTGTTATTACAATGTTTAACCTAACCTAATGTTCATTACAATGTTATTACAATTGTAATAATATTAACAATTGTAATCCTATTACAATGTCTAACCTAACCTCGGTGTATTTATTGACTATTATAAAATAGTTGACCTAATGAAACAAAATCCCCTTTAACTAATATTTTGTGTTTCATGAGTACTTATTTTTGTTTAATTGTTACGCAGTTACAGCTAAACGCGTCAACCAATCGTTACACCCCTTTAGTTTTGTATAAATATGGGGGTTGGCGCAGTGCTAGCTTTGTTATTGTAGCTCATGTATTAATTAATAAATTTACGAGTTACTAATTAAGACAAAAAATGTATGTATTGTACAAATACAATACATTTATAAAAGATGTAGCCAATACTTGATAATTACTGAGGAGACTGGTGTCACGTGATTTCCACTAGCAAAATCATACATAGAAAAAAAAACAACAACAAATATATAAACAAGAAAACAATAATAACAACAATATAAACCATGATACGCGTAGATAGACGCAGTCACGCCTCAAAGACGGTTCTCTCAAATAGCCTATCTTCTACATGAACAAAAGTAACGTTTGTAACAATTATTTACTTGTACTTGAATATTTCATATTAAAACTAAGTGGAATAACATTCGTTGAAAATACGTTTTTGTAATTTTAATAACGTAAGGTCACACATCTAGATCACACGTCTTTCAATAATTTCGTCTTTACATTAAAATTAAAAGCATTACGCCCCGCAGGACCTCCTTCTATGTCTCCAACAACGCCTCTGTGGTTTAACCACAAGAGTTAGTTAAGCCTATGATGGGTATTATTTGCATATTAAGCAAGAAGCACTGTGGTGAGATGGATCGATCGTAGAATGTCTTGGTGTAAGATCTAAGAACGGCAGCTGGATTAAATGTTTATTCTTGCAATGCATAATTATAGTTTTAACATTATTTAATAAGTTTGTAAGCATTTGTTAAGTACATACTTTATTTTTCATATATACTGAAAAATAAAAGTACTTTTAAGACCTACTGTAACAGAACGTTGCCGCTTTCTTGAATGAAGCATCCACTCCCTTCTCTAGTGTGGGCAACTCGACTCATGTACCTTGTAGTAGATTAAAGATTTTCTTATTATTTATTGAGTAACTAAGTAGTGTAATAATAAAATATAATTAAAATAGAATGTTACAATAAAATAGTTTAATCTAATAATAATAATGAGTTATATATATATATATATTGTAACATTTTTATATAATTGAAGAATAAATTTGTAAATGGAATAGGATTATAAATGTAAAGTTATGGAAAATTATTCAAATGTTACATAGAAGAATACAAAATTTAATAAGCGGGTGCAGGGGAACCATGTGATTGAAACAACAAGTAAATCATATGATTTATAATAACAATTTAAAAAAAAAGAGGAAGAAATTTTCAAATTATTCTGATATAAGATGATCTGAAGTGAAGTTGATATTTTTAAAGGTATAGGATACGATTGAAAAATAAAAACAGTTTAAGTGAAATATTGAAATAATTATTATATTGAACAATTACCAGGAAGAAGTATATAAAAGGAACATTATAAATGATGGTGAGATGAACTAATTATTATTTAAAACTGATTATTATTTAAATATATTTCTGTTTAATTGTGAAACCCAAATCTGACCCCGAGATAAAAATATAAAAAAAACATTTATTTTTTTATAGTGAATATTTCTTTTATTGTGCTATTTAAGAACTTAATGATATAAATAATTTTTAATTTATAATTAATTTAAATAAATATAATACTCAAGAAAAGTATTATAATATATATATATATATAAAATAATAAAAAAAATAAAAAAAATTAAAAAATTAAAAAAACATCAATGCTATTAAATTATACAAGTATAAGAATGAAATACCATTACGAATGAATAAAAATACAATATTGTTTTGGCCGACATCGTCTGAAAGACATATTCCGAAAAGTTGACAAATACAGCGAATCAAGTAATAAAAAACACGCAGAAAAACAAAAATTAAACCTTTCAAAAAACAGACAAAATAACAAAACAAATAAACATTATAGCTTTCCTTGTCGTTTCCATAACGTATTCTTCTAATACTTAAACTGTTTCATAAATTGTACGAATTGTACTACCCTAGTTAAATTTGTAATAATAGTTTCCACTTTTGCAGACTCCAAGGGATACTACCTGGATCTACAGCTTTTATCATTTAGTCTTGGGTTACATCACTCTCTTTCATATTTCCTATCAGGTTTTCTTAACCAACTTTTACTCTTATCCGACACTTACACTATTAGATAATTCGATGACGAGGGGTCTTTATTTTACGCTCCTTTTTACTTTTTTATGATGTCATGATGACTGAGAGGTTTTTTTGTCTAAAAATAACAATTGAGATGTTTTATCATAACAATTCATTTTGACTTCCGTTAACATTAGGCAAACGGTTAAGAAATGGCAGACGTCTTCGTCTTTCAGAACTGCAAAGCTTTTCTCCCGTCTTGATTTGAAGAACAAATTGACAATCATAATATATTTCTCCTCCATTAATATATAATCCATTATATAATCTTAACAGTAAGTAACTCGTGAATCAAATAAATTGTTTATGTAGCCTTTTGTTCGTTAAAGCATTTTGGGTGTTACCGGAAGTTAATACGCATCATCATAACCGGTGTTTGGTGTTGATATGATCGGATAAAGCGTTGGTGGAATGATTTATGCTTCAATCATTGTTGGCCAGCTACCATTTCCGTTCTGTTATCATCTACAATATGACATTAAACACTGTATTCTGATCTACCACTACTTTCATGAAGTAACTTTAGTAATTATATTTGTATGTGTTTAACAATTATTTAAATAAATTAGTGTGGACACAAAAGAGGTAAACATTTATAGAGAACGTTTTATAACTTTGTACATTCTATACATTAATTTTTTAAGATTTCTCAATTTTATTTCGTATATTATAAGTACTCGGATAAGAAGTGTGTTGCATATACTCTGATAAAGTCAAACAAATTGTATAATAAATGTTGATATAACGAGCTAGGAACAAACCATGTTCTAATGAGTGTCTTTGAAGAGTATTCTAATAAAGAGGTTACATTACATACTAATAAGCTTTATGTTTACAAAATTCAATATTTTCCTCCCTGAATATTGAGTTAGGTCTTTCTCTTTCATTTTACCTTGAGGTCTCTCTTGACCAACCCTTGATCTTTTTGAGAGTATAGAGTATTCGAGGGCTAGGAATCTTTGTTTTATGTTATTTTTACAAGACGATGATGGTCGACAGGCTTTTACAACAACAAAGAAACAAATCGACCAGTTCAATTATAAGTAATAGTACTGTTTCACCTGCAAATACTGTTCCTATTAGTCTTAGGAATTGATTAATATTCGTTATAAATGTATGGTCGTAATAGATAGTTATAATAAATACTGTGCCTGTGTGGATATATGGTAACGAGTCCTGGAAATTCAACTCTGTTAAACGTTCATTTTTCAGTATTTGTCACACGGGACAAAGCCAAACTACAACTCAACCAGTAAACGTTATGATGTCAACATGTACAAGAGGGTGTTGCACCTATACATTGAAAGACCCAGCCCAGCTTGTAGCGTAGTAAGCAAGATGGAGAAGAGGGGTGTAAGAAAATGGATTTGTGTAAAAATACAGACAACTATTTTCTTTTTTAAATTCTTATCCAAAAAATTTAAATAATTTATATAATACATAATTTACTTTATGTGAATCGTAGTATTTTTTACTGTCTTAATTATAATTGGCTACATGTTTCACTGCTACAAGCAGCACCACCAGGCTAGTTAATTGTTTTCACTTAAAACACTCTTTTCGTACCATTTTTGTACACGTCAAAAATATAAAATTTTGTTTATACATTAATTTAATTTAATCTCGTCTATGAGATGATCTACTTCTTGTCTATGTGCCACTTCCTAGAAGAAGTTGAACATGCAACTACTATTTGTAGTCTTCTAAGAAGTGCCATACAGACAAGAAGTAGATCATAAATGGCGAGATTAAATTAAGATATTATTTTATAAACAAAATTTTATATGTTTGACGTGTACACAACATTGGTACGAAAAGAGTGTTGTGTTTAAAATCAAATGAGTTTTTAAGTGAACATAAAGAACTGAGCTGATGATGCTGCCTGTGACAGTGAAACATGTAGCCAGGATAATATAGGTATAGTAAAAAAGACAACGATTGACATAAAGTAAATATTGTATTATATAATATAATAATGTTGATTTATGGCTTAAAACAATGAATGTTAAAATAATTACTAAAAATTATAATAAAGTACACATGAATCCTACAAATCTAACAATAAAATTGTAATTACGTATAGACTATTAAAATCATTGTAAATGGTTACCTACTCTTTTTTAAAATTCAATTACCGTTTAAATTGTTAATAACTGTGGTAGGTCTTTCAATAAAACTGCGATCTCTCATTTCATCCCAGGTGAATAAACAGTTGTTTAAATATGATATGCTACTGTCTACCCTATCCTATCTTCATCCCACTTTCAGCAGGATATTTTACAATAACTCTGGAAGTTGCAACATGTGGCAACAATATTTAGCCGATTACTTCCACTTAAGGAAGAGGGTTGTTTAGACGTTTAATAGCTAATAAAAAGGGATGTTTTGATTCAACATGGAGAATGAATTATTTATAAATTAAGCATGTAATTAAAGTAAGGGTTGGATAATGTCTGCTATTAAGTTGCATTGTTTTTTAACGGTTGCAGAAAAATTGCAATCATTTTTTAAATCATTGATATGATAAGACTGATTTTAAAAATTTAACATTATCTATGCATCAGACACGGAGAGAGTTTTCGCCTATTAACAAGAAGATAAAATCAAATCTATGGATGAGTTTGTTTTCTATGGCTGGAGCTAATGTAGACTCCGAAAGGTCTCTTAAAAACTAATTGTACACCACCTGAAATAACACTTAAAACCAATTTTCGATGCCTTAAGAAGATTTAAACTTTTGTTCAAGATGTCAGTATTCCTAACATATTTATACCTGATAGGTTTCAAAGATTTTCCTCCTCCAGAGGTCAAACTTTTTACTATTGGCTATAGTTTCATTATTCTGTATACACAATTGACATAGGGTGTGTTATGTTAGAACTCTACCTTTTACAAATTATTCGAGAGACGGTCATGTCCAACAATAATACTAACAACTTTTCCTAATGTGCCTCTTTGTCACGCCAAGTGCTCTAGTGACAGTTGAATTTTACCCCAAAAGCTTGCACAAGAGTTGACTAGGAAATTGCTCCGATTGACAAATATGTTAGCATTGAATGAGTAGTCAAGTAACGAAGTTTTGGCCCTACAAAGAGAGTAGCAGCACCTTGTTTAGCCAATATGACCACTCACTCATTCTCCAAATCCTGTCACTCAACTGATGTACACAGAAGCCAAGAGAAGAGAGAGAGCGAAGAGAATCCTAAAAACCAATTCGGATGAGATCTGAACGGCTGGCTTAAATAATTTGAATGTTTTTGCTTTTTAAACCTTCCTTTAATCCTTTATTCACACAGATAACTCCATATTTATAATCAGTATTTGTCAAAACTCAAAACAGAACTGAATTTATTTATTAAAAAACTTAAAAAAAAAAAAAAAAAAACATTCAAGAGACAACCTTTTTAAAATCATTGCTGAAAAATGTGCAACCGATAACTTACTAGATCCGATATTAGTTATTATTCTATTTTGAAGTGTAAAATGATTTAAAACTTTGTTAATTCCAACTATACATCCTGTTCTACCACTTTACATCATCCAAATCAATTTGTGTTTTGCTGATTCGACGTTTAGAAGTTTAAAAAATGTATTTAAATATGATCGGATTTTACATCTCACATGAAATTGGCAATAAACATGCAAAACGCGTCCAGTAATATCGCCCTCTCTCTCGCTCACGATTGGCTAGCTGATGACAGATTGAATTATACAATCCACGATGATTAAACAATAATGCAATGCTTCTATCATTGGATGCGGTCATAGTGGTTTTAGTAACTGTGATCTAATAATAGAAAAAAAGTAAATGGTATTTAAATTTTTTTTTTTAAATCGATTTGCGGTTTATATCTGATCAATTCAAATTTAACAAAATTTCTGTGTCTATAAAATTAAAAAATCTTATTTCTCACCTGCTTTAATGTTGCATCTTTCAAATTTTATAACTCTTTCTATGTTTCGGTGTATGGCAACATCTTCAAACGCATGGGTAAAATAAATTTACAAAAACAAAACAAAATGTCTTCTTTTGCCTAATAATTTTCGGGCATATAAGTTTTGCAAGATTTTAATATGTAGACGGTGAGAACAAAAGGAGAATAAATTGCATTAAAATTTAAAAAATCCTAACATATTGTACGAGTAAATAACTCTGTACTCATGTAATTAATTTATGTGAAGCTTGCATGTGACTTCCACGAAGAACATATAAATACTTAAATCAGTTTGTATGTGAGGTTACAGGTGACCTTGTAAATAGTTAGTTGAGAAACAACATTGACAAACGATAATTTTTTTCCAGGAATATAAATTATTTTATATTTGGTATTTAATATTCTTTTCAGTTTTTGAAAAATATTTTTTTTATTCTAAGAAATTTACAAATATAAATTGGAATAATATTTTATTTTCAAAGACAAAACATTCGTTCTTGTATAAAAACATGTTTTCTTCTTCTTTCTCCTACTTTCCACCAATTTAATTTCTTAATCTGTCCTTTACGACTCCAGCCTTAAGTTTTATGACGTCATAAATTCTTGTGAGCTCAATTAATAATATTCCTATGAGTACAGGGTGTCTCGGTTTGCGTGGAGGTGGTAGAAGTATTCAATAAATGTTATATACGTACATTCATTTTTATTTTCAATACAGAGAAATTTATGTAAAGAAGAACAAAACACAAAATTTAACTAAAAATAATAAACTTAATTTTTGAATAAACTTAAATATTGTCCCCATTTGATATAAAGAGAAAGTTAAGTCCAAAGTTTCCAAGTCAAGAGTTATAAATGAGAAATTGAAAATAAACCGTGGAGCTGTGATGGAAATTCGTTTATCTTAGCGATGTTGACCAAATTTTTAAAAATGGGAAGATTAATGACTAACATCAAAGAAAAAAACCACAAATACCACTGAAAGGTTAAGTTTAATACGACTTAAGGAAATTGGAACATGTACTCTAAATATTTTTTATATCAACATACTGTTTTCCAATTACTATCAATCGTGATTTTCCTAAGTGTGAGTTATTTGTTGTTGTCATTAAACCATTTACATTGCACTGGTATTTAAAGCAATAACTAGTATAGTTTGCGACATATTTGAGATGCCTGTGATCATGGTTTATATTCACTTCTTTATAGTTAATTACAAAATTGGAATTTGTTTATAGAATCAGTCTTTGTTTTTTGTCACTTATGTGTTTGGTTTTGTGAAGTGTATGATTGTGTCAGACCAATGTGCTTTTAAGCGTCTTGTTTTAACATACGTAATATATATAAAGTTATGCCATGAGTCAACAAAATAGATTTAGATATTTCTTTGTCGAAATGTATCCTGCGCCTTTAAAAATTATTTTTGGAATCATCTTTGCCTGTGCTGTAATCTATAGCTCACAAGTGAACAAATTTGGCTTTATTTTTAAATGTTTTCAATAACTGAACATTTCATAGCTGAAATAACAGATCAAAAATAAAAAAATTGTTTTAAACATTTTAATCACATTATTTTGAAACGTAGTGTTCCTCTTCAACTTTCAGCTAGTTTTAATTAATATTATTCTGTGTATTAACGTCTGAGAACATCTGTATGCTGTTTATTTAATTAAAAAACTAATTACAGTAATATATTATATAATTAAAAAAATACACTATTTCGTTGGCTTTATATGTATGTTAAAAACAATTTAGTATCTTTTTCAAATATTACAAACATATATACCAAACAGGGATGAAAGCAATGACAGAACAGACTCATACAATACAGTACACATGAACTATAGGCGCTATGTTTATAGCCACATTGTTGATAACATAACGGAAATGGTCGCTAGTCAACAATGATGGAAACATAAATCATTTCACTAACGCTTTATCCGATCCTATAAATGTCAAACACAGGCTCTGATAATGAGATATTAACTTCCGTTAAATCCAATATGTATTAGAAAACGGATAACTGAAGACTACATACATTTGATTGAATCATAAAATGTAAATAATGTTCTCTTATTTTACTATGTATCGTTTAGTCAACATTAAACCTTGATCGTCATTTATATTTAAACGTACACCACCCGACTATTGTTCATAATTTACTCTAGTTTGTTGATACATACAAATTATTATAATCATTATATCTGATAGGATATACGTAATTAATTTAAGTATTATCTTCTGCCAATCCTTTTATTGTTAATTATTTATGTTTGTAAGACGCGTTTCGGAGTTCTCCATTTTGAAGACTTACTTTAGCGCTGGATTCGGCCGTTAAAGACATGTCTATATATACAAATTTACCCCCCCCCCCCTAACCTTAAATCCACCAAAACAAATAACACGAGATTCGGAGCTTGGTTGTAGAGGGTATGGCAAAGCTGTATATATAGACGAGTCCTTAACGGAGAAATATAGTACTAAACAAGGTCTCAATAATGGATGCAAGTTCCAAGAAAATTATAACAAATTTTAAAGGAACTTACAAGGAACAAAACGGTATAACTCTTATGTAAATATTAATACATGTGATTTTTTTCTAACCCTTGAATCCCGACAAGATTTTCTATCATGTCAATAAAAACAATTAAAAGTAGTGAATGAAAAATTTTTAATTTTAAATCAACCAATAATTTGTTAAGGACAAGGTTTATGAAACGATCAATTAAAATATTTGTAATTACAAATTTTGTATAATTGTTTGTTATGTTAACAATACAATGATGATTTTAATAACACACTTTTAGATAATTAATAAATTATTACATTTTTATGATAGATTTAGAGATAAAATAAACTCTGATAGTTTTAATTATGTTTTTGTAAACAGAGTTCAAGTTATTGTTGACAATTTGCCTAAACATAAAAATAAATTTGATTATTACTCTTATAGTTTCCGCAAAGCAGTTTTAAACTGCAACGTGTAACAGTGGAGAATTTTTGTGAAAAGATTAGGAATTTAAATCATTCTAAGTGCAATATGTTTATAGTTTAAATTCAACTGTTGGCTTCAGTTGTTGTATCTAAGATGTCTTAATTTATAATTTGTGTAAACTATAGGTCTCTGATATGTTCCAAAATTCTAAAAGTAATAATTCTGGTAAAATATAAGGTTTTTTGACCTTCTTGTTCAAAAATTATCGATTAGTTACATATTTGAAAAAAAAAAAATTAATTCTGAGAATGTCAATATGGTTTCAGATCGAATAAAAATGTAAATGTGATACTTTGGTTAAGATTGTATGTATTGGTTTGAAATCGAAAAATCAGGGCAGTGTAGATGTTTTGATATTACAAATGCCTTCAATACAGTTTCTTACAGAACTCCAGGGGCAACAATTGAAGATTGCCATAAAGATTCCGTAAAACGTTTATGTAATAGGTGTCGATCTGTATTTTATAATAACTTCTTTTCACAATATTTTCCTACCATTTATAGATGCCACTAGGATCTATATTGGGATCAGTGTTGTTTATAATCTGTATCAATGTAGTAATAGTAGAAAAATATATATGTTTTATATTTCTATGATTTAGGCATAACAACTTAAAATCATCATGATCCGAATGGGGTAGCTGAAAACATAGTTTAAAGTAGGACTAATATAATAAAAAATTGATGTAAAGTTATTTTTTAAGTAATAATAAAGAGTTGTGTGATATAAGAATTAGTCTTAATAGAAGAGATAATTCTATGGTGGGTAAATTTATAAAATTTCTGAGCAATACATTGACCCAAATAGAAATTGGAAAAACACCATAGAATATATGTTTAAGAAAATGAGAAAAGAAATATTTGTGTTGAGAAAACTATACTTCTTAGTATTTTTGAAAGTATTACGGATGGTTTATTTTTCACATACAGTTACATTGACATTTGAGAGAATACAATTGTCTAGGGAGAAGATTCTAGTGCAAAAAGGCTCCTGTTATTTTCTACAAAAAAGCTGTGTCCAGTGGAGTTACCTAAGAAATTAGGTATCATGACCCTTCCATACTAATTTTGGACTGTTTGATGTACATTAAAAGATTGTAACCGTCTATAAAAAATTTAAATTGAAAAAATTAACCATAAATAATCTTGATTTAATGACAAATTTTTGTTGTTACAGTTAACAATGTATAGTTTAATTTCAATTTAGCTAGAATTTAAAACAGCCATTCTGATGAAAAAAGATAGCAGTTATGAATTAGTACATCTATAAACATACAGAGTCATATAAATTTTAAAAATATCTAGGTTTCAAAATAGGAAGTGTACAATAATGTACTTTTCATTAGGTTTTATAAACTTATTTTAAATATCTGCCATAGTGTTGTTATTAATATTAGTTTATTATTTGTTTTTTATTATAAGTTCTTAGTTTAATTTAATATTTAGTTGTAAAACATGAATAAAGATTTAGGTATTAGTTTTAGTATTTATTTGTTGTTGATTTTTTTTACTTGTTGAACTGTTTGTTTGCGCTATTTAACTTAGTGCTGTATTGCTTTGTTAATTTAGAGTTTAATACTAGTTGACGTTCCTATGAATGCTACAGACTAATTACCAAATCATCAAGTGTAAACAGTACCTCGCTCCATGGGTGCAATTATATAAATCGTGTGTTCAACATTTACTTACAAAATGGTCAGCTAATGTAGGGAATTACTTTGTTTTACTACAACTGTATGTAGTTCTCAGATCTTCACTAAGACACCCCTTTAGAATCGATCCATTTTACCTCTGTTCTTCTTGCTTAATATGCAAATAATACCCATTATAGGCTTAACTAACTCCACGAGTTAAACCACAGAGGCGTTGTTGTAAGACATCGGAGAAGGTCCTGCGGGGCGTAAATGCTCTTAATTTTACGCTCTGTCATTATCTTCTACTACAAAATGTAATACTCCTATGTCCTTGTATGACATTGTGATCCTTGGAAGACGTAAGGACGATATTGATTTCTTGTGAAATCACTACAGAAAGATTGTTTGGCAAATTTCCACGGTATTATACCACACGGCTTTATTTTTAAATGTTCAGAGTGAAATGTCTTTTTAAGTCTACTTTGAATTGTTAATAACATTAATATAATTAAAGTAATTTTAACCATTAAGTACTTTAAAAAAATGTTTTCTTACCAGTTTATGATCCAGAATCTGTTCAGTGTAATTCTATCATATATTTATTATTTATAACGTGAAATCTTGGTCCGCAAAATCAATTTTATAAAATGAATATGTTTAAGTAAAACAGAACAAAAAATTCTAATAATTAAAGAAAACTGTTGGATACTTCAGCAAAACTGATAAATCATTTTCATAAATAACATTATACACTGAAACTTAAATACTTGAGACATAAATATATAAATACTGCCTTTCATAAATAAGTAGTTTATAAACATACAGCTTATTCTTAACTTGTGTTCGTTTAATCATAAGGTGGAGTTCTTTATAGTAATAATCTTCTGTCTCTATCTTTACACGGCTTCAAATTGGTAATCTTCTCTCAGCCCATTACTTTTCTTTTCGTATCTGCAAACCTCATCGTCCCATCGCTTTGAATGTCTTTCCATTAAAATCCTACCTAAAATTTAGAAATACAATTTTTTCTTCTTTAAAATGTTGGGTACATTTATATTTCACGTATTATCAAAATCATACGGAATTAATTTGAGATATGAGAATTTCCACAATTACTTTATAGTGCATTTATAGTTTTGTACCTTTAACGTCTGGACTGTAGAATACTTTCTTTAAGGGACATCATTTCAGAAGGAAAATAATCGCTTTTTTGATAAATACGATTTTTATTTCAGTCTTATGTAACGTCAATTATCAAGATATTCTTTCGAAACTTACATCAATCTACTCCAGACTTACGTGAGATACTTTACCCTAATTAATTGGTCTATTCTATCACCAGATGAACTAGTGCACAAACCAATGTAAAAAACACTATCATCTACTCATAAGACCTCTAAACCGATATTTGTTTCAGAAATACTAAGAAATTGATATTTTCAAAATTTCTTTGTTCCATACAACAAAGGCAACAATAATAAAAAGATGTTTATTTATAACATATATATTGTAAACGTTTACCATTCCCAACACTAGATAAAACATTCCATCTCATGAGGATAGGGTTGATTGAGCTAACAGGAGTTTATGACGTCATAAAACTTAAGGGTGGAATCGTAATGGGCAGATTAAGTAAGTTATGACGGTTAAACTAAGGTTTTAATAGAAAAAAACACGTTAAAGAGTCCAAATATGATGACTTTATAAATAAACTATTTATCCAATATGTAATTGCATGGTTCATGCCTTTAATAAATACACAGTTTTCAATAATTAGTTGAAAAGAATATACAATTTAAAATATCAATAATTCAATTTTCTGAAAATTTTTCTCATTTCTAAATTTTTAATTTTAATAATTTTAAAAATTACAAATGAAAACTTACGTACATTGCAACTACTTATAAAATAAAATACAACAGGGCTGTAAACTCCGTACCTGATTGGTGAACGTTAAGTGTCTCAAATAGTTGGAAAACTAATTCAAAACATGAATATCTACTGTTTATATTCTATGATTTCTATTTTAATCTTTCTTACAGTCACCATACTATGAGCTACAGAGCACAAGATCATCTTCTATGTTTGGATAACTTCATTAAGTGATCCAATACAACTGGGATTTGACGTTTCACCTCACATGAATGTACAGTTGTTGATTATACATGATCTGTACTACTTCTATACAACTACCGTACTCTTTATTCGTCCCCTTTCATCAGCATATTGTGCAACAACTCTGAACGTTACAACAATGTTTACCCTATCACTTCATTACAGGATTGGGTTGTTTGGACGATTAATTGTCGATAAGAAAGGTATTTAGATTCAAAATGGTTAATGGATTTGTAATAAATTAAACAGTTAATTTGAGTAAGAAAATTAGATTAATGCCTTTATCTAAGTAGCAATCTCTTTTAGCGGCGTAAGGTAAAACAAATACATGGTTTGTGAAAGTTATAGGAACCATTTGATAAACTTGAACGAATACAAGCAATAACCAACAAAATATGTTCTATTGATCAAATTGAACGACATTATTGTATACAACTCAACTTTACAACCCCAAAAAGTTTCTCTCAGAAGTTATAAGACGAAATTTTAAAATAAAAACTATTTGATAAATTGAATTATTAGATCTGTAATTTTTATACGTTCAGGGTTCGACTTACAAAGTAAATTATAATTTTACAAATTTCAAACCAGATATTTTTATTATTATTCATTGTTGTTTAGCATTAGAACTATATTCATTTTACAAAAAATAACTTTTTTAGTCAATTTTAGTCTTCTTTAAACGTTATTTTATATTCCGTGGCTACATGTTTCACTACCACAAGCAACTTCTTCATGTGATATCTAATAATTTTAGATATATTAAAAACAAATATATTAGAAGTTTAGTTTTGGTTTTAAAACTAAAAATGTATAAATTCACTAAACTACTATCGAATAAATGGTTGCATTTTTTAAATATATGGAATCTTGTAAACAAAATAGGAAGTTACATTTGAAATTTTGACTTACATCCTCTAGGAGGCCCCATTTTCAATTTAAAATTGGGCTGAATATAGATAGTTTGATTTTAATTTTTTTGCTTTTGATCTTCCAAAAGTTGTCGTTTCCATACTTAGATAATACCTTAAACAAAATTATCAGACATTGATTAGTATTCTGGCATGATCAACACTCGACTTTCTTTAAACGTTGTTGTCTGCGTCTTTTTGTGAAAAATAACTTCATTTCCAGATACTGTTGTAACTCAATACACCTTAAGACTTGAGAAGTTGTCTGAAAAGGCAAGAACAACGATTTAAGTGTTCTTCGAAAATGGTACAGCGTTAACAATATGTTAGTAAATGTAAAAAAAACCAAAGTAATAAAATTTGACTCTAGAGGTTTTGTTTTGAACACGATTTAAAATTTCATGTAGACGAGAGATGCAGGGCGAATCTAAAATGTAACTGTGTTAAAATTTATAAAACAGATCATATTAAATATTTAGGAATAGTAATTTTGTAAAATTGTCATGGAGTCAGATCATTGCAAATGGAGTTAAAGAAAAATATAAGCACATTTTCTTCTTCTTTTTGTTGTTTAAAGGAGAAAAATCTCTCGGACATCATAGCCTTATAAAAAAAGAAGAAAACCGTATAAAATAAATACTCCTAGTCCCCGAATAACCTAACAGCTGATGAAAGATGATCGAAAGGAATTTAACCCAAGACTACGTGAAAAAGGAATAGATCCAACTAGAGTTCTTTGGGACTACCAAACCCTTACTCACTATAGTGAACCCCTGGGGGTAGTTTTAGTTTCAATCTGGTTCTAGGACACTATTTTTGAAGAATGGAGACTTTATCCCTACCTTACATTTTCGGTTTAATTCATTCAAGTATTGAAATTTTTGGTGGGATTAGCAATATAGTAATTGAACTTCTAGATATACCACAACAACATTTTATTCGAATTATTTCATCTAAATATAACTCTTCTCTTACTTTATTCAGGAAATGACCATTTTTTAGATTAAAATATTTATTTATGTATGAAGTATTCAAAATTTTCTATTTATGCAGCGGAAACTACGTTTGTGATAATAAATAATAGTAACGTAGTACGTACGTATTTACTATTTTGTTTATTGCAGCGATACAAGCTCTTTTACCAAAGATCTAGTTACTAGATCCAAAGTTGATAAAATATTTATTTATCTATGAAGTATTCAAAACTTTCTATTTATGCAGCGGAAACTACGTTTGTGATAATAAATAATAGTAACGTAGTACGTACGTATTTACTATTTTGTTTATTGCAACGATACAAGCTCTTTTACCAAAGATCTAGTTACTAGATCCAAAGTTGATAAAATATTTTTCAGAAGTTTCCTATACCTGGGTCCAAAATGTTTGAAAATGTTCTACATATTTTTATTAAACATTACACAAGGTCTTATTAAAATAATGCAATAGATAAATATCTAGTATAATCCACCTCAATTAAATGAATAAATTAAACTTTGAGAACAGTAATGCTTCATACTGTATTTATTAATTACATATAACTGGTTTCAGTTTAATAGTTTGTCAACATTTTGTGATATGTTTAACTTAATTATGTTTTATAAGTCTTTGGATACTGATTTTGTGTTGATTTATTTTAGTTATTAATTAGATACTAGTCTATTAATAAGATTTTTTAAAGAAATATATGTTACATGTACTGACAAGGTTTTAATTTTGTTATTAGTAAAAGGAATAAAATTATTTTAATCATTGTGGATTACTTTGTTATCGTTAAACGTAGAACCTCAAAGTTATCGCAGGATAATTAAGGATCTACAGAAAAGAATACTTTTATTGATACCCTTCAAAATTTTCGTTATTTTAAATTATGTCCTCTAGTGCTGTTATGTACACTATCACTGCTCATATGATAGCTACATTTGCAAAGAAAATCATTAATACAAATGTTATTCATATAGAAGTCATAAGATGACATCTAATATCATAGACGAAGAAATACTACTATCTAAAGTCTCATGATTAACTCAGCAATTTAAATCAAGCTACTATAAATAAATGATTAAGTTACTAGTGGTTATTGTAAACAGTAGACCTCGTTCCTCTGTAAAAGCTTAAAGGAACTGACTATTGTTAACACTTTTTTTTTTATAACTCATCGATAGATACAAGTTACATTAAGTTATATAACATTTTATAGGAAATCAATGGATGAAATAATAATGTAACGGTTATATAAATAATAATTTATATTAAATTTTTGTAAGCATATTAAATTCCAAAAATGAATTGATATGCATATGATATGGATATGAATTGATACAAATGAAAACGTCAGAAAAGTTACAAACCGATGAAGTTTATTTAAGTTGGTCAAATAGAAACGTCATATTGACATTTTTTAGAAAATAATTGAATTTGTTTTATACTTTAGACGACTGCTTATTATATTTTATTTTTCGAAGGACGAGCTGTATTTCTTGTCAGAGTTGCTGCTTCCATTCCTTGGAGTAACTCACTGTTTTCAGTAGCTGCCATAATATAAGAATATACAGGGTGTCCCGTAACTCTCTGGACACATGTATATAAAAATACCTTGCATATTAATCGCTAGTCCTATTTGCAACGAACCATGTTCATAAATTAAATTACCCTAAATTTCATAACTATGAGATACAAAAAACTTGAACACAAGATCTCAAAAAAAATTACGTTTACTTAATTAAACGCGTTTCAACGACAAATTCACTATCCTCAGTGATACATGAGCTACAATAGCAAAGCTAGCACTGCGCCAACCCCCATATTTATACAAAACTAAAGGGGCATAACGATTGGTTGACGCGTTTAGCTGTAACTGCGTAACAATTAAACAAAAATAAGTACTCATGAAAGACAAAATATTAGTTAAAGGGGATTTGCGTCAACTATTTTATAAAAGTCAATAAATACAACGAGGTTAGGTTAGACATTGTTAAACATTGTAATAGGATTACAATTGTTAATATTATTACAATTGTAATAACAGTGTAATAAACATTAGGTTAGGTTAAACATTGTATTAATACATCCAACAAAAGGTGATGTTACAATCGTCTGTAATTTCCTGTTGTACAGAAAATTATTACCGCGTTATCAGATCTGGTGTTGTTAGGATCAAATAAGGTTTTGGTGAAATGATTTGTTCATTGCTGACAAATAACAATTTGTGTGGGTTTAATCGTACAATAGTAAAATTACGATAAGTGGTGTGGTAAGAAAATACATTGTATATTTTAGAAAAGTTAAACCTAGGCTGGCAAAAGAAAATAATAATTTTCCATGGAGCTTTTATAGTTTAATTTGAATATTCAACGTGCAATTTGTTTTGGTTGTATCTAAACGATAGGTGCATAAATTGTTAACAATATCTGTTGAAGATCTGTTAAATAATTTCAAATTCTATTTCGAAGTAATATAAATAAACACATTGTCAAGTTTTAACATCATTGTGACAAACTGTTGAAATATTTTTGAAATTAATTGAACAAACTAATGAATATCTGATGTTTACATTATATTATGTGTTTTATTTGCATCTTTCTTACACAAAGCAATATCACCTATGTTGGGATAACTTCAGTATGTTATCCAATAAAATTGATTCTCTAGTTTCACTCCAGATAAATGAATAGTCGACGATTAAATACGATCTATGCTACCCTTTACCCTATCCTTCCTTCATCCCTCTTTCAGCAGGATATTTTACAATAACTCTGGAAGTTGCAACATGTGGCAACAATGTTTAGCCGATTACTTCCACTTACGGAAGAGGGTTGTTTAGACGTTTAATAGCTAATAAAAAGGGATGTTTTGATTCAACATGCAGAAAGGATTTGTGATAAATTAAGCAGTTAATATAAGTAAGGGTTGCATTAATAGCCTTTATTACGTTTTTGTTATATTTTTTATTATATTATATTAGTACCTAAATCTAAATAAAATTGACTAAGGGAATTGGTATAATAGGGATCAAATTCAGTTAATGTCATTTTGGACCAGCTATTTGACTAACTCGACCCTGGTGTCAATATAGCCAAGCTGAACAAGCTAACGTTCGCTTTACAGGTAAAATAAATTGACGACCTTTGTTTTTGAGGAACAAGTATAAACAATAGGTTACGTGGAAATTATTAGTTTTATTTAACTTAAGACCTGCCTGATAAAAAAGAATACTTATTTTTATAGTTTTTACGTACTGCAGTTAAAAGTTACGTTCCTTATTAATATTATTAACGATTAATATCTGATAAATATGAACTAAGATAACTTTTTGATACAACCTACATTATCTCACCCAAAACTGGACACCTCGCCCGCCTCTCAGGGATCATATTTCCAAATGCAAAAATATATTTTTTATTACAAGATTTCATAAAACATAAAATTTGAGATGATCTTATTCTTCGTACTTTTAAAAATATGCAAGAATTGCTGTCTCAAATCTGTTTCAAAATGCTGTCTCAAAAATTGTAGAATTTTAGATTGTTTTACCAATTCTGTTTAAAGGTGAAAAGCATTTCGGTCATCATCGTCTTAAAATAGCATGCAATAAGGACTCCTAGTATTCGAATACATTACCAGAGCCAGGGTCGAAAGAGAGCAAAAGTTGGTCAAAAGAGACCCGATGAGAAAGAGGAATCTAACTCAAGTTTATAGAAAAAAATTGTAAATCCAGACTATAGACTCTTGGCAATGCCCTTCCAGATTATTAAATTTGTCTACTATTGTTGGAGCAAGTTTAATGTTTAAATGTTTTATTAAAACTAAACAGATTAGTTTTTGTTCTAGGGCTAAACTATTTCTTTTTATTAAATCACAAACACAAGTGTTGCATATTTTAACAATATAAAGTATTGAGGGTAAAGTGAAGCTCATTTTAAATATTAATGTTTCGCAAGGTAATACAAAATTAATGAAGCTTGACAATGTTTACTTAATTATTTAATTTAATAAATATAGAAAATATATTTTATATAAAGAATAAGTTACTTCTTCTTTTTTTAATGGAAACAGATCTATAATAATTATGTTGGTAATGTTTCCAAGTATAGCTGAAAAGCAATTAATGTTTATTTAACAGAGCTCCATTAAACAGTTTTCTTTGAGATTTGTTGAATGTTTTCCTTTACTAAATTAATTGTGTGTTTACAAGATTATTTGTTAAGTTAATTGGGAGTCTAATCTTTAACTTACTATACCAATTTCCTGTCTTTATTAGTTTGTGGCTAAAAATATATAGTTGTTACACAAAAGTTTTATTTAACAATACAATTTAATGACGTTATTTTTAATTAGGTATCAAATTATCTGTTAATCTGTCAAAGTGTTTCTCATATTTCATTTTTCAATTGCTTGTTTCGAAAAGTTATTTTTCATCATCAGATCATTCTATTGTGTATAATATCTCACTTTTGTGTTGATTTACTATTAATTACATTTTTATATCGTTTACAACACAATATACAAAGTATTACAGTTAAAAATTGTCTTTATTACACTAAACGCATTTCCATAGAAATTTAATTAAAAAGGAATTTTATTTTCCTATTATACTGTTGTGAAGATTCTTATCGACGAGTCTATATATTTTTTTCCATATTTTGAATTGCGATTATAGTTTTGAACCCATAGCTGTATGTACGAGAGGTTATGGGTTCAATTCCTGTGGAGATTTAAAAGTTGATGTACACAGAAATTATTACATACTAAAAAGTACTTAAAATTCGTTATTTTTAATTTTTTTCTTTTGTTGACAATCGACTATGGCGACAATGACAAACAACGCCATGTCATTTTTTCAATTTTTTTAAGTCATGAAAATTGTACATCAGGTAAAATCCAGTGAAATGAATGTTTGTATAATATTATATTCACTGTAAAAAAAATGTTATCGCTGAAAATCAAATAACGGTGCCCTTTTAAATAAAATCTTAAACCGTTTTAAATTTATTTGGATGGAAAAATAATTGTGTTTTACAGGAAATTAATACGACGTTATCAGATCCGGTGTTGGCGTTCATGACATCGATAAGGCTTTGAAAATGATTTGTTATTCAATCGTGGCTGACCAACAAAGTATTGCGTGATGTTTTAAAAATAATTAGTATAGGTGGAGTTTCAAGTGTGTTTCAAATTATTTGCCTTTTTTATATAAAAAAAAAAGAAAAAATAGAAAAGAAAAAAAAGTAAAACCTATGTTGGCTAAAGAGAATAATAGTTTTTATAGAGTATTTATTTTTAATTTAAATTGTTTAATTATTCAATTTATTTTGTTATATTTTTATAAGTGGTAATTGTTAGGCAAAAACTTCTAATTAACTGTTGTTTTTTAACCTTAATTGTATATCTGTTATAAACACATATTTTCAAGTTTTTCAAACTCTATAGGACTAATCCAATGAAGAAACTACGAAAATATCTCATAAAATCTAAAATAAAATTTTTCCATTGTATTTGTACTAAACATGAAAAGTAAACGTAAAAATAAATCTAATGAATGAATTTAGCAGCAAAACTCATAAATTGATAAAAAATATTAATATTACTAATAATAATAATAATACTAAACTAAATTGACAAGGCAAAAGATTGCAAACTAACCTGTAAGTTATAAACTAATATTTTGCAATGAGAAGATAATTTTCCATTATACATTATAGACTTTCAAAAATATAGAAGAAATAGTTTAATTTCAAATTTGTAATAAAATCTTTTTAAAATGTCAATTTCATAGACAAAATGGATCAAAATTCTTCTTCTGGAGTAAAAATTGATTAGGAAAAGCCGCCATTTTGAAACTGCTTCACTTTATTCTTGATTACATTTTCAGTGTATTCTAAATTTTATCAAATTCACAAAAAAATCTTTAAAAAATGTCAATTTCATAGATAAAATGGATAAAAATTCCACTTCTGAAGTAAAAATTGATTAGAAAAGCCGCCATTTTGAAACTGCACAAGAAATAAATCAGATAAGAAGCTATAAAATTTAAAAAAAAAACTGGAGGTGAAGCCAATAACAAATCAGGTGGCGTTTTATAGACACCAATGGAGGAATCATGTTTGGAAAATGTTTAACATATTTCCTAAGTTGACTAAATTAAGGACTATTAACAGGAGAAATACCTTGAGAGGCCGGGACGGGTAATATGTCTAATTCTTAAATAATAGAAAGAGAGAATATAAAACAAATGTATTTAATAATTAGTGTTGTGTTACTTATTCAAAAATGTTATATTGTTTGTATACATTTTTAGTAAGCATAAATAACAAACATAATATTTCAAAGTTCAATTTTATGTCGAAATCCAAGATTGGATGATTAAAAAAGAAGAGTGATGTCAAGAACCTGAAGATGACCAACTACGGTCGAAACTGGTAGTCCACTAGGACATTTAAGGATTGTTGACATAAGGCAAGAAAAACCCAATAATTGATCATATTTTAAGCAAAACTCAGTTTGGCTTTAGAGAAGTTTTTATTACTTAAGATACGCTTAAAAATGTATTTACACTGTTTTTTAGAGTTTGAGAAATAATAAATGTGCAAATAAAATTTGTCTGGATATAATAAAAGCTTTATGATACGTTACTTTACTTTCTAAACATAACAAATGAGGAGTCAGGAGAGTCGCAAATAATTAGTTTGAAACCGATCTGCCTGTTTAAAAACATAGGGTCAAGATCATGGTTTGTATTAGCAAACCTGGTGTAGTCGAATATGGGAATCAACAAAGATTTGTGTTAGCTCCATTATTATTTCTAATTTATTTGATAGTTTTTGCACGAGTAAAATAAATTTCACTTCAATTGAGTTAGGATATAAATGTTTAAACAATATATTTCAAGTGTATTTGATGGTTCAAAGAATAATAGTCCTAAACTATGTTTCAGTGTAATTTATAACCAAAATTCAACTATTTCAGGGTGTAAAATATGATTAATAATGACGCTAGGATTCTCAGTGCTTTATAACCTCTTTTAGTGAGAATTTATGTAGTCTGACTGATGAGATCAAGCCTAAATAGTATAAAAACATTCATACAGCACTTCCATTATAATTTCACCTACATAGTTTTGGAATGACTGACAGTATTGAAGGTGAACAAATATACGGAAATTTATAGATATCAGTAATTGATTAATTCAGTACTAATTTTCTAAATGATTTTGACGGACCTCTTAGAAAAAGTACCACATAAATTACGAAGTTTACGATCATCCTAGGTCTACCGGTGGATGTTACATTCTTTCCTATTAGATCTCTCTTGATGAACTCTTGTTCACTGACCTTGACGCTAATAGAATAATCGAAGGCTAGGGGTTTCTTTTATTATACATTATCTCCTCAATTAAAAAAAAAAAAAAAAAAAAAAAAACAGTTTTTGGTTTTTTTGAAGCCCATTGAATGTTTTGTTTTTCTTAAGAAGGTAAATACGGCGATGCTTTTTCGTCTTAAAATATCTTGCATCTGCTACTGAGAAATTGTCCTAACATTTTCCAGTGGATGTCCAGTGGATGTCATTTCTGGGGTTCACTTATAGGGAATACGAATGTGGCAATCCCAATGTACCCCACCTAGATCTACACCTTTCTTCATCAAATCTTGCGTTAGATCCCTCTCTTTTGTCTTTTATATTAGATTTTTTAAATCAATTGTTGCTCACTTCCGACCTTGAAGCTAATAGTGTATTCAAAGTATGGGGGTTTCTTTTTTAACACTTTATCTTCTCTGTCTGAATAAGTTGTTGGTTATTTTTGAAGAGCATTAAATACTTTGTTTTTCTTAAGAAGGTAATAGCCGTGATGCTTTGTAGTTTCAAAAAAATCTTAATACTTAAGTTATTTCGCCAGTGTTCCACCGTTTGCTCATCAAACCTAGCACAGTGTCATTAGAATATTTGGAAATATTTTATTGCACCATCGTTTCGTAGTAACTTTTTCTCCAGTTTGAGAAACATTCTCAACAAAACTGTTAACATACAGTGAATATGAACAATACAATGAAACAATCTGCATAGTACAGCAGAGAGAACCAACAACGGTATGTGTAGTAATATCTACATGAACAGCCCCCAAAAAAGGCCTCATTACGTACCATCAGACTTACATTTGAACGTAAATTAATTGTTTTAAAATGTATGCAATATTTTGTTTATTTATAACACATTGTTTTGTGAAATTACGGAGAATGCAATATAATTATTACACAGTTTTCACTACATTGATCATACCTAATTAGTTTTCGTTGGTTGGAAACTACTGAAGATTGAAAAGTTGTATTTGAAGGTGATCATATTTTACATAGCAAAACCACATAGCGGTGAACACATTTAAATTGGCAATAAAAATGTAAACCACGCCAAATAATCAACTCCCTCTCTCTCGCTCACTATTGGCTATCTGATGAGAGATTGAGTTATATAAGCCACGATGATTAAAAGGTAATTTACCACTCGCCAATGCAATGTCATTGAATGCGGCCAAAGTGTGTTTGGGGGGGGGGATTTTAATAAGCGTGATCCAATAATAAACGATATGTACACAGGGTTGTCAAAAACCATATTAAAAAATGTCATGGGGTAAAAAAAAACATTTAAAATTAAATTTAAGAATATAATAACAAAAATATATAATATCGAATACTTTTAGTCAATCATAACTTATCTAAAATAATTTGAAACTAGCTGCTTCGCTTGTTAGAAAATTTCAATCTGATGACAATTTGAATTTGACTTGTAATCAAGTAACTAGTAGAAAGAGGAATCTGGTTAAAAAGTAAAAGGGATATTTGACAAGACAATTAGCACATAACATTTGTGGTTTCTTAATTTTTTTTTTACGAAAGTATCACATTAAATTTAGTTAGGAAGTTATTTTTGAATAGTTAGGGTATATATATAAGTTATTTTTGTGGTGAATAGAACATCCATTTTTCTGTATCACTTATGCAAATTCTCACAACGATGATTTTTATATTTTATAATAATAATAATAACAATACTGTACAAGGATTGTTGGAAGAACTGGGCCTAGTAAATGGCTTTACAGTCGGGGGGGGGGGGGGGTCATTATATCTAGTATCCCATTATCGTAGTTCTACCAATGTAACAAATCTTTGCATCAGTCTCCCCCTCAATCTTGGGTCAACACCGTAACGTTGTGAGCCTCTTCGGATATTAAACTGAAAACCTCGGAGTAGGAATAATTGCACCTAATAACTTTTGTATTCTGAGCGTAATAATTTTAAGTGATTTATATAGTTCAGCTAGGTTTATCATATAAAAGCAACATTCTTTCCCAGCCCTTTTACATTTTTTTTTAAAGTTAAGAAACCCCCACGTTCATTAACGTCTTACCTCAATAAAAATATATATTAACAGAAAGGAAGAAATGAGCATTCAATAGAGACCTTAAACTTTCGAATTCTCTAATATCGTTAATGTCGGAAGAGAAAAAGAGTTGCTTAATATGAGCTCGATGAGAAAAGTGAAAAAAAATGATGTAACTTAAGACGAGATGAAGAAAGGTATCAATCAAGTTAGGGTACTTCGGGACTGCCACACCCGTACTCACTATGAACTCCTCAAAGGTTTATAATTTTACTTACAATAGTTTCAAATTTGATTAAACCTGAAGACCATAATGATAGGATAGTACGGAAAGCGGGTGTTATATATTTTTACTACAACTTTATAAAGTATGTACACTTAACCATTTCTTGGAAAGTTCGCCTCTACTTGCAAATGTAACTAAATTCTACCTCCCCGCAAGTATCACATTTCTGAAACCTCCCACACATCAAGCAAAAACTCTAACCACTAAACTAACAACCTATTTTTATAATACCATGGTTAATTCTTTAACGCAAAAGTCGCATGATTGGAAGTTGCTTTTTTGTACTTTGGTGTTCACAAAATATTTATTCCACAAACAAAAAAATAAGACAAAACTAATGTGTTTACAATCACATTGCAGAGGTAAGATTTAACTCCACCTGTAATTCACAGATCTTACAGTAAAACTTCCCTTGCGGTCGATATTTCCCCGGCACACTTTGTTTAATACGCTAATACAACCCATTATAGGCTTAACTAACTCTTGTGGTTAAACCACAGAGGCGTTGTTGAAAGATATCGGAAGAGATCCTGTGGAGCGTAATGCTCTTAGAATTAATCTAAAGACTTCTCTGCGTTGTTTATTAATGTAAAATAAACACTTGCAGCGCACAGTTTAATAAATATCCTCACTTGGGTAATTTTGTGTCATTTAGAGCTGTAAGATATAATTCAAAGATTAACAGCTGATTTTTTCACACGTACGCAGCATATTTTATAAAACAAATAGACTTCATTATTGTGGATATTGCCAAATATAATAGTAACTAAACCAAAAAGTGTCTCTCTTCGTTTTGTTTTTACTTTACCTGTACCTCTGCTTAGATAGATTATGTTCATTTTTATAAATGGGCACTTTTGGTTTTATCAAATGACTTCAGCTGTCACTCTTTCTTCGTTAGATTTTTCACTTAGTGTATATTAACTTGTTTTAGTGAATTTTAACTTGGTAAGTTACCCTCCGCCGTTCAGCTGTTACTCTTTCTTCGTTTTATTTTTCACTTAGTGTATATTAACTTGTTTTAGTGAATTTTAACTTGATAAGTTACCCTCCGCCGTTCAGCTGTTACTCTTTCTTCGTTAGATTTTTCACTTAGTGTATATTAACTTGTTTTAGTGAATTTTAACTTGATAAGTTACCCTCCGCCGTTCAGCTGTCACTCTTTCTTCGTTAGATTTTTCACTTAGTGTATATTAACTTGTTTTAGTGAATTTTAACTTGGTAAGTTACCCTCCGCCGTTCAGCTGTCACTCTTTCTTCGTTAGATTTTTCACTTAGTGTATATTAACTTGTTTTAGTGAATTTTAACTTGGTAAGTTACCCTCCGCCGTTCAGCTGTCACTCTTTTTTCGTTAGATTTTTCACTTAGTGTATATTAACTTGTTTTAGTGAATTTTAACTTGGTAAGTTACCCTCCGCCCGCGCCGTTCAGCTGTCACTCTTTCTTCGTTAGATTTTTCACATAGCGTATATTAACTTGTTTTAGTGAATTTTAACTTGGTAAGTTACCCTCCGCCGTTCAGCTGTCACTCTTTCTTCGTTAGATTTTTCACTTAGTGTATATTAACTTGTTTTAGTGAATTTTAACTTGGTAAGTTACCCTCCGCCCGCGCCGTTCAGCTGTCACTCTTTCTTCGTTAGATTTTTCACATAGCGTATATTAACTTGTTTTAGTGAATTTTAACTTGGTAAGTTACCCTCCGCCGTTCAGCTGTCACTCTTTCTTCGTTAGATTTTTCACATAGTGTATATTAACTTGTTTTAGTGAATTTTAACTTGGTAAGTTACCCTCCGCCCGCGCCGTTCAGCTGTCACTCTTTCTTCGTTAGATTTTTCACATAGCGTATATTAACTTGTTTTAGTGAATTTTAACTTGGTAAGTTACCCTCCGCCGTTCAGCTGTCACTCTTTCTTCGTTAGATTTTTCACTTAGCGTATATTAACTTGTTTTAGTGAATTTTAACTTGGTAAGTTACCCTCCGCCGTTCAGCTGTCACTCTTTCTTCGTTAGATTTTTCACTTAGTGTATATTAACTTGTTTTAGTGAATTTTAACTTGGTAAGTTACCCTCCGCCCGCGCCGTTCAGCTGTCACTCTTTCTTCGTTAGATTTTTCACATAGCGTATATTAACTTGTTTTAGTGAATTTTAACTTGGTAAGTTACCCTCCGCCGTTCAGCTGTCACTCTTTCTTCGTTAGATTTTTCACTTAGTGTATATTAACTTGTTTTAGTGAATTTTAACTTGGTAAGTTACCCTCCGCCCGCGCCGTTCAGCTGTCACTCTTTCTTCGTTAGATTTTTCACATAGCGTATATTAACTTGTTTTAGTGAATTTTAACTTGGTAAGTTACCCTCCGCCGTTCAGCTGTCACTCTTTCTTCGTTAGATTTTTCACATAGTGTATATTAACTTGTTTTAGTGAATTTTAACTTGGTAAGTTACCCTCCGCCCGCGCCGTTCAGCTGTCACTCTTTCTTCGTTAGATTTTTCACATAGCGTATATTAACTTGTTTTAGTGAATTTTAACTTGGTAAGTTACCCTCCGCCGTTCAGCTGTCACTCTTTCTTCGTTAGATTTTTCACTTAGCGTATATTAACTTGTTTTAGTGAATTTTAACTTGGTAAGTTACCCTCCGCCGTTCAGCTGTCACTCTTTCTTCGTTAGATTTTTCACTTAGCGTATATTAACTTGTTTTAGTGAATTTTAACTTGGTAAGTTACCCTCCGCCGTTCAGCTGTCACTCTTACTTCGTTAGATTTTTCACTTAGTGTATATTAACTTGTTTTAGTGAATTTTAACTTGGTAAGTTACCCTCCGCCGTTCAGCTGTCACTCTTTCTTGGTTAGATTTTTCACATAGTGTATATTAACTTGTTTTAGTGAATTTTAACTTGGTAAGTTACCCTCCGCCGTTCAGCTGTCACTCTTACTTCGTTAGATTTTTCACTTAGTGTATATTAACTTGTTTTAGTGAATTTTAACTTGATAAGTTACCCTCCGCCGTTCAGCTGTCACTCTTTCTTCGTTAGATTTTTCACATAGTGTATATTAACTTGTTTTAGTGAATTTTAACTTGGTAAGTTACCCTCCGCCGTTCAGCTGTCACTCTTTCTTCGTTAGATTTTTCACTTAGTGTATATTAACATGTTTTAGTGAATTTTAACTTGGTAAGTTACCCTCCGCCGTTCAGCTGTCACTCTTTTTTCGTTAGATTTTTCACTTAGTGTATATTAACTTGTTTTAGTGAATTTTAACTTGGTAAGTTACCCTCCGCCCGCGCCGTTCAGCTGTCACTCTTTCTTCGTTAGATTTTTCACATAGCGTATATTAACTTGTTTTAGTGAATTTTAACTTGGTAAGTTACCGTCCGCCGTTCAGCTGTCACTCTTTCTTCGTTAGATTTTTCACATAGTGTGTATTAACTTGTTTTAGTGAATTTTAACTTGGTAAGTTACCCTCCGCCCGCGCCGTTCAGCTGTCACTCTTTCTTCGTTAGATTTTTCACATAGCGTATATTAACTTGTTTTAGTGAATTTTAACTTGGTAAGTTACCCTCCGCCGTTCAGCTGTCACTCTTTCTTCGTTAGATTTTTCACTTAGTGTATATTAACTTGTTTTAGTGAATTTTAACTTGGTAAGTTACCCTCCGCCCGCGCCGTTCAGCTGTCACTCTTTCTTCGTTAGATTTTTCACATAGCGTATATTAACTTGTTTTAGTGAATTTTAACTTGGTAAGTTACCCTCCGCCGTTCAGCTGTCACTCTTTCTTCGTTAGATTTTTCACATAGTGTATATTAACTTGTTTTAGTGAATTTTAACTTGGTAAGTTACCCTCCGCCCGCGCCGTTCAGCTGTCACTCTTTCTTCGTTAGATTTTTCACATAGCGTATATTAACTTGTTTTAGTGAATTTTAACTTGGTAAGTTACCCTCCGCCGTTCAGCTGTCACTCTTTCTTCGTTAGATTTTTCACTTAGCGTATATTAACTTGTTTTAGTGAATTTTAACTTGGTAAGTTACCCTCCGCCGTTCAGCTGTCACTCTTTCTTCGTTAGATTTTTCACTTAGCGTATATTAACTTGTTTTAGTGAATTTTAACTTGGTAAGTTACCCTCCGCCGTTCAGCTGTCACTCTTACTTCGTTAGATTTTTCACTTAGTGTATATTAACTTGTTTTAGTGAATTTTAACTTGGTAAGTTACCCTCCGCCGTTCAGCTGTCACTCTTTCTTCGTTAGATTTTTCACATAGTGTATATTAACTTGTTTTAGTGAATTTTAACTTGGTAAGTTACCCTCCGCCGTTCAGCTGTCACTCTTTCTTCGTTAGATTTTTCACTTAGTGTATATTAACTTGTTTTAGTGAATTTAAACTTGGTAAGTTACCCTCCGCCGTTCAGCTGTCACTCCTTTTTCGTTAGATTTTTCACTTAGTGTATATTAACTTGTTTTAGTGAATTTTAACTTGGTAAGTTACCCTCCGCCCGCGCCGTTCAGCTGTCACTCTTTCTTCGTTAGATTTTTCACATAGCGTATATTAACTTGTTTTAGTGAATTTTAACTTGGTAAGTTACCGTCCGCCGTTCAGCTGTCACTCTTTCTTCGTTAGATTTTTCACATAGTGTGTATTAACTTGTTTTAGTGAATTTTAACTTGGTAAGTTACCCTCCGCCCGCGCCGTTCAGCTGTCACTCTTTCTTCGTTAGATTTTTCACATAGCGTATATTAACTTGTTTTAGTGAATTTTAACTTGGTAAGTTACCCTCCGCCGTTCAGCTGTCACTCTTTCTTCGTTAGATTTTTCACTTAGTGTATATTAACTTGTTTTAGTGAATTTTAACTTGGTAAGTTACCCTCCGCCCGCGCCGTTCAGCTGTCACTCTTTCTTCGTTAGATTTTTCACATAGCGTATATTAACTTGTTTTAGTGAATTTTAACTTGGTAAGTTACCCTCCGCCGTTCAGCTGTCACTCTTTCTTCGTTAGATTTTTCACTTAGTGTATATTAACTTGTTTTAGTGAATTTTAACTTGGTAAGTTACCCTCCGCCGTTCAGCTGTCACTCTTTCTTGGTTAGATTTTTCACATAGTGTATATTAACTTGTTTTAGTGAATTTCAACTTGGTAAGTTACCCTCCGCCGTTCAGCTGTCACTCTTACTTCGTTAGATTTTTCACTTAGTGTATATTAACTTGTTTTAGTGAATTTTAACTTGATAAGTTACCCTCCGCCGTTCAGCTGTCACTCTTTCTTCGTTAGATTTTTCACATAGTGTATATTAACTTGTTTTAGTGAATTTTAACTTGGTAAGTTACCCTCCGCCGTTCAGCTGTCACTCTTTCTTCGTTAGATTTTTCACTTAGCGTATATTAACTTGTTTTAGTGAATTTTAACTTGGTAAGTTACCCTCCGCCGTTCAGCTGTCACTCTTTCTTCGTTAGATTTTTCACTTAGTGTATATTAACTTGTTTTAGTGAATTTTAACTTGGTAAGTTACCCTCCGCCCGCGCCGTTCAGCTGTCACTCTTTCTTCGTTAGATTTTTCACATAGTGTATATTAACTTGTTTTAGTGAATTTTAACTTGGTAAGTTACCCTCCGCCGTTCAGCTGTCACTCTTTCTTCGTTAGATTTTTCACATAGTGTATATTAACTTGTTTTAGTGAATTTTTACTTGGTAAGTTACCCTCCGCCGTTCAGCTGTCACTCTTTCTTCGTTAGATTTTTCACTTAGTGTATATTAACTTGTTTTAGTGAATTTTAACTTGGTAAGTTACCCTCCGCCGTTCAGCTGTCACTCTTTCTTCGTTAGATTTTTCACTTAGTGTATATTAACTTGTTTTAGTGAATTTTAACTTGGTAAGTTACCCTCCGCCGTTCAGCTGTCACTCTTTCTTCGTTAGATTTTTCACATAGTGTATATTAACTTGTTTTAGTGAATTTTAACTTGGTAAGTTACCCTCCGCCGTTCAGCTGTCACTCTTTCTTCGTTAGATTTTTCACTTAGTGTATATTAACTTGTTTTAGTGAATTTTAACTTGGTAAGTTACCCTCCGCCGTTCAGCTGTCACTCTTACTTCGTTAGATTTTTCACTTAGTGTATATTAACTTGTTTTAGTGAATTTTAACTTGGTAAGTTACCCTCCGCCGTTCAGCTGTCACTCTTTCTTCGTTAGATTTTTCACATAGTGTATATTAACTTGTTTTAGTGAATTTTAACTTGGTAAGTTACCCTCCGCCGTTCAGCTGTCACTCTTTCTTCGTTAGATTTTTCACTTAGTGTATATTAACTTGTTTTAGTGAATTTTAACTTGGTAAGTTACCCTCCGCCGTTCAGCTGTCACTCTTTCTTCGTTAGATTTTTCACATAGTGTATATTAACTTGTTTTAGTGAATTTTAACTTGGTAAGTTACCCTCCGCCGTTCAGCTGTCACTCTTTCTTCGTTAGATTTTTCACATAGTGTATATTAACTTGTTTTAGTGAATTTTAACTTGGTAAGTTACCCTCCGCCGTTCAGCTGTCACTCTTACTTCGTTAGATTTTTCACTTAGTGTATATTAACTTGTTTTAGTGAATTTTAACTTGGTAAGTTACCCTCCGCCGTTCAGCTGTCACTCTTTCTTCGTTAGATTTTTCACTTAGCGTATATTAACTTGTTTTAGTGAATTTTAACTTGGTAAGTTACCCTCCGCCGTTCAGCTGTCACTCTTTCTTCGTTAGATTTTTCACTTAGTGTATATTAACTTGTTTTAGTGAATTTTAACTTGGTAAGTTACCCTCCGCCGTTCAGCTGTCACTCTTTCTTCGTTAGATTTTTCACTTAGTGTATATTAACTTGTTTTAGTGAATTTTAACTTGGTAAGTTACCCTCCGCCGTTCAGCTGTCACTCTTTCTTCGTTAGATTTTTCACATAGTGTATATTAACTTGTTTTAGTGAATTTTAACTTGGTAAGTTACCCTCCGCCGTTCAGCTGTCACTCTTTCTTCGTTAGATTTTTCACTTAGTGTATATTAACTTGTTTTAGTGAATTTTAACTTGGTAAGTTACCCTCCGCCGTTCAGCTGTCACTCTTACTTCGTTAGATTTTTCACTTAGTGTATATTAACTTGTTTTAGTGAATTTTAACTTGGTAAGTTACCCTCCGCCGTTCAGCTGTCACTCTTTCTTCGTTAGATTTTTCACTTAGCGTATATTAACTTGTTTTAGTGAATTTTAACTTGGTAAGTTACCCTCCGCCGTTCAGCTGTCACTCTTTCTTCGTTAGATTTTTCACTTAGCGTATATTAACTTGTTTTAGTGAATTTTAACTTGGTAAGTTACCCTCCGCCGTTCAGCTGTCACTCTTTCTTCGTTAGATTTTTCACTTAGCGTATATTAACTTGTTTTAGTGAATTTTAACTTGGTAAGTTACCCTCCGCCGTTCAGCTGTCACTCTTTCTTCGTTAGATTTTTCACTTAGTGTATATTAACTTGTTTTAGTGAATTTTAACTTGGTAAGTTACCCTCCGCCGTTCAGCTGTCACTCTTTCTTCGTTAGATTTTTCACATAGTGTATATTAACTTGTTTTAGTGAATTTTAACTTGGTAAGTTACCCTCCGCCGTTCAGCTGTCACTCTTTCTTCGTTAGATTTTTCACTTAGTGTATATTAACTTGTTTTAGTGAATTTTAACTTGGTAAGTTACCCTCCGCCGTTCAGCTGTCACTCTTACTTCGTTAGATTTTTCACTTAGTGTATATTAACTTGTTTTAGTGAATTTTAACTTGGTAAGTTACCCTCCGCCGTTCAGCTGTCACTCTTTCTTCGTTAGATTTTTCACTTAGCGTATATTAACTTGTTTTAGTGAATTTTAACTTGGTAAGTTACCCTCCGCCGTTCAGCTGTCACTCTTTCTTCGTTAGATTTTTCACTTAGCGTATATTAACTTGTTTTAGTGAATTTTAACTTGGTAAGTTACCCTCCGCCGTTCAGCTGTCACTCTTTCTTCGTTAGATTTTTCACTTAGTGTATATTAACTTGTTTTAGTGAATTTTAACTTGGTAAGTTACCCTCCGCCGTTCAGCTGTCACTCTTTCTTCGTTAGATTTTTCACTTAGTGTATATTAACTTGTTTTAGTGAATTTTAACTTGGTAAGTTACCCTCCGCCGTTCAGCTGTTACTCTTTCTTCGTTAGATTTTTCACTTACTGTATATTAACTTGTTTTAGTGAATTTTAACTTGGTAAGTTACCCTCCGCCGTTCAGCTGTTACTCTTTCTTCGTTAGATTTTTCACTTAGTGTATATTAACTTGTTTTAGTGAATTTTAACTTGGTAAGTTACCCTCCGCCGTTCAGCTGTTACTCTTTCTTCGTTAGATTTTTCACTTAGTGTATATTAACTTGTTTTAGTGAATTTTAACTTGGTAAGTTACCCTCCGCCGTTCAGCTGTCACTCTTTCTTCATTAGATTTTTCACTTAGCGCATATTAACTTGTTTTAGTGAATTTTAACTTGGTAAGTTACCCTCCGCCGTTCAGCTGTCACTCTTTCTTCGTTAGATTTTTCACTTAGCGTATATTAACTTGTTTTAGTGAATTTTAACTTGGTAAGTTACCCTCCGCCGTTCAGCTGTCACTCTTTCTTCGTTAGATTTTTCACATAGTGTATATTAACTTGTTTTAGTGAATTTTAACTTGGTAAGTTACCCTCCGCCGTTCAGCTGTCACTCTTACTTCGTTAGATTTTTCACTTAGTGTATATTAACTTGTTTTAGTGAATTTTAACTTGGTAAGTTACCCTCCGCCGTTCAGCTGTCACTCTTTCTTCGTTAGATTTTTCACTTAGCGTATATTAACTTGTTTTAGTGAATTTTAACTTGGTAAGTTACCCTCCGCCGTTCAGCTGTCACTCTTTCTTCGTTAGATTTTTCACTTAGTGTATATTAACTTGTTTTAGTGAATTTTAACTTGGTAAGTTACCCTCCGCCGTTCAGCTGTCACTCTTTCTTCGTTAGATTTTTCACTTAGTGTATATTAACTTGTTTTAGTGAATTTTAACTTGGTAAGTTACCCTCCGCCGTTCAGCTGTCACTCTTTCTTCGTTAGATTTTTCACATAGTGTATATTAACTTGTTTTAGTGAATTTTAACTTGGTAAGTTACCCTCCGCCGTTCAGCTGTCACTCTTTCTTCGTTAGATTTTTCACTTAGTGTATATTAACTTGTTTTAGTGAATTTTAACTTGGTAAGTTACCCTCCGCCGTTCAGCTGTCACTCTTACTTCGTTAGATTTTTCACTTAGTGTATATTAACTTGTTTTAGTGAATTTTAACTTGGTAAGTTACCCTCCGCCGTTCAGCTGTCACTCTTTCTTCGTTAGATTTTTCACTTAGCGTATATTAACTTGTTTTAGTGAATTTTAACTTGGTAAGTTACCCTCCGCCGTTCAGCTGTCACTCTTTCTTCGTTAGATTTTTCACTTAGCGTATATTAACTTGTTTTAGTGAATTTTAACTTGGTAAGTTACCCTCCGCCGTTCAGCTGTCACTCTTTCTTCGTTAGATTTTTCACTTAGTGTATATTAACTTGTTTTAGTGAATTTTAACTTGGTAAGTTACCCTCCGCCGTTCAGCTGTCACTCTTACTTCGTTAGATTTTTCACTTAGTGTATATTAACTTGTTTTAGTGAATTTTAACTTGGTAAGTTACCCTCCGCCGTTCAGCTGTTACTCTTTCTTCGTTAGATTTTTCACTTACTGTATATTAACTTGTTTTAGTGAATTTTAACTTGGTAAGTTACCCTCCGCCGTTCAGCTGTTACTCTTTCTTCGTTAGATTTTTCACTTAGTGTATATTAACTTGTTTTAGTGAATTTTAACTTGGTAAGTTACCCTCCGCCGTTCAGCTGTTACTCTTTCTTCGTTAGATTTTTCACTTAGTGTATATTAACTTGTTTTAGTGAATTTTAACTTGGTAAGTTACCCTCCGCCGTTCAGCTGTCACTCTTTCTTCATTAGATTTTTCACTTAGCGCATATTAACTTGTTTTAGTGAATTTTAACTTGGTAAGTTACCCTCCGCCGTTCAGCTGTCACTCTTTCTTCGTTAGAATTTTCACTTAGCGTATATTAACTTGTTTTAGTGAATTTTAACTTGGTAAGTTACCCTCCGCCGTTCAGCTGTCACTCTTACTTCGTTAGATTTTTCACTTAGTGTATATTAACTTGTTTTAGTGAATTTTAACTTGGTAAGTTACCCTCCGCCGTTCAGCTGTCACTCTTTCTTCGTTAGATTTTTCACTTAGCGTATATTAACTTGTTTTAGTGAATTTTAACTTGGTAAGTTACCCTCCGCCGTTCAGCTGTCACTCTTTCTTCGTTAGATTTTTCACTTAGTGTATATTAACTTGTTTTAGTGAATTTTAACTTGGTAAGTTACCCTCCGCCGTTCAGCTGTCACTCTTTCTTCATTAGATTTTTCACTTAGCGCATATTAACTTGTTTTAGTGAATTTTAACTTGGTAAGTTACCCTCCGCCGTTCAGCTGTCACTCTTTCTTCGTTAGATTTTTCACTTAGCGTATATTAACTTGTTTTAGTGAATTTTAACTTAGTAAGTTACCCTCCGCCGTTCAGCTGTCACTCTTACTTCGTTAGATTTTTCACTTAGTGTATATTAACTTGTTTTAGTGAATTTTAACTTGGTAAGTTACCCTCCGCCGTTCAGCTGTCACTCTTTCTTCGTTAGATTTTTCACTTAGCGTATATTAACTTGTTTTAGTGAATTTTAACTTGGTAAGTTACCCTCCGCCGTTCAGCTGTCACTCTTTCTTCGTTAGATTTTTCACTTAGCGTATATTAACTTGTTTTAGTGAATTTTAACTTGGTAAGTTACCCTCCGCCGTTCAGCTGTCACTCTTTCTTCGTTAGATTTTTCACTTAGTGTATATTAACTTGTTTTAGTGAATTTTAACTTGGTAAGTTACCCTCCGCCCGCGCCGTTCAGCTGTCACTCTTTCTTCGTTAGATTTTTCACATAGTGTATATTAACTTGTTTTAGTGAATTTTAACTTGGTAAGTTACCCTCCGCCGTTCAGCTGTCACTCTTTCTTCGTTAGATTTTTCACTTAGTGTATATTAACTTGTTTTAGTGAATTTTAACTTGGTAAGTTACCCTCCGCCCGCGCCGTTCAGCTGTCACTCTTTCTTCGTTAGATTTTTCACATAGCGTATATTAACTTGTTTTAGTGAATTTTAACTTGGTAAGTTACCCTCCGCCGTTCAGCTGTCACTCTTTCTTCGTTAGATTTTTCACATAGTGTATATTAACTTGTTTTAGTGAATTTTAACTTGGTAAGTTACCCTCCGCCGTTCAGCTGTCACTCTTTCTTCGTTAGATTTTTCACTTAGTGTATATTAACTTGTTTTAGTGAATTTTAACTTGGTAAGTTACCCTCCGCCGTTCAGCTGTCACTCTTTCTTCGTTAGATTTTTCACTTAGCGTATATTAACTTGTTTTAGTGAATTTTAACTTGGTAAGTTACCCTCCGCCGTTCAGCTGTCACTCTTTCTTCGTTAGATTTTTCACATAGTGTATATTAACTTGTTTTAGTGAATTTTAACTTGGTAAGTTACCCTCCGCCGTTCAGCTGTCACTCTTTCTTCGTTAGATTTTTCACTTAGTGTATATTAACTTGTTTTAGTGAATTTTAACTTGGTAAGTTACCCTCCGCCGTTCAGCTGTCACTCTTTCTTCGTTAGATTTTTCACATAGTGTATATTAACTTGTTTTAGTGAATTTTAACTTGGTAAGTTACCCTCCGCCGTTCAGCTGTCACTCTTTCTTCGTTAGATTTTTCACATAGTGTATATTAACTTGTTTTAGTGAATTTTAACTTGGTAAGTTACCCTCCGCCGTTCAGCTGTCACTCTTACTTCGTTAGATTTTTCACTTAGTGTATATTAACTTGTTTTAGTGAATTTTAACTTGGTAAGTTACCCTCCGCCGTTCAGCTGTCACTCTTTCTTCGTTAGATTTTTCACTTAGCGTATATTAACTTGTTTTAGTGAATTTTAACTTGGTAAGTTACCCTCCGCCGTTCAGCTGTCACTCTTACTTCGTTAGATTTTTCACTTAGTGTATATTAACTTGTTTTAGTGAATTTTAACTTGGTAAGTTACCCTCCGCCGTTCAGCTGTTACTCTTTCTTCGTTAGATTTTTCACTTACTGTATATTAACTTGTTTTAGTGAATTTTAACTTGGTAAGTTACCCTCCGCCGTTCAGCTGTTACTCTTTCTTCGTTAGATTTTTCACTTAGTGTATATTAACTTGTTTTAGTGAATTTTAACTTGGTAAGTTACCCTCCGCCGTTCAGCTGTTACTCTTTCTTCGTTAGATTTTTCACTTAGTGTATATTAACTTGTTTTAGTGAATTTTAACTTGGTAAGTTACCCTCCGCCGTTCAGCTGTCACTCTTTCTTCATTAGATTTTTCACTTAGCGCATATTAACTTGTTTTAGTGAATTTTAACTTGGTAAGTTACCCTCCGCCGTTCAGCTGTCACTCTTTCTTCGTTAGATTTTTCACTTAGCGTATATTAACTTGTTTTAGTGAATTTTAACTTGGTAAGTTACCCTCCGCCGTTCAGCTGTCACTCTTTCTTCGTTAGATTTTTCACTTAGTGTATATTAACTTGTTTTAGTGAATTTTAACTTGGTAAGTTACCCTCCGCCGTTCAGCTGTCACTCTTACTTCGTTAGATTTTTCACTTAGTGTATATTAACTTGTTTTAGTGAATTTTAACTTGGTAAGTTACCCTCCGCCGTTCAGCTGTCACTCTTTCTTCGTTAGATTTTTCACTTAGCGTATATTAACTTGTTTTAGTGAATTTTAACTTGGTAAGTTACCCTCCGCCGTTCAGCTGTCACTCTTTCTTCGTTAGATTTTTCACTTAGCGTATATTAACTTGTTTTAGTGAATTTTAACTTGGTAAGTTACCCTCCGCCGTTCAGCTGTCACTCTTTCTTCGTTAGATTTTTCACATAGCGTATATTAACTTGTTTTAGTGAATTTTAACTTGGTAAGTTACCCTCCGCCGTTCAGCTGTCACTCTTTCTTCGTTAGATTTTTCACTTAGTGTATATTAACTTGTTTTAGTGAATTTTAACTTGGTAAGTTACCCTCCGCCGTTCAGCTGTCACTCTTTCTTCGTTAGATTTTTCACTTAGTGTATATTAACTTGTTTTAGTGAATTTTAACTTGGTAAGTTACCCTCCGCCGTTCAGCTGTCACTCTTACTTCGTTAGATTTTTCACTTAGCGTATATTAACTTGTTTTAGTGAATTTTAACTTGGTAAGTTACCCTCCGCCGTTCAGCTGTCACTCTTTCTTCGTTAGATTTTTCACTTAGTGTATATTAACTTGTTTTAGTGAATTTTAACTTGGTAAGTTACCCTCCGCCGTTCAGCTGTCACTCTTACTTCGTTAGATTTTTCACTTAGTGTATATTAACTTGTTTTAGTGAATTTTAACTTGGTAAGTTACCCTCCGCCGTTCAGCTGTCACTCTTTCTTCGTTAGATTTTTCACTTAGCGTATGTTAACTTGTTTTAGTGAATTTTAACTTGGTAAGTTACCCTCCGCCGTTCAGCTGTCACTCTTTCTTCGTTAGATTTTTCACTTAGTGTATATTAACTTGTTTTAGTGAATTTTAACTTGGTAAGTTACCCTCCGCTATTCAGCTGTCACTCTTTCTTCGTTAGATTTTTCACTTAGTGTATATTAACTTGTTTTAGTGAATTTTAACTTGGTAAGTTACCCTCCGCCGTTCAGCTGTCACTCTTTTTTCGTTAGATTTTTAACTTTGTGTATATTAAATTATTTTAGTGAATTTTAACTTGGTAAGTTGTCCTCCACCGTTCACCTGACACTCTTCCTTCTTTTCTCTTAGTGTATTTTTCTTCCCACACAGTATTCAACCTTAAGGATTAATTAATTAGTCCTTTTGTTTCCATAATTAAATTATAAAGTATAAAAGAAAATTCTGTTTTCTTATTAATGTGGAATCACGGCATGAAATAAAAGTACAGCTTCCTTTTCTAATGTTTTTCTTCTTTTATTTACTGAATATAACTACATTAATTACTAATAAATTAAGAGTAAAAATAAATTTAATACTTCTGTAAGATGGTCTTAAGTTTTTCCTGTATACTGTTGAAGTATATGGAGACTGGCTAATTAGCTCATTGGAAAACTGGGCGAAGGAAAAGGCTCTTATTTTTATTTGACCCAGCTACATGAGTTCTTCGGGATATATCTGCACAGCCAGCATGTACGACAATGGCAATGAATATGACGTTCTACACATTCTCTTACTGTGCGACAATTTTAGTGGATGTAAAAAAATAAACCAGGAACTACACACAGGTTTATCCTGCTAGTGCATAAATTATTAATTTTCTCTTACCTTAAAAAAAAAATAATCTCGGAAATATTTTGCTCTTATATATATATATATATATATATATATATATTAACGTTCATTATTATCTCATCGCTTGGTCATTGAACAAATAGACTCAGCTAACCTCAAACACAATTATGTGACTAATTGACCAATACAATATCTAAATTTAACTTAAAATATAACTAATATATATATATATATATATATATATATATATATATATATATATATATATATATATATATATATGTCAATTAGTCACATAATTGTGTTTAAGGTTAGCTGAGTCTATTTGTTCAATGACCAAGCGATGAGATAATAATGAACGTTAATCAGCTGGTTTATTCAGTGTGCTATAAGAATCACATTTAATCAGTGTCAATTTGAGTACAATAAAATATTTTTGCATGCTGAGTAGTAATCAGCTGTTATAGAATCTGTTCTTAGGTCGTAAAACAGTTTCAGACACAGTTGTGGGATATATTGATTTATAGTACAATATGATCAAGACGCAAATGATCGTAAAATCCAACATTTCATGTATAAGCCGCCATTTTGAAAAAAGTTATATAGGCTATAAGAAAAAATATTTGTTTTGGTCAATAGTTTGTTATACGTAATTCCCTTGAGTAGGCCTAATAAGTAATTTGATGGCCTTCATTTTATGTTTCTTAAATGAAACGCTATATTTTTTAAAATAGATACGACATTGAGCCTAGGTGTTTTATACATATGTAACATGTAACTTTTTACCAATGTACCAAAAACCAAACCTTTATTTATTATATTTTCAAATGGCGGCCGTTTACAATTTTATTTTAAAATATCTCGTAAACCAACTACGTTAAAAACAAATTTCAAGAAACAATAATTTTCATTTTTTATTCATTAAGTGTAACGTAAAGTAAACCCAATAATATTGAGCATCAACTGGTATTGTAAATTTGTAGGCGTTGTATACCAAAAATTATGTTTATAATATTTGGTGAATAACTCAGTTACCATTTGATTCAAAGAAAGAGCATTACAAAATTATCATTTGTCTTGGAATAATTATTTCGTTTCTTCATTTTTTAGTAAAGTGAATGGTTTACAATATATTCAATGACATGGAAAATTTTAAACGGCCGCCATATTGAAAATATGTTAAAACTTTTGGTTTTCAGTACAGTGGTAAAAGTTGCATACAAAATGCATACTATATCTCCACATTATATCAATATCTAAAGTTATAATATTTCTTTTAAAACACACAAAATGGCGGCATGAGAGAAAATGCAACGTTTTAAAACATGTGTTTATATTACGTTTTTGTTAAAAATTTATGCAAGAAATATACTAGCAAAAGATTAAATAAAAATTTAATATGTACCCTATTTATATAAATGGAACACAAGTTTCTTATTTTACAAAACTTATTTGTATGAGTTGAGCTCTAATGTTATCTTTCAAATTGTTAATAATATTGAACTACGAAACTTAGGGTGAATAAGGTTAAAAGGATCGGGGCAAAGTGCTTTGGAATTATTAAATTCTATCTTGAAATTTAAACAAGGTCTTAGTCTAGGCAGCACCTGAGCCTTATTTACAATGGTCTTTTTAAAAGGTTCACAGAATAAATGTTTAATAAAAATAATTTGTTATTTTTTTAACAATTTGACAAATAAATGTGAAAAAACTATTTTAAAGTTGTTAATGTATTTTGATAGAAATACTTTTAATAACAGACTTTTTGCAACTGCTTACTCGCATTGAGTTGAAGTTGACCTTCGATAGTAGGTAACTTGTATCTAGTTAATGGGATCAGTAGCTGACCAACAAACAACTCAATGTTCATAGATCCAATTTTGTAATTCATTAAGCTTGGTTTATTAAACCATTGATCTACCTTTAGTTTATAACGGATATTAGACTTATACTTATGTTATATATACAGTATGATTAACAAGAGCCTATTTCTCAAATTAATAAATAAAAATCCAGACGGAAAATATTATTTGGCTATGCGATCCGTTAGCACATCTATCGCAAGGGATAGGACGCAAATTTCGTTTGTTACTATCCATTTATGTTTGGGGACATCTACGTATTCAAAACTGTTGACTCATATGTGAGTTAAGGCTTAAGGCACTAATTGACAAGTTTTTAGATTACGTTAACAAGATTTATTTAATAAAACATAATTTCTTAAATTTTTTGAAGACATATAACATGACATTGCTGAGTGTCAATTTTATAACTACATAAGTTGAGATAGAATAAAACTCGAACACTAGGTCTTAATCAAACGCATTTCAACGACAAAGTCGCCATCGTTAGTGATACATGCACTACAATAACTAAACTATAACAGTTATATAATTAAAAATATATGCTCTCAGAGGGGTTGATACTAAAGACGTCCGTGAACATTGATAGGACTAACTCCTGAGGACGCGAAGTGTTTTGTTTCTTCGCGAAACGTCGTGTGTGTGTGTGTGTGTGTGTGTGTGTGTGTGTGTGTGTGTGTGTGTGTGTGTGTGTGTTTGTGTGTGTATGTGTGTATGACGTGAAGGTTTCCTTCAAAGAATAGTTATTAATATATTTGTTTATAATTTCCTGTGGACGTTCAATTTTCTTCAACGTATAAAGTGGGTGAAGACTATTAAGTAACTTTTAATTATAAAAATTAATGTTATAATGTCTTTCAAGGTTATAACATTTATAATTTAGTTAATGTAGCTCATGTATCACTGAGGATGGCGAGTTTGTCGTTGAAACGCGTTTGATTAAGTAAACATAATTTTTTTGAGATCTTGTGTTCGAGTTTTATTCTATGTAATATTATCTCACAAGTCAAGCACAATATTTATTTATACATAAGTTGAGATTTTGTGTGACTTGATATAACTTTTAAAAGCTACGTTTTTGACAAAAAATAACTTTAAGAGGCCGCTAATTTGTAATAGAGTTATTTCTTTAAATATTTCGACGGATCATCTTTTGGACATATGTAGTAACAGGTTCAAATTTCTTACAAATCGGATTATCAATTCGCTAATTATCGTTCTTACAGGAAGTGGTGAAAAGTCATAGTCTTCTCTTTCACTCAGGCAATAAATTTAATAAAATACAATTTTTACATTTCTTTTTATATTCCATTAAATAATGTAAATGATTTGTACATTTTCTTTAACGCCAATCCGACTATTGATATTAATTAAATTAAAATGACTTTACTGTCACAATATTCAATAGTGATTTTTCTCTTCACCACGTACAGCAACGTCAGTCCCATTGAGACAGTGAGGCTACTAAGCGTATAATATAAAATGAAACCAAGTTTTAAGTGTTTGTGTCATATACTACGTGTATATATGTTTTTTTGTAAAATTTATAACTTATAACAACTGTCAAAGTAACTTAACTTGCCATAACTTGAAAATGGCTGAATAAACGAAACAGCCGTAGTGAAGAGAAAAATCACTATTGTCTAGTCTATTGTGACGGTAAGTCATTTTAATTTAAGTAAATGATTTCTCTCTTGTTCAGTAAATGAGTTTGTTATAACATGTTCCAATATTGTCCGTTGGAAATGCCAGCACTAATTAAATTTGGTTATAATTTAAGAGAAGTGGGTCACAGACTGTTCCTTATTAAATTCTGGTCAACTCTAAACAATGTCTTAATCCTAGCTAACAGCTGGGTCTAGCTTTAACAATACCCTTATAGAAGCCATATATTTTGGCTCTTTGTAAATTACTTTTTACAATTAATTTCATCCACGTAGAACACTAAATAAATATTAATATCAGATAGTTTAATTCAGTACAACTTGTTCAGCGATATAGATAAATTTTATCTTTTACAATTTCTTTTAAATCGTTTAATTGTAATTAAATAATTCAGTTTATCAAGTACTGTACAACCAATTTTGAAATTGAACATGAAACTATCTCATTATTATTGGAACCAAAACCATGAATTGGATCTCACAGACAGAGGATGATATTTTGCTTGGGCGTGAAGAAAAATGATAGTCCTTTTAACAACTGTTATTGTTTGTCAAATTTTGTAATGTTGCAGTATGTTAATTGTATCTCGGGATATTTAAACGAACAATTTGGTAACTCAAAATTTGGAGTTATTTATCGTAAGAAAAACACAAATTAGCGTAAGCTTTTCTCAAAATTAGCTGTCAGTAAGCATATCTGTTACCAAAGATAATATATCCTGCCTATTCAGTAAGAGGTAATTAGAACATTTCCAAACTTAAAGCTGATGCTGAATTAAGTGTCACTTGAACTATCGACCCTTGTTGAATTCTTCTGATGGTCCTACACTTACTCACACTGAACCCTCTTTTTTTGTATTTGGAATAATGGAAGGAACCTTTTCGAAAAGTTCTCCTCTTAGTTGGAATCATATTAAGCTACAATCTGTATCTTACTGATGTCTTCGCCTCTACAAATCTTAGATTGGCTTTTCCCCAAAGTTGTAGGGAATCAACCAGAGATAAGACACAATCAGTACAGTTCAGAACAGCACAGTTCAGGATATAGAACCTTGAAGAGACAGTTTTAACGTTATACCTAGGATGATGTCTCTATTACTATTATATATGAAAAAGGAAAATATAGTGATCACAAACTTTCTCACACAACTAAAAGCTAATTAAATCTAAAATTTGAAGTGGGATGAGTTGGCAACAAACAAAAACGTTTTGGTCACTATTTACCCAAAAACGTGGTTTCGAAAGTTATCGGCATCATGATTCATAGTTTTCGTCGTAAACGTTCAAATATCTCAATGAATGAGATATAGATCAAACTTTGCTGAAATACAATTATTTATAACTCAAACCAAAAGTGTGTTAAGCAACAAGCATACAAGTAATAACGTTTAATGAGTTATTTTGAAGATATGGAAATTAAGCCACACCGACATCAATACTTTGAAACGGATTTTTCCTCGAAACAGTTTAAAATGTATTTTTTTTTTAACACACCACGAAAGTTTCTCTGTGGTGAGTAAGTATTTCTGGGAAAGTAAAATCTTTAAATGAGTCGAAGATAAATCTTGAATAGCTTAGAGTTATCACAAGATCGTAAAGCGCCAGTACTTCCAAGAATATATATTTGAAATGTATCTAATTATTAATATTTGATGTTTATTCTTCCTAGTATCTAATTTTTCACTCATGGAAAAGAAAGAAACTAGTTTAAAGAAACATTGTTACATTGTTTTACTGCGTTTAATAACTCCTTTACTTCATGGAACATGTTTTAATCGTTTTATATTAACAAAGGTTCAATTTATTTTCAAAATTTATTATTTTATTTGTTTTTGTTTTAAGTAGGTTTAAATAATAAAACATTTTGATCAATTTCTCTATCTCTTATGGGAGAGAGAAAACATTGTTTAATGAAACATTGTTACATTGTTTTACTGCTTTTAATAAATCCTTCACTTCCTGGAATATGTTTTAATCGTTTTATATTAACAACGGTTCAATTTATTTTCAAAATTTATTATTTTATTTTTTTTCTGTGATAAGTAGGTTTGAATTATTATACATTTTTAGCAATTTCTCTATCTCTCATGGGGAAATATATAATTGAATATAATGCATCCATCACTCTCTGGGTTTTGAGTTTCTTAATAGTTTTTTAACTTAAATAGCTGAGTTATAATTAACTAAAGTCCCATTGATGAGTATCAAACGAAACAAACAAATGCTGCTTTCAAGGACACACAATATGATTACAATTATGAAACATGTAGCAGACTACTTCTCCCTCATCCCTTATTCGCAATTAGGGTCTAATTTAACAACCCCTTCAGATCTGCTTCGACAAAGCATTGATTAATCTTATTGATGGCGTAATCTTGAAGACGTTTTATATTCAGCTTGCTTAGAGAACCTAAATGACAAGTTCTACTTTCTATCATTATGTTATACTGTTATACAATAACAAATGCTATGCATATTTTGTATAAATAGAAAAAAATATCTAATTCTAAAACATATAATTGAGTGTTAGTTTATATTAAACTAATGTACTAAACCATATTAACCTGCATTGGATAACCCCTAATGGTGGTATTTTAAAAGCGATTGATATACCGAGCTCAAATATTTAACTCAGGTAGTATTAATGTAGTTTAGTTTACAACGAAGAAACGTCACGTAGATAGTTCACCATAAATCCTTTCTACATACTAAAGAGCACGTCCCTCAGCCCAAACACAATTGGTTCTACTCTAATATGTCTATACTCTGAAAATCCTTATATTGGTTCTACTGCTTTAAACAACACTCACCGATTCATCTCATAGCTGGGACATCACTACAATAAATGACTTTTTATTTTAAACTCACATCACCTATCGCGAGATCACCAATCACCATACACCTGTTGATTCTCTTCTTCTAGTCTTATCTAGTCCTCTCGCTAGTCTCTTAGGCTGTTTCCATTGTTCTCTCATTCCTTTAAGACTAACCGTCCTCTCAGTAACTACATTAGTAACTCCACATCTCCTGGCTTCATGTAGCCGTGCGTACTGTAACACATGATACAAACTTTATGACGAACTGTTCTCTCAGTGACTACCCTTAGTAACTCCTTTTGTCCTGGCTTCATGTAGACGTGCGTACTGTAACACATGATACAAACTTTATGACGAACTGTTCTCTCAGTGACTACCCTTAGTAACTCCTTTTGTCTTGGCTTCATGTAGACGTGCGTACTGTAACACATGATACAAACTTTATGACGAACTGTTCTCACAGTGACTACCCTTAGTAACTCCTTTTGTCCTGGCTTCATGTAGACGTGCGTACTGTAACACATTATACAAACTTTATAACGAACTGTTCTCTCGGTGACTACCTCAGCAAATCCTATTGTCCTGGCTTCATGTAGCCGTGCGTACTGTAACACATGATACAAACTTTATGATAAACTGTTCTCTCAGTGACTATCTCAGTAACTCTTTTTATTCTGGCTTCATGTAGCCGTGCGTACTGTAATACATGATACAAACTTTATGACGAACCGTTCTCACAGTGACTACCTTAGTAACTCCTTTTGTCTTGGCTTCATGTAGCCGTGCGTACTGTAACACATGACACAAACTTTATGACGAACCGTTCTCACAGTGACTACCTTAGTAACTCTTTTTGTCCTGGCTTCATGTAGACGTGCGTACTGTAACACATGATACAAACTTTATGACGAACTGTTCTCTCAGTGACTACCTTAGTAACTCCTTTTGTCCTGGCTTCATGTAGACGTGCGTACTGTAATACATGATACAAACTTTATGACCAACTGTTCTCTCAGTGACTACCTCAGTAACTCCTTTTGTCCTGGCTTCATGTAGACGTGCGTACTGTAATACATGATACAAACTTTATGACGAACTGTTCTCTCAGTGACTACCTTAGTAACTCCTTTTGTCCTGGCTTCATGTAGCCCTGCGTACTGTAAAACAGGATTAAATAAAGTCGACAAACGAAAATATCAAATGATTCCAAACCAAAAATGTATCGTGAGTCATTTCGATGGTTTTCCAATACCTATGGTGTCGAATCTATAGTTTGCTGTGATTTTGATCTAACGTTATAGTAATTAAATAAATAATTTATCTAATGTTCAATTTTAATTTCGTATTTATACGGTTATGTGTATCATTTTAAATTTATTAATAACAATTTGTTATAATAAATTGTTGTTATTATTATGTTGTATTACGTAACGTTATTTTATATGAATAAGTTAATTACATAGCCTACCGTGAATACACAGTTCACTAATCTATAATAACAACAATTTAGACTTATTTCATAATATTATTATTAAATTAATTCATACAAGAACTTTGCTTTAGTTATGTATAGAAATTAATAAAATGATTGGAGATAGATTCGAATGTATGCTTTCACGACTGGATTTGATTGTGTCTGGCTTTAGATTGTATAGACACAGACAAGATTAGAAGACTGTAGTGAATGGACAGCTTCAGCTCTAAACTTGGTACACACGTTTACCCAAGATACTTCCTTGTCCTCGAGCTTGGAGCCAATGCTACTCTGACCTGTCCTCAAGGATAGCCCTTATACCTAACCTTCCAACGACGTAGGTAGATCCCGGATCACCACTAACTGCATATACATGTGCCCATTCCAATGAATACCCATCGTTTAGTTTGTTCCAAGTATCTGTGCTCACTGTACCTGTAATGCATATAGTTGGTGTAGGCTAGTTGTAATACGTATATTTCCTGCTAACCACGTTACTAATCTAACTCAGAGTTTTAAAAACACATATTTTATGCGTTTATAAAAATCTGTAAATGAATGTAAATTTTTACTGTATGTATTTCTAATGTTACAGAGATTCCGTTAGTTAATTATGTACGTACGGATACCAAATTAAAACGCAGCATCCAAAATTTATTATGAGCTTAAAAAAGAGCGGTTTACAAATTTTGAATTATTTTTCACTCACACTTAAAATAGTCGAAATATAATCATTTCCTTTTGACGCGTAACATACGAACTTTGTTTTTTTTTTAGATAACTCGTTGACAATCACGCAGCGTGTTATGCTTGAACTTTTATAAATTAAACATGTTATTCATTGCCTTTGGGAGGAAGAATGGATAGTTGTAGTTTTCAATAAGAAAAAGGTAATCATCTGTATTCCCATTGGTGGTTCTATATAGAGAGATGGATTCCCGATGGAACACGGGAACCTTCCACAATGCCGAGTCTGAAAAGTCGCAAGAATAAAAATGTCTTTTTGGTAGTGTTTATTATAGTGAGTGTATGTAGGATGTTTTTCGTAATTAGAACATAACTAAAGGTTTCGTCAGGATTTAGACAAATTAGATTTTATTGTTGCAGTGCCCCTTTTACAGCCTTGTTTCAGTTGAATTTTATCATAGTTTTTACCATTGTTAACTAATTTTACTTTTGTAATGTTTGTTGATATTTATATACTGTTATTATTTACAGTTGGGAATAATGCTGTTTATTTGTTTGTAGACTATAATGACCGTAGTGGCCTATAAAAAAATTATAAAATCTAACAATCCGTTCTTAATAAAATCACGTTTTATCTCTATTCACTTTTATATCAATCGATAATAAATTATAATAAGCAGAAAAATTAAGTAAAATAATTATCAAACTTTTTTATGTACTTTCACAATGTACTTTCAACAAATATCCTTGTTTAGTAATTCGAGGATTCAATAAATATTATGATTCAAGGTGTGTACATTTGACGTAACGTACTTCACACGAAATTGGCAATAAAAATGCAAAACGCGTCCTCTAATCCCTCCCCTCTCATTTTCGATTGTACATCTCTGACTGTCAGATTGAATAATGCATTCTTCTGTCATTTGAAGCGACCAGAGAGAGATTAGAAACGTAAACATAAAGACTGACATCTTATAATTTATTATCTATCTGTAGCTTACACTTTAAAAAATCATAATATCATATTTCTTTATAGTAATAATTAAATTATGATTAAATTAAAATTAAGAGCAGATAGTGCCTAAATCACTTTCTTTGAAAAAATAAAATAAACTCTGCAAAAACATTTCATAATTTTTTTCATTCACAAGTCCCTAAAACTAAATAAAAACTAACCAAAACTATTTGTAACCATAAGCCAGTTCGCTAATTGTCAGCCCAAAAAAATTAACCATGGACGCTGTCTTTAAAAAAAAATCATATATTTAAATATAATCCAAAGTTGCTTCGCTCGTGCCATAAAATTGTATTCAATATTATTCCCAAAATGTTATATTATTTACTTGTGATTTTGCATACGTATTTTGGTCATTAATCTTCACAAAAGTTTGAACTAAATTGTTAGAGCAGATTTTGAGAATTTACAAATTTTATATCATCAATTTAACGTACAAAATGACATTTAATAAATGGCGAGAAATATGTTTTGTTTAGATCTTTAAAAGCTACACTTGAGAAAAATCTTCTTTTTTTTCTGATTGCAGCTATCCACTGATTTTTTTAATAAAAATAGGAAAAAAGTTCCGAGATATGGTCAAAATACATACCAAATTTGATTAAAATAGTTTCTTGAGTATAGTCTGTAAAACACTGCACAGTTGACTGACGCTAAACGCAGGACAGATACACATCATTAAAAAAAAAAAAAAAAAAAAAAAAAAAAACACTGTTTTACCAATCAAATTTTTCCTACTAAATATATGCAAGAAAGTAAAATGTCAATTAGAAATATTTTTTTTTAATATTTGACAAATAAATTAAGTTTAAAGTAATTGTGTTATTGCTATATATTTACTTTCACAACTTTTCCATCATATAACTTTTCGTATGTTAATTATAAGTGTAAAGTAAAAGTGGTAAAACAAAACTTTAATAAGTTTAAAGATTCCAAGGTCTCCAAGGCGTTGGTTTTGTTGGGAATATATGTATCACAATACTTCTTATAATTAGTCCCTTATTTGATTTCTCTTTCGTTAAAGGTAACCACTATGAAAATATAAATTGTAATAGTTAAACATTAATAGAAAGTTTGCCATCATTTGTGCATATAAATTAATATTAAAATTCTTTTTAAACACTTTTTAAAAGGGACTAAAAGTATAAAATAATATCTCCTTTAAAAATTAATGTTCATAACCCCATATACTAATTTCCTTAAACTTGGTTTCGGTAACTTTAAAAGATATCAAAATGCTTTTAAAACAAAAACGTGGGGCGCATGCAATAATATTCACCATTTATTATCTTGCAATGTAATGCTTTCAACTATCATTTGATTTTACGCTGCTAGAGTTACTACCTATAATCCTTACTGTTGCATCCTTGCAACAATTAACACACACACACATATATATATATATATATATATTGCGCTTTGCGTTTTTGTTTTGAATTTTACAAGTATTTTGACTTCTTTTAAAATTCACAAACACCAAGTTTAAGGACTTCAGTATACGGGATTATGAATATTGATTTTAAAAGGAGAAATTATTTATACTTTTTAGTTTCTTTAAAAACGTGTTATTCAAACAATTTTTTAAATTTAAATACTTATTTTATTAATTTAGTTTTTTGAGATAAATATTTTATTTCTACTAGATATACATATATAAGGTGGCGCCTTTAGTTCTGATATACGGACGTTATTATAATGTTTTGTTTACCTTGTAAATGTGTGTGTTTGTGTGTGTGTGTGTGTGTGTGTGTGTGTGTACGCGCGCGCTTGTGCGTGCGAGTGTGTGTCGCGCAAGAATAGGTATATTATTTGAAGAAAAAAAGTTTAAACCAAATGTTTTACTCTGACCCAATATTATTGCATTGTCATTCAGTTCTGAGCTTTGTTAAAAATTTCAATTCTCTAGACCATCAGGAAGTTAGTTTAAAATTGATTACAAAATTTGTGTGTGAACCCGCCAAAGCGAGTTAAATAAAACGTGTTAAAAATAGTAGACGACTTTTGTAGAGAATATATTATTTTGCGGTAATAAGTAAAAAAAGTGAATAGTACCAACATAGCCTAGTAGCCTTGATTGGAAACTAAAAATAAAACTATTAATCTAATGGAGGAACCCATTAAAGATAAAGTCGCCTTTAAGCTTAATTCCTCCATTAGGTGTGATGGCTAGGTCCCGCAATAAACTTTTGAAAACGTGAACAAAAGGTTGTTGAGCAGGAAAACCGTTAGATCACCACTCCTTTGGCACACAACTCCTACTGTTAGCTGATCCGTTGCAGTTTCTTCTACAGTGTAATTCTGAGAATTGTGATTTTCGTAATTACGTTTGTACTTAAACCACTCAGGATCCTCACTGTAATGAGTACTGCCCAGAGGTGAACATAGGTAGGCTTGGGTAAGATCACTATTCCCCATCTGCCTATAAAGACTCTCTTGATCAAATTTTGTTCTATTCCGAACCTGACCTTATTACAGTATTGGAGAGTTGGGGGGGGGGGGTTATTTTATATTCTTTTCTCTTATAAGGGGAAGATCAACAAGAGTAAAAAAAAAATTGGAATACTTCCTTTCTTAGATTACTAATTTTAGATTTAGTTTCTAAGATTGTCGTAGGAGACTACGCTATCTCAGCGGTTTTCATTCTTTTTCGTGTTTTCGATTTCTTATCTGACATGTCTGTTAGTTTTAACACACAAATGATGGAAAATGTCCGATTAAATCGTTTCAATGATTCTTATCATCTTTTAAAATAGAAATTATCTGTTTTCAAGAACTAATAAAGTATAATGAAATTAAATAAAACTTTAATTACCTGAAATATTTCTTAATTCATAAAATCCGTCCTTAAATTTTTGTGTTAGTATAATTCTACCTTTGTTTTAACTAAAAAAGAAGTTTCTGTTTTTGGTGAAGAGTAACAAAGTCAAGAATTGAAATGCCGTTTTCAAGGACGCTCAACATGATTACAATTATGGAACTGCAGACAACGTCTCCCTTATCCGCAATTAGGGTCTAATTTAACAACCCCCTCAGAACTTCCACGACAAAGCATTGATTAAAGATGGCGTAATCTCTAAGACGTTATTTCTGCTCAACTTGCTCGATGAGTATAAATGAGAAAGCCATTTATATATACAAACAGTCTACAGTACATGTTTTTTGTATCGAATGTGGGACAATATTCAATTAGGAAATATGTTATTTATTTACCATATTTTCATCTATCAAAAAGCCAATATATTTTTTTAATATGACACTGTGTGTTAAAATAAACAAGTTCTCTTGAACATATGATCGTTTATACCTTATGATTGCAATATTTGAAAAACTGTTGATATATCGAAACCAAATTTTAATAACATCTATGCCTTCTGTGACTATAATATTAATAAATGTTGTAACTAACACATAACTTTCGAAACATGAACATTTTATGTGTTAAATCAATATCGGTTTATAAATAAAAGAGTTTATTTTGGACTTTAGAGAGGGTAAAGAGTCTATGTACAAACCAATATATAAATCGAATCGAGACCGTCAAAAATACACAATACTAAACAATCGCGATTCTTCAATATAGGATGTGAGATGTTTTCTGTATAAATAAACAGGGATACTTTATTTTTTATTCTATCTTTTTGTTTATTAATTCGTTTTAGAGGTATTTTTGTTTGGTCAATACATTGCATAACTTTCACACTATATATATACAATTCTTTTAGTAACCTTAAATGTCATTTAAGTTTGTAAAATTAATTGAAGCGTCATACATAAACCTAACGGACAAACATATCAGCCAACCTAGTATAAATTATGGATTCCGTTAAAAAATTAATTAAAAATTGCAAAATTAAATTGTTATACGGATGAAATTTTGTCTGTTCATTAAACAATGATCATAAGGTCATGCGGTAAACTCTTTAGATAGGATATAAAAGATTGTTCCCTTATTTAAAACTGTTAGGTAACAAAGCCGTTGGCACACAGCCCCTGTTTGTTTGAATCTGTCTTAGGCCTATTTGGTGTTTGCATTCCTTCTGTTTGTGTGCACTTCTGTTGACTGGTGGTTTTATTTAGCATTAGTTCTGGGTGTCTTTTTTTAGACTAGTATTACCATAACCCTTGGTTTTTCATAAATCTCATGTTTTAGATTTATCATTTAATAATGGAAGTTGATGCATACACTTGAAACGTCGTATATTCATTTTTATAACCTCAAAATGTCGGAATTAACTACACGAATAATATGAAAAATCCATCACCATCCTATAACTTTAAACGGGCAATGAAGTGTTTATTAGGTTTTTTCCTGTTTGGTGATTGAATGCTCAACGAGTATTGCTCATACTAAATAAACATATGCAATTAATTGTCAGCTTGAGGATTTAATAAATATTATAATTAAAGGTGCCTGTATTTGATATAGCATGCTCCACGCGAAATTAGCAATAAAAATGCAAATCGCGTCCACTAATCGCCCCTCTCTCTCTTTCTCTCACTCATACAGATCACTGACAGACTTAATTACGCAATGCTTCTGTCATTTGTAGTGGTTATTAAAAAGTAATCAGAGCTACAATAATCCACGTGTACGAATTTAAAAATGTAAAATTATATTATGTGAAAAAAGCTAACGTTTATTAAAATCAAAATGAACAGTACAAAATCGTTGCATTACTTTTCTCACACATTCATCGAAAATAGTGTTAATTGTCAAAACTGTCTGTTCGATAAATGTCAACCAAAAGGGGGAAAATAAACCATTCCACCTTAGAATGAAAAAGAATAAAAAAACATATATAATAAAATAATAAAATAAAGCAAAACATGCTTCACTTGTGCCATAAATTTGGTCTTGTAAAAAGTACTTTTTTTTCTATAACAGCGTTCATAGTTTGTTTTTCCCAAATCATTTCTGAATTGTAATCTTTCACTTGTAACTTTTATACTACTGTATTCGATCAAAATATATATTAACAAAATCGATAATGAAAAATTATGCCTTTTATAGTTCAATTTTTATGTTTTTCAACCATATTTGGAGAGACGTATACGCCACGATAGATTATAATTTAACAAAATTTCATTAAAATCGTTACAACCGATTTTGAGATTTGGTGTTTTTGAATTATGGAAAATGTTCAATAAATCCTGCAAAATAATAATAATTTTACCCAAGCATCAAATGTGATCGAAATTGATCCACGCTCGTTTCAGATTTATTGAGCTACAAAGATGACAAGTGTCAGACAGACGGAACGACATAAATCCCAAAAATCTTTTAATTAATACGTCACAACGTATTTTTCAGCGAACGTACATTTTTACCTATACCTCAATTTTCTTTGTACTACAAATATGTAATAGGTAATAATCCTCGACAAGGCACGAATATCCAGTAGCGTATCTTTTCTGGGTTCAGGAAGAAATATTATTAGTACACGTGATTGCTGTGGGGAGTGCATGATAGAGAGGGTTGATAGGGTTTATTGCTTAAACAACGAAAGGGGATACTAGAGTATTTTTTGCTAGTATAATGTTGAGCGTAACTAGAAATTTATGCACCCCCACACACTCTTAGAGAGAGAAACGCTGTATTGTTAAACATGAAGTACACAGGTTATTTATATCTATAACCTTGACATTTGTGACTATTGGACGATTTCTTTGTTGCAAGATAGCAATTTTAGTACAACTTTGACTTTTCCCTCGTTGTATTTACAGTTAAAATAAATTATTTAAAAACATTGCCAGAACTTTCTCACACCTCAATCGAAATACTAACCAATCCGTTGCTATAAATATCAGTTTGAAAAGTGACAATCAAAAATCTTAGATCTTTTAGATAATTTTAATATTATTATGATGTAAATTTGGATTACTTGTATCATACATTTGTCTTAACCATAAATGTTTGAATGAAATCTCTTTTAAATGAATGTGAAAGTGAAAGTTGGTTCAGTTTTGGTTTTTTTTTATTTTTTTTTTTTTAGAAGTTATTCTCTAACGGTATTTACGAAATTGTTTACTTGCTATTTTTTAAAAGCAACATCGTTTTGTGACCCACCATATTTACCTATATTAGGTGTATGTTAGAAAGTAAAAAGTGTTAGAATCAACCGCTACAAAAAAATTACTTATAAGAAAAATATGTCTGTCACTCTTTGATTAGTTACTGGAAATATTTAAGCCTAACCCTTTATTGTTACAAAAAAAAGTCATTATAATTCTAATTTATATAAAGCATATAAAAAGAGTATTATAAATTAATAAAGTTTTAAAATTATCAAAGAATTACGAATATGTGGTGACTCAAGGTTAACTTATTCTAATTTTTATCAATAAAAACGTTTTGAAGATAAATACTTACTATCGAGCGAGCTAATCGAATCATTATTTGACCATTTGGCATTTCGTCTGCAAGTTAGTTTGTGTATGTTACGCAAACATGTACACCAATCGTTATACAATTTGAAACAAGGTTATTTGCAATTAGACCGAAGGATGTTGAGGTAGAAGGTCATTCCTTTCGTTTTAAAATGGCGGCTACTCAAAATAGTTACTACACTATTCAGGTTACACGGATACAGAAGGCGCACCGATGAATTAAATATAATGGTGTGAACGAAGATTAACGAGCAGCCGCATTCAACAAATTTCACAACAGAAAAAAAAAATTTAACTGTTTTATAATTTACTACACGAAGTCTTAACCTGATAAAAAAATTAATACTTTTTTACTCATTTTGTTGGTATCCAAGTCACGTTTTAAATCACTAAATTATTAATCCATCAGTGACTTCCTTTGTTGCTTGTCTTTCAGACGCGTTTCGGCATCGCGATCCCATCTTCAGTATTACCCACAGAGTTCGTCATTATTGCAATATAAAAACATACAAACAATCAAACACACAAACACACACACACACACACACACACACGCACACACACACACACACACACACACACCCCACACACACACTGCCGCGTATGCGCACGCCTCTTTGTGCGAATTCGTGCCCCACGTTGGAACGCTACTTGCCGCGTAGGCGCAGGGCCTCGCGACGTTTCACTAAATTGCTCGCGACTCTAACCTCGCTTTACAACTGCCTCCGTCGGGAGTTCTCACCTCACTATGCACTAACGCGGACAAGACCAAGATGCTCACTCTTACCTTTTCTCTAATCAAAGCTATTGCACTACTTGGCTTTTGTAAGTATGAGCTTGTCCTCATTAATTAAAACTTTTAATTTACGCAAAATTCCCTGAATTTTATTTCAATGCTCGATAAATTTACTATTTCCCTTATTACACTCTCTTTCTCTGGGGAAGTGCCTTTTGGAAGAAATCGGCTCCTAAGTTCTGATAATAATTTCTTCAAAATTTTATATTATTTTTTACCAGAGCACACATATAACATTTATCATAAACAAACCATTGTTAATACACAGAATGGATAATAGAAAACAAATCAAACTCGAGAAAAGAATTGTATGTATTATTTCTCTTCAAAGACAACTCAAAACAATTTAAAATGTTTATAACACAACAAAATAAACAAACAAAATATTACACAAATAATCAAATAGAATATTACACAAAAATCAGATAGAATATTACTTATATACTAAGCAAATTGAAAAAAGCTAGACTATTTCAGTTAGGACTACAGATAGCTTTTCCTGCACTGAAATAGTCGTATTTAATTTTGAAATATTTGTTACACCAAAGCAGAGTGATTTTATTTTGCAGAAGTTAATTTTTCTCAATTTCCCCAATGAATTTATTATTAAAATGATTTTACTAGTTACGAATTATTCCTTAGATTTAGTGTACCTTCACACTTAACATGAACTCTCGTAGATTTGAAGTTATTTGTCGAAATCGTTGTCTGATGTCTCTGAGTTGTTTTCTCTCCAAGTCCTGTAGATTTCTAAGTTGTTGAATGCTGGTCTCAATCTCGAATCTCTGCTAAGTCGCCTTCAATGTTGATGAATCTTCTTTCAGCTTGAAGTTCGAAATGAGTTGAAATTTTTCTAAGTTACTTTTATTGGCTAATTGAAATATTTAAGTTAAAAAATTTACTAAGTTGAATTTTGAATGGATTAGTAGAGTGACTAAAGTAACGTCTTCTCTGCTTGGAGTCTGGTACAGGAGAATACGTCTTCCTTGCTCGGAGTCTGTTACAAGAGTATCCGTCTTACGACGAATAATTTTGGGTCTCCCTTTCTGTGGGAAACTTCCCTCAAAAGGTAACCACTTTCTCTCCCTTTTGTGAACAAATTTCTCTTCGTTGTTTTTCGTATTTTCAGGCCCTTTTGGTCTGAAATTTTTATACTACAAACTGAACTAGGTATAGTTTTTACCTATTGAATAGTTTTCCTTCACTATTTACTATTAAAAAACCTTTTAATAGATAATTTGAATGTTGTATTATTTTTCGCTCTTTATGTTGACGGTTGGTCATGCAAAGTCCAATCGCTGTACCTTGACGTAGATCGACTCGAGCCACGTTTCCTGTTCAATCTTGCAACTCTTGATTTTGGACATTTTTACAACAACTTGCTGTAACTTCTGGTCCGAACGGCTGGTCCGATCGTCGATTTCTCTTCTGATTTCTCTTCCTTCCAATCTTGTGGGTCTTGTGATACTCGATTCGTTCACGAGTTATCGCACTTTTACCGAATGTCTGATTTTTCACTTTTCAACTTTCGATTTAAGTCCTTTTTCGCAATTCTTTTGTATACACGTTGTTCTTCTGCTCCTATGATGGAAATATCTTCTTAGACTTTTATCGTAGCTCGCCTGGCTCTCGAGTTATTGGTCCTTGAAGTTCTGAGTTTTTTGTAGTCGTGTTTTTTTTATTATAACCCCCCCCCCCCCATTATCTATTTTCATCTCTGCTCTGTTGTATAACATTTATACACACTAAATACATATTGTTACATCCTTTTATTTCCCTTTTAACCTTTTTTTTTGACCGCATTTGGGCTTTAAAGTTTTACTTTTTGCTATTATTATAACTCCCCCATATTAACTTTAAATTTGATTCTAATTGCTTATTATTGTTCCCTAAGGTTGTCTCTTCAATTGTTATTATTGTTATTTTTTAATTTATTCCCCCTTTCACCTTTAAAAACTCAAAAAACTCACCAAGAATGACTTTTTAAGTCCATTCTCCCCTGTTTATTATTATTATTATTTATTTTTTATTTGTGATTATTATTAATTCCTCTATTGGTTATGACTTTATAATTTTGGATTTTTGGATTTACCCTTTTTTCAAATTTTAGGTTTTTGAGCCCTTCTAATTTCTTGAATAACTTTTTTGTTTTAGGTGCTTTTAAATTTATTTCTTGATATTATTAGTCGGTTGACTCTATTGAATAATTATTTAAATTAATATTTTAGTTTTTTTAATAAAATAAGAACTACGGTAACTCGGTTTTCATGTCTGTTCAGGCAAGATCCCCTCTCTGCCTGGAGTGACGTCACCACACTACCGCATTCCCACTCTATCTTGTTTAGAGCGGCAATTTAACTGGCTTTTAAATTTGACATGAAACTAATGATCTTGTCATTCCGTCTCAACACACACACACACACACACACACACACACTGAGACGGTTTGGGAAAAGCCAAAAGTCTCAAGTAAACTTAAAACAGTTTAAATTCCCGCGATAAAGCCATGTAGATGGGAGACGAGGAGGGACGATGACGTCACGGCAACAGGTGTTGAACACTGCATGTTGGATCGTGTACAGTCGCTCTGTCTTGTTTCTTATTTTATTAAAATACTAAATTATTAAAATAAATTAATGTTCAGTAGAATCAACCGATTAATAATATCGAAAAATAAATTTAAAAGCAATTAAAACAAAAACGTTATTCAAGTTTTTATAGGGGCTCAAAAACCTAAAATTTGGAAAAAACTTAAATTCAAAATTCAAAAAACGTAGAGTCATAACTCAAAGGGGAACTAATAATAATCCTAAATAAGAAATATGAATTAATAATAATTAACAGGTGAAAACGGACTTAGAAAGTCATTCTTGGGGAGTTTTTTGGAATTTTTGAGTTGAACGGGGGATTATTTAAAAAATAATAATAAGTACTATTGAAGAGACCACAATAGGGCACAATAATACGTACTTAGAATCAAATTTGAGAATAAAATAAGGGAGATATAATAATTACAAAACGTAAAACTTCAAAGCCCAAAAGCGGTTAAATTAAACGTTAAAGGGGTAAAGTAACATGGTAATTATAGATATCTAGTATGTAAAATTGTAAAACATCAAAGCAGAAGTAATAATATATAATGGGGGGGTTTTTATGAACAAAAACTCATACGGTACAAACTTCAGGACTTCAAGGACGCATAACTCAAAAACCAAACGAGTTATGGGAAAAGTACAAACATAGTTTTTCGTCGTAGTAGAAGAGGAACAAGATTTCGTCAAAAGAATTTTGAGAAAGGACTTATCTCAAAATTTGGAAAGAAGAAAAATCGAATTTCGGGAAAAGGGCGATAACTCGCGAACGAAGCGTAGTATAGCGATGAATCAAGTTCCACAAGACCCACAAGATGGATAGGAAGAAGAATCCGAAAGGAACTTTAAAATCGGTTCGAGCGTTCGAAAGTTATAGCGAGTTGAACGAAAAAACGAACAAAGTAGAGATTTTCATGCAAAAACATGAAAAGTGGCGTGCGCATCCTTAGCCGGAATCCAAAGTTTAAAACATCATATTGCAACCAAATGACCCCAAAATCTACAAGTCGGTTCCGAGAGCAATCGCAACATTTGCGGCTAGGGCTCGGACGGGGCATATTATTACGAACAATTACCTCCACAGATTTGGTTTAACTGACAGTGCATCATGTGGAACATGCCAGAGAGAGGATGAGACTTTGGAGCACATACTCATCCACTGCACCTACCATATAGAAGAAACACAAACCCTAAAAGAAAATGTCGGTGAAGAGCCCATGCTCAGAAAGATCCTCACAGAAACTCAGCATTTGGCCTTAGCTGCAAACGTATACCGGAGACATCGAGCCATCGAGGTGAACAGCCTTGGACGCTTGAACTAAGAAGTAAGAAGTAAGTAAAACATCATATTGCCAACTTGGATCACAGATAACGTTGAAGAAAAAATACAATAAATTATTAATTAAAAGGTGTTTTAATTAATAATAAAGGAAGAAAACTATTCATTAGTCAAAAAATATGACTAATAAAATATATAGTGTAAATATTTCAGACCAAAAGGGCCTGAAAACACATAATGTATGGAAAATACCTTTTTCCCTAAAAGGGAGGAAAATTGGCTCCAGAAAAGTGGATTAATTCCCACTGACAGGGAGACCGTAATTTGTCGTTCGAAAGAAGGACACTTTTGATTTGGAATCGACGCGAAGTGGACGTTTCTTCTGCAACCGACTCTGAGCTGAGAGGAAAATTCAACTGTCACTCTACTTAACTGGACTTAGAATAATTTCAACTTTAATCGAACTTCAAGGCAACTTAGAAGAATTCGAGACCAGCATTCAACTACATAGCAGCTTACAGACTCTGGATCGAAAACATCAAATCAACATCAGCCTAATTATACAACAAATTCCAAATCCAACTAGAACTTCTAATAAAGTCTGAAGGTATCTTATACTTAAGGAATAATTCGCAAATATTAACTTCATTTCAAATATAACGTCATTAGGGGAATTATTAAAAATTAAATTCTTTTTTAAACCTCTGCTTTGGTGTTGAAAATAATTAATAATTTAAATACGACTTTTTCAGTACAGGAAAAACTGTTTGTGGTTCTGTCTGAAAAGTCAAGCGTTTTTATTTTGTTTAAGATATAGAAAATATTACATTGATAAATTTTGTCAAATAAATAAATAGTTGTGTTGTTGTTTAATCAAATTGTTTGGTGTTATTAAAAAAGTTTATAAAGTTAACATTTTTTTTTGTGCAAAAGAGAAAGGAATACGTAAATAATTCATTTCTAAATTTTGTTGTGTTTTCAATATATATCCATTCTGTATATGTTATTAACCTTGTTTAAACATAAATCTTATATATGTGCTCTGGTAATATAATTTGAAAATTTTAAAAGTTATCATCAGAACTTAAGAGCCGATTTCTCCCAAAAGGCACGACCTTGGAGAGAGAGAGTGTTAATCTTAAAAAAAGAGTCAAATAATCGAGCATTGAGATAAAATTCAGGGAATTTTGCGTAAATTAAAAGTTAGTAAGTTTATGAGGACAAGCTCATACTTACTAGAGCCAAGAGTTGCAAAATCTTTGATCCAAAAAAGTAAAAGTGAGCATCTTGGCCTTGCCCGCGCTTGCTCTGAGAAGAAAGGTGGTTCGCCCAGTCGGTGGTGATCGTACAGCGAGTTTAAGAGTTCGTGATAAATAGTGTTCAAAAAGGGAACATAGAATCTTAAATTCGTAAAGACAGAGTGGTTAGTGGTAAGTGTAGCGCAGAAAAGAGGCGCAAGAACCCACGACCTCGAGCCGGAGCGCGGCAACACACACACTAAAGAGTGGATAAATAAAACAGAAATAAATTAAAACGTTTGTGGATGCACAGTTATGAATGTCATGATATACTCTTTATTGTTTATTGATTTTTCAATGTTTTCACTTATAACCTTTAGGTATTACTGATTGCTACAAACTATCGTGAAAATTAATATTTATGTAACAGCAACACTGTTTTCTTCCGTCATTTCTTTTAAAAGTTGATATAATTTTTATTTAACTTAAAGGTATGCGTCGATGAATTAGAGTAAAGTAAACAATAGTCGGATTATTTACGCTTATAATGAAAAGCGATGTCTGCTGTCCACAGAACTAATTCAATCAAAGAACAGTCACATTTAAGCAAATAAATAACAAAGAAATGCTGGTTTTGTTTTTAACTGATAATAAAATACACGGCAGTTACGCTACCCCGTGGATGGGTTCTGGCACAGCGCAACAGATTTAAATCCTATAGAAGTCAGCAACATTGCTCCGAAGTTATTATCCCGGAGTGTAATGAGGGCAAACTATTTGGAGAGATAATTTAAAATAGCGACAAGTAAAAATAAAATAAATCATTAGCGCAACATCCAGTGTTGGAGCTAGACGACTTCTCATCGAGTGTTGCGTGATCAAGCATCGAGTTCCCATAGCTGTAATTTAAATTTTATGACCAGGATCAACTATTGATACTAGCTCCCCATTTTTACTCACGTTGTTTGGGTAACACCGAAACGTTTTTAAGCCCCCTTGGGGATCGAATCTGGAACCTCTTACAAATGAGGCAAGAGGAGGCGGGTCTAAAAAGTAGTTAAAAAGCATAATGAACATCGATAGGCTGTGAATTAGATTAAATAATTGGACATTTTAAATAATTAATTTGGTTGCTTAAATGTGTTGCTTGTAGCCTAAATGTAGTTCTCTAGAATGATTAGAGAAAATGTTTCAATATATCTAAAATCAATACTGGGGTGGATACTTTATAATAATTATGGACTTTGTATTACATAGATGAATGAATAAGAGTAAAATAAAACAATAGTTGGATTGTTTACGTTTCCAATAAGGATCGAGAACCAGTTGTAACGGCGTTATTAACTTTACTGCTACTACTCTTCCGGCACTCTACAAGTTTAGTCATTAATAACATGAATATCATTATATCCGAACAATAATAATTCATAATGTTTACAAATCCAATCTTCAAACGATTTTGATAAAAATGAAATCAGAATGAGGGACACATACACTACACCTAACTACAAATATGATGAATCATTTACCATTGTGTAAAAACTAAGTGACAATCAATTTTCACTCTCAACTTATTTTTCTCCCCATCTCTTATTGGATTTCTCAAAAATATAATAATTCTATGGGACATCCATTTCATATCCAGTTCTTAAACTTATCTTGATATAATACCTGACCACAAACAGACATAATTCTTAAAAGTGGGTTAAAAAGATTCATCAAGAATGTGATATCAGTTTTTTAGTATAAAAATACTGAGAAAAAAGAAAATACTTGCATTTTTATTTTACTGAGAAATAGGTAATTTTTAGTAAACGTCGGTGCGAGTTTCCACAAAATCCTCTATTATGTAAAAACACGTTACAAAATTTCAAATTTTATATACAAATGTATATTCTGAAGATTTACTAGTGTATAAAACACAATCACACTTATTTTTTGCGTTTTCAAGATAATGTTCAAATCATTAATGTTAAACCCTTACTACTGTATTTAACATTTAAATAAATCATGTTTTATGAAGATAATTTTTTTGGTAACGGTAAGTTCATTTCTAAATTGTGCACTTTGGACATTCTAATAAATTTCTCTTAAGAACTAAAGGTATTTGAATTTAAATATTTGAAACTGTTACCATCTTGAAATGGCTAAACTGAGTATGGTAGTATTTCATATCCTAATACAAAATAATAATAGAAACCTGTACGCAGAAAGTTTACATCTCACTTGGATTTTATGAAAACACATACAGACATATAAATTGAAGTATTTTGCAGTAAAGTTTTCATGAAATGTTTTTCTACTTTAAATGTTATAAATCACTTCCCAAATATATTTACTTTTCCTCCTGAAGTACCAAGAATAAATCAAATTGAATCCAACAATGGTACAACAATGATAAATAAATTCCATAGTATCCTTCGCTATTGTTATATAATATTATTCAGTTTTAAAGTATCTTCTGTGAAATAAACATCAGAAAGTTTTGTCTTGAACAGTGGGGTTTTCCTGACGGAGCTAACTCTGTGTGAACAGTGCTTAACAGTGTGAATATCTTAATGAGTGCATGAATACTAATAAATAAAAATGTATTTTGTACAAAATTGTCTTCATATATATTTCAATATATTTATTTTGTAATTATTATACTTTTTTGTTATAATAATTTAAATTAATATTAGTTGATTTGATATAGTTTTCTTGTATATTTCATTTAGAATGTATTTTATTTTCTTAATTAAAAATGATTACTTTGCCTTACTGCACTAACGCGACTTATTCTATAACATTAAAACTACTGTGTCAAAAATATGCTAAGATTCATGAAGTTTTGTATCATAATCATAGGACATCCCAATGAAAATATAATAAAGTATTTATTTTAAATTTATATTGGAGAATATATATTTAATTTCTGATATAGAAATTTAAATATTAATATTTTCTTATAGGACACAGCAACACGTAAGATTGAATAATTAATCGATTTAATGAACTCATATTTTACTCACTACACAGGGTGATAATAAAACCCAAGTCCCATACTTTGTTTTTAATAATTTCGATGGAAAAAATAAAACAATAGAGAATCTCAGATTGGATGTAGACTCTACTTTTTGTTATAAATACTTTTCTACCCCTCCTGTAAGATCTAAATATGGTCAAACAAAATATCTTAAAATGTAAGGATAGTCGTGTAATGCATCATTTTAGAAGTTTTGATGGAAAGAGAAAAAATAATACGTATTTCCTTTGAGCTAATCCAAAATGACGGCCAGAGAAAGTTCAAAATGGGGTTTTGTTCGTAAATTTATTAGTTTAAAGAGCAGAATTTTCTTTTTCTCTCTGACCAACCTCCAATTTGGATTGACTTAACAGAATGACTTTTTGTCATTTTTTTCAAGTTATTTCAAATATTTATGTTGACCCATCTCAACTCCCTCACAGGAGAGAAGTAAAAAAAGTTATTTTAGAAAAAAATATCATTTATACTCAACCTAAGATTACCAAACTTTGAATTTTTTATTTCAACTATTTTTAGATGTGAAATAAAATAAGAAAAATTGTAATTACAACTAGTTTATCAATATAAGTAGATAATAATATGACAGTCATAGAGCTTTATGGGAGAAATTAATTTTTATCAAAATATCAAGAAATTAATTATTTCCTTGTCTAATTGTATCAATAACAAATTAAACAGAAACTTTCGATTTTTTAAAATAAAAATTATATCGAAAATTAAAAATATCGTAATAATTAAAAAATATTATAAGGAATGTAAGAAATATTAAAAAATATAATAATTATTTAATCTCAATAAAAAAAATAATAAAAACAATAAAATAAAATACTAAACGACAGAATTCTGGCAACTATAAATTATTCTAAAATTAAAAGGAATTGATACTATTAGAAATCATTTCTTCCTTTCGAAGGTAAAATGAATACAGTTTTCAGGTTAGGTCACAAGAAATTAACAATAAGTTAACCATTTCAACACACAACATCAATTTGCAACATAGCAAAATTGATACGAACGTATGCATTAATAAAGGCACGTAAACACCTTGCCTCGCTTTCACTACGTCAGGTTCACCAACCTTCAAATCTTTAAATATAGCCAACGGTTTACACCTTTCTTCAATATTACCACTTTATTTCAAACTACTTTTTAAAATTTCTTCTTAAATTTTTGTTTTCACAAATGGCGGTGGAAAATTGAATTTCAACTACTTTAAATCATTATATGAGAAAGTTTCTTGGAAATAAAATTAAACCAACTAACTAACGAGAGATTTGAACTATGGCTTACAGAAAACATATACACTAATCATCTAATTACAAGCATTAGAGATTTGACCTTTATAGAAGGAAAACTAAAAGTAGAAGAATTTAAACCAATTACAGAACCATTTTACGATAACATTATGCCAGTTACTATTACAGGTTTTATAAATGGTAAAAAAAAAAAAAAATTCCTTTGAGAAAGAAGCTTGGGACTCTTCTAATAGTTTTCTTAAATATAGATTTTATAAATATAATTTAGTTAGACAGACTAAAAGAAAATTTTTTACGTTTAATAGATTTCAATATAAAAACTGTTAACGGTGTAGAACAAATTCTAAGAGAGGATTTACAACTAATTTACTTTAAGTACAAAGATTAATTTGAAAGGTAGAGTTGGTAGATATAAAGATAAAAACACTTTTAAAAGAAACGCCAAATAGAAAGTAAGAAAATAACGTTTATATTTATTAGATTTGGATATAATACAAGACTTTGCTGGAATTTTTAACAAGGCAGGGATGGCGAAGTATTTGATTAATGGTTTAGATTTTAGAATGTAAAGAGAATGTAGACAAGATTGCACTAAAAATAACAAAACTGTTGGTAGAGATTGGTTAACATGGATAAATGAAAACTCTAGAGTTAAAATTTACAATAAGTTTATTGTCAGTTAACAAGCCCAGGAGTAAACTAACAACAATGTTTTAGACTTTTTAAATTGTCCAGATAAAATTTTTAACGAAACATTTAGTTAGCTAAAGGGAATGGAATTACAAGATTAGGAGGCCAGGATTTATTTTTCCATTTTTCGAAAACGAGCAAACATTTTGTCTGTTTACAGTTATGGATCTTGTCTACACTTGTTAAGTGAAAGAAAGTTATCATCATTTGGATAACACAAAACACAAAACAAGTATGGGAATACCAATTAAGACAGGATTGGTGTTGCCAGTCTCTTAAAAGGCTATCTAACTAGTTTATTGTCAAGCCTTTAAGAGCTTTGTAACTATTTCATATTAACCTTCAATATACTTAAAATAAGTGTTGTACAAAACACTTATGTGGACCTCCAAGAAATTTTGTCATTTTTATGTATTTTTCTAATTGGGTATTTATTAAACTTTGAAACTAGAGTGTTTGGCCCCTCTAAAGACATTCCCAAAGTTTCATATTCCTATTTCAGTTTGTTCAAAAATGACGAAAGTGGTCCCATAATTTTGGAACACACAGTATACAGTATACAGTATATATATACTGTATATATAAATATATATACACAATAAATATATATTTGTGAGTGTGAGTATAATTATATTTCACATCTATAAAATCTCCCCCTACATAGTCTAACACTTTTCAAGTCTAACCTAACTCTACCTCTCAAGTGTTCCTCTTGTAAAAGTCCACTTTATTTTCCTGTACATCCTGTTTACGCCTATAAATCCCATTTTCGTCGCTCACGCCTGTCCGTTTCTTTCTTCATCAACCCTGTCTTTCAACACATCTATCTCAATTTCACCCCCGAACCAAATCCTCCCCCGCCTCTCTTCTCGACCCACAAATGAAACTCTCTTTATTAAGTTGGACCACTCTAAATCTTATAGGAACTTTATTAAGGGCCGAAAGATTTGAGAAGAGCATTGGACACTGTGGTTTCCAATTTGGAAAATATATATTGCAGGTAAACCAGAAATTACCATTTGTTTTACGTTAAGTCGCTTTAAAAATGACGCTTTAAAATTGCTGTATTATGCATTATGCACAGCAGTTCTGAAAAATATTTATAATTTTGACTACCAGTACTCCCAGTATAAAAAATAGTTACCAGACTATTTAAAAGAAGTATTGTTCTTAGATTAGATTAAATGAAATAAATGGACTTTAGGCTATTAAATTATTGTAGTAATCAGCTGCTCTTTAATTTAATTGTATCATGAATCTAAACAATCTTAACCTATAATGATATTTTCCATTTTTGGATTCTTTTAAATTTTGGACATGAAACGTTACAGATAAAACTTATGTAACTAAGAAGCACATATTTAAGACATATGAAGTAGCTATATTTATCAAAATAATAAATTTTGAAACATTTTTTATGTAAAAAAAAGTATTTTTTTTTTTAAATAACGCAGTGGGCCCTTCTACTCTTTTTGATTTTTTCTTCAAATGTTACATTTTCCAACGAAATATCAAACTCACAATAAGTTAGACACACTATATAATGTATTCATAAGCAATATATCTTACGGTTCCTATATGATATAAAAATTATATTACAATCAATGTACTTATAATTTTTTTGATTGAAGTCCGAAAAATCGGAATTTAGCATCCAAAGTTAAAAATAAACATAAATAGGGAAGCGTTAATTCTCATGTTGTCATAAATATATTTTTCATCATATATCATTGATTTCAATAAATAAATACCGTAATGGTAATAAATACTAGATTTTCTGTCACGTGATCCAGTCTCAGTGATGTATTACTGCGGTTTCAAATGGATGTTGACCATTAATCATTAAGTGTTGTGTACAAGAAACATTACCACTAGATAGAGAGGTCATTTGTTCTACGTTACACGCAAAATATGGCCTAATCATCGGAACCGCATTTGTTTAATTATTTTCACCAATCTAGGGTTCCTAATTTTGTCCCATATTAAATTAGTTAAACTTTTTTATACCGCTTTCGCATTTAGGACAACATATTTTTCTAACCTAACCTAACCGGCATTCATTTTCAACAACTACCGCGGTTCGAGTCTCAGTTCCTAGATGGTAACAAGTGTTATTTGTGAATGCGAAATGTATAAATCTATAAAAAATATAATTAAATAATAATAACATAACAATGAATATAATAATGACGGTTAATTTGAAGGACATGAGAATCTGATAACTGAAATCAAATCAACAGAGTTTTCTTACTAATCATTGGACAGAGTATAGAATTACGAGTACCTCAGGGAAGTGTCCTCAGCGAGAGAATATTCTCATTAAAAACATCCAACTTTCCAACCATGCAACTATAGACAATGACTACATATACAGATGATACTGTAATCCCGGCCTCACACGATGATCACGGTTTTGGTATCACGGACTTACAAAATAATATAAATAAAATTCAAATCTGCAAGATGAAGGTTAATGAAACACAATCAGTACAAGTAACTTTACAATTAATTGATTTTATAATAATAAATTGCCTTGTATGGTCCGTCTTTTGACTTCAGTTGATTTCTACGTCATGACATGTTTCAGAGTCCTAATTCCATCATCAGATATACGTTTTATTGTTCACTCAGAAGAGCTCGTCGTACATTAAAATGTTTACAAAAGCACTTACACTAACGCAAATATTATTTAAAACAATAATGTCTTTCACTAGGTGTACACCCTGGTATGTACGGCGAAGTACTGTCGGTATAAGGGATGAGTCCTACTGATGTTTATCTCTGTTAACCTTCGATAACTGGTTGAGAGCTGTATCGTATAGATTATAGGACTGGAATGAAAGCTGATCGTTCAAAATGTCGTCTTGTATATTTTTGAATGCTCTGTAAATTTCAAACTCTTCGTTAGCATTCATTATCCTGCCCTTTGTACACAAATGTATGACCTCCACACTAGAGTGGAAATCACCAGGTCTATAGTTATTTTCTGTAAGTTGGCGTGCATAATTGGACTTGTCGGATTTATTACTGGAAAGATGTTCTTTATATCAGCCCTTAAATGTTCTCCCAGTGTGACCTTTAAAATATTTGTTGCAATCTGGACAATTTATTTTGTTTACTCCGGACGTTTTTTCCATAGTTGTATCGGTTCTACGTCTAAAAGAAGAATATATACTATTGTTTGTACGGAACGAAAGAGATATTAAGTGTTTCTTGAATATGTTCTTTAAGACGTTGGGCAAGAGGTTGGTGTATTCTAAGGAAATGTACTCATTAACCCTAGTTGTGTCTACTTCAGTGTGTTTTCTATTTAGTTTCATATTTTGGTCCCTGATCAGCTTGTCTATTAATGTGTTACTGTACCCCTTGGCTTCAGCTATGTGTTTGATGATGATTTTACTATGGTAGTCATTCTTATTCAGTGGGACAGGGGTAAGTCTGTATATGATGCAATGGAAGGCTGACATTTTTTGGAAGTAGGGATGATGTGATTGAGCATGAATGGTTACGTCCGTTGTAGTAGGCTTGCAGTATATTTTTGTGGCCATAAATTTGTGTACAATGGGCAGAATAATGAATGCTAATGAAGAATTTGAAATTTACAGAGCATTCAAAAATAAACCAGACGACATTTTGAACGATCAGCTTTCATTCCAGTCCCATCATCTATACGATACAGGCCTCAACCAGTTATCGAAGATTAACAGAGATAAACATCAATAGGACTCATCGCTTATACCGACAGTACTTCACCAGGGTGTATACCTAGTGAAAGACATTAGTGTTTTAATTTGTATTTGCGTTAGTGTAAGTGTTATTGTAAACATTTTAATATACGACGAGCTCTTCTGTTCTCTTCTGAACAATAAAACGTATAAGTGACAATTACAAGGTTTAATTGTGACTTGGTATTACCAAATGCATCTCAAACTATCGATGCATCCTATAGTCTTTTAGGAATAACCAACTACCTCAGACAAATGACACAAAATATCTTGGGCTGTGTCCGAAGAGAAACATATAGTCACGTAACAAAAACAACTAGGAGTTCATACGCAAAAACTTTAGTGGGTGATGGGGAAAAACTCTAACTCAAAATAAATTACTTAAGTATAAAAATATCTTACAGCCTGTCTGGGTTTCAATTATGGGGTAACTCCAATTTGTTTTTCAACGTTTTCAAAAAGTCCTACGAATAATAAATACATACTTCGTCACAAATATATCACCAAGAAGAGATCAAGGAACAAGTCACACGGTTAAATGACAAGTATAAGAATAAAGTTCAGATACACAGTTCGGGAACATTTTGACACTACTAATGCAGAGGACCGTCTTAAAAGCTTCAAACACATTGATGTGAATATATTTAATTAACAGGTATGGTCTCCACGGTGTTAGACAAACTTTAATGGCTATTTAAATACAGGTACCATCTCAAAGGCGGTGTTTCCTGGATATCAACTTTAGTGTAGTAGCGTAACATTTATGAAACGTCCAGGAAGGGAATAGATTGTAAATATGTATGTTGAGTACATTGACATTATTTTTACCTTATTATTACTAGTTGACGCGTTTCAGAGTATTTCCATTTTCAAAAGTTACTTATATACAATCTCATCCGTTTGGGAATGCGTCTCCATTGCCCCCTTTTGCTGCCTCGCTCCACCCTTCTTCTTATCCCAATCACTGTACTGCTTTTTCATTGGTTTAATAACGTTTAAAATTGAATTTTCTCAACACTATTCAATTTGAAATATTATGTACGAGTTGTTAGTTAATTACATTGTTATAATTACAATAAGCAATATATAGGTCAAACTGAAAGGAGTTTTAAAACCAGGTTCAAAGATCATTTAACACGTAATAACTTATCTAAAATAAGCTCTAATTACGCTGAACACCTGATAGACAACGACCATAAATACACGGACATTGCTAGTTATCTGGAAATCATTCAAATTCTAAACAAAAGCAGAACTATGGATGTACTAGAAGAGTACCAAATATATAAACAATTCAAAACCAACCCAGACAGTTTATTAAATGATAAATTGAATTTTGCATCCAACTGTCTATATGATACGCTTGCTACATTAGATAAGAATGTCAAGGATTATGAGTTTTAGACTGTCAACAAGATAAATTGTATAATCTCTCAGTGAACAGTTGACCACTACATTAGCAAGATGTGGCTATATTATCTCAACTTTATTTTATATTATTTTCGACCTGTACTGGAGTACCAAACATTTTAAGTTCATTTATTTTTGTGAAATGTGGACCAGTGTGTTGTGTAAACTTGTTGTTTCATCTGATAATGGTATATGTTATACCGAAACAGCTGTTATGAAATATTAATAAATACTAAACACAAGATTGCTAAGACGTAAGTAATTTAGTAGTAAACATAATATAATACCCTCTACCCCCCCCCATGATATGTCTTTTTACAAAGCTTCTTCTTTTATTAGGAATTAAGGAGAGAAAGAAGGGTTAAATTTTTTTAAACAAAGTAAACGAGTGAAAAATAGAAATAGGGCTGAAATTTAGAATGCAGGTCATGGATTGGATTGTAGGTGGTTGTGAGTCAGAGGGATGCTGAGTTACTGAGGGGGGAAGGGGTAGTTACTAGGGGATACGTTACACCCTGTCTTCGGGAGATGGATCACCCTGCCAACTGGGTGTGAGTTGGGGAAGGAAAGATCTGTCCAGCCTCAGTGATACTGTTTTAAATTAAAGTTATTCGGTACAGGAATGTGTTACATTGTTTTCAATGAAAAACAACGTTATTAAATCATAAATCATTGCGGTTTAACACGAGGTACGGAAATATTATTTGTTATTTTGTATTTATTATAATTGAAAATAATAAAATCATTTCTCGGCATTCATATAATACAACATGAAATAACGGTAATTATTTATGGTGGTTTATTGTGTTCGGTCTTTTTACACTTTAATTAAAATACTCCTATGTAGATCACGTGCACAAAATTAGTTATTATAGATATTAGATAAAACCCCGTTAAAAACTTCTGCTATTTTGAAATTACCTGATAATTTATTTTTAATATCTATAATCTTCAAGTGATAGTTAATATAATTGTTAAATTTGGTTAAGTTAAAATAAAATTCAGTTTCTGGAGTAATTATTGATGATTTCCCCTCCTCATTTTGAGGTTATGTTTTAATGGTAGTTTTTTTAGTTATAACTGTTTTATTTTTTAATTTTTGTTTATTTTGTTTTTGTAAAATAGAAATTTAAAAATCATTGTATGCATATTGTAAAACTGCTTAAAGTGAGATATTGTGAAAAGTTATAGGTTGAATGATATCGTAACTGATTTTAACATTTCAAGTTTTTAATTTATCGACAGAATTACTTGGGTTTAAAAATTTCTTTAATGTTTCGTATTTCCAACAGGATTAAATTAATAACAATTTAAGAATATAAACTTATTTAAATTTTTTGTGTAATTAATATTTTTCTTTGTGAGAAAGTTTGTATGATAGCTTTCCTTTCTAAAACAGGAAACAATACTATGGTTACCAATGAGACACAACAGAAATAATGATTCTTAGATCTTATTGGTATCCCTAGCTTCAAATTAGGTTTATGGTTATTCTGATGAATTATCTGTTATTAAATTAAAAAATTAATTTTAAATTGACGTCCGAGGCGTCAGCATACTTGCCAGGTGGAAGCAGCAAACTGGAAATCTTGGCTAAACCACCATTTCAATGAAAAATAGTGCAAGGGAATTATGTAATGATGGTTCTGCTTTCGGGGCAGACGAGGGACCAAGTGCTGACTTTTGTATGGCGAGAAATATGATACGAGGATTTGGAATATATTGCAGCTAAATATAAATGGAACTCAAGGAAGACCAAAGAACTTGCAAATATTCTACATAAAAACAATATACATATTCCCTACCTTCAAGAAACAAATGTTTTAAGGTTATACTTTAAGGACGAACAAAGAAAATTGCTATAAAATAGTCTTATTAATTAATCTGACATCAAGTTTGAAGAGATTACATCAAGTATAATTCACAACACAGACATTAACAGTGAAGCTCTGGTAATCAATCTAACACTCATGCGACATATCGTGGCCATCGTGAGAGTCTACACCCAGACAATATTAAAATTACAACGCATCTTCTATGAGAACTTATTAAGACTTCTTCTCCAACCAGGATAATTTTAGCAAATTTTAATGTCAAAAGACCATCTTCAGGATCATTTTTTTTTTATATCATAAAGGTGCACAAATTGAGGACTTACTGGTGAACATCTAGTTTTAGTTACTCAACAACAAAGAAATTACCTCTTTGTTGAAACAAATGGTACACTATCTTCTCTTGATATCGAAGCTATAAATCACCAATCAGCAGCTTGCATGAAGAATACTTAAAAATGCATTCAATGACCACTCCCCAATCATAACTAAAATCTCACTAAAACCAGATTCGGCTATTCAAAATAAAAGATCATGGAACTTTCAAAAAGCAGATTGAGGTAAATTCACATCAGAACTTGAGAGGTTCTGCTCCCAAATATTGAGTAGAGGTAATGTAGACGAAACATTTATACTCATTTATCGACAAAGCAGTGAAAATCGAATATACAGGAAGCACTACAATATCAATGCCCTAATAGCGGAAGAGGGTCACATCATTACTAAACTAAAACTTTACAATGCAGAAGACAACAGATTTAAATTCTCAGAGGCCTGTTAAACAATGGAAGATGAGATGCCTCAAGCAAGCAAAGAAAAGATCCCAGAAAAGACTCGCACACTGGAAAACAGTAAAAGCTCTAAACAAACTAACCTCTCCACAAATACAAAGAGTGCCTAAACATCTAACATTCATAGATCTTCCACATTGCACTTAAATGAGAACATTAGAAAACAAATCTGAAGCAATCTTCTATGAACATAATTCAAAATCCTCTATTCCCCAAATATCCCACATAAAATTTTGAAATATTTAGACCTATATCAACAGTGCTGCAAGAAGGAAAACCTGACATAGTAAAAAAAGAAGGGTGTAGAAAGGATTAAAGAATGGAGTGGAGAAAATAGAACTGGGGCATGCACCGTAAGGTCCTGTGATGAATAATTCAACCAAGTTGGTGCGGATAAATCAATAGAGAAAACTTACCTTACAGAAATAATAATAGGACAAAAGCATAGTAAATCAATCGCAATTAAAGAATATCTATCAAAACACAAATCTCTCAGCATTCTAAACTACACTTGGCCTCGTTATGTTGAGTTATCTTAAATTTAAATTTGAGGTTTTCTTACACCTCAGAAGGATACAAAATGAAAATAATATCACTCACGAAATAAAAAGACTCCTTCAACTGTTACAAAAGAAATGAAAATCTTGTATCTTACAATGGATACCTGCTGACGTAAACATTGAAGGTAACGAGTGTAACCTAACCTAACCGAAACCAATCCTAAGCGGTACTTCAACCGACATTACACTATCAGATAAAAACGCTGTGGCTGAAAGCAAGTTCTTCACTCTACCTTTCAAAAAACCATTAATCATGTAATATCATGCTCAAGCTACTTCAAGAGCATGTAAATTCATTCTAACAACACAAGAGCCAACAGCAAATATTATCCAAAGTCACAGTTCCCTCTTAAAGACTTCCTATGATTGCCCAGCTATGGCTACAGATAAATGGTTAAGATACGACCAAAAAGTTTCCAAAATGGATACTCTACGCTTTTGGAGATAAATGACAATTCTCCATTTCAATAGATACGACAACAACATAGTAACAAATGTTGAAATGATTTAAACTCTCATAAAACAGACAGCCGAAACTTTCATTATATTAGAATCCAGTACATTTAATTTTTTTTTTTAATTAGAACTTTTAACTCTGGTTAAAAATTAAACATTCACTTTCCTCACCGTTGAAGCATTATTTTTAACAAATTTTGAGATCCACAAATAGTTGATGAACTTTTGATTTAAAATCTACACTGGTTTGGCTCTAATTAAAATTTTTTCGGGTTTTAAGTTTACAAAAATTAAAATAAATTATTTTGATACAACAGTTACACTGTTTTATTCTCTATGATTTTCTCTAAAACTTTACATGTCTTTCATGTAACTTGTATAATAAAACCCCCAATGGATTAGAGTAAAATATAAGCAGTTAAGGTTTCTACAAGTGAGGTATAGTCTTTATAGAACCAATAGTAATCTACGGTTTCAAATTTCGATTCTTATTTCACAAAAGTAACGTTTTTAATTGTTATTCAATTAATTTCCTTCATTTCGTAATATTGCTGAAGCCTGACAAAGTTATTTACCAGGAAACGAATACAGAAGGATAAATTTAATTACTCCGCAACCCCCTCCCACCTATATCACAGTTTCGAGATATCCGTATTACTTCAACTTTTATTTTTCCTTTGACAAACAAAGAGAACAATAACGCAATTCTCTTGTAGCTTGTAACAACGAGAATGGCCAATAATAACAGAGCCGCCATTACGATCACTAGGGGAACACCGCTGCCTTAGGTGTCGGCACCGTTGCATTACCTGCCCGCACCCTCGCCCTTATTTTCTTCCCTTCAAATTGCAATTCCCTTCCTCTAAGAAATCTCCCCCTCTCCCATCGTCTCTTTCGATTGGTTCAATAAAGACGATTGAATTCCAAACAGCGACAGGTTTTGTCCAATCTATTCTTGACTGACGTTTGTAATTACAACTTGTTATTGAAAAAGTAAATGAGTTTTTTATAAGTAATTATCTGTAATTTTAATATTATAATTATATATTTTGCTAAAAGAAATTTTAATAAAAACATAATACTACATATAAAAAAAAATTATTGGCATGTTAGATTGACGTTAAAATAATAACTAATAAAATTCTACTCCAAAAAAGAAGTGTAATTATATTTTTTTGTCACTGTTGTTCTCTATTGATTACAGAAATTAAGTTTTAACTATAATAATTATTTTTAAAGGAATAGTCTATAATTTAAGAACTAGTGTGGTAAAAAAAAAGGAAGTTCATACATAATATTAATTTGTGCAAAATCTAAAATAAACTTGGGATTTTTGAGTTTCAATAGTACCTGCATTACCGAACTTTGCTCAGTAAAAGTGAATTAATTAAGAGCATAACAATTTGTATGCTATTTCCAGAAACTATAAAAAGAAGTAAAAATCATCAATAATAATAATAAAGAGAAACGAATTCAAAGCTTCGTCGATTAAGAATTAAGCAGTTTTTTATTCGTTTTTTTTTGCTTTATTGTAGTTCGAAACTTTAAAAACAAAATTTGAATTTATTAAGAACATTAAACACAAAGCATTGTCATTTTAAATTAAATTATACATATAAAATATGCTTAATATATCACGTAAAGGTGTACAGAATACGAGTTGAGTGTGACAACGTCCGTATGGAGTTCAGCGAATTGTAGTGAGACACGTCAAACTAGTCTTGATTAAATCCTTTATTGTTTGCAGTGAGTAGTCTAGGCAATTCCAAATTATGGCAAGAAATAAACGGTCGACAGGATAAAAAGATTAATACTTAATGTATTACTGATTTGTAAATAGCTTTATGTTAGACCTTTAAATATTCCCCTAAAGTTTTTATTTATTTATTAGTTTGTATAAATTTATCTGGTTAGTATAACTACCTAAATGAGTTTTCCCAACATCAAGACTTAGTTAAATCCCTTCATTTCAATGAAATCCTTTGGCCTTTGGTCAAGATAAAATTTACAAACTTTTAAAAAGTTTTTTTTTTTTAATAAAAGTTTGTCTCTCACACTGTTCAATGAGATACCGCCTAAAAATATGTATTTATAGAAAGAGAATGTCAGTTCTGCTTATACGTAACATAGACGAAGCACATCTCCTTTGTGTGTGTTCGTGCACACGTGTGTGCGTAAAGTAATAATTGCTGGACGGAGACTCGGCTGGCTAGTTTGGCTTTAATAGGAACGTTTGGAACAAGTCTCATTGTACAGGATGCGGCAAAAGTCAAGTTACCAAAAATGTAGCTTAGCTATAAGTTGTATTTTACATAATTATAACAGTATTATTTAAATTTACCCGTTAGAGAAACTGCCCAAAGTGGCAAACTTCATTGTCTATACACCTTTTCACCACTGAAGTGCACATTTTGTTGCTGAATTGTGGTGTGAATAAAGCATACACACGTCCCGCTATTAACTCTTTTAAATGTTCTAAACGTTGAAGGTACACCGAAAAGACGTTATCTTTTAACAGTCCTAATATACCAAAATTGTACGGAGTTAAGTCGGGAGACCTGACAGGCCACTCAATAGTTCCTCTGCTTCCTATCCATTCTGTGAAGTTAGCTCGAACTTCAATGCCGTAATGCGCAGGTACTCCATCTTGCTGACAAATAATCGAACGACGAAGCAAAAATGGGGTTGTTTTACAACTCTAATAACACTTCATGTAGCATATCCAAGTAATTTTCTGAGTTCACAGTATGATCATAAAAATAAGGTCCGATCACACCACCACTCCAAATGCAGGCCCAAACTGTAACTCTTGGGACATTTAGCTCCAGAGATATTACGACGTGAGGGTTGTCGTCGGACCAATAAACACCGTTGTGCCGGTTAATCCGACCATTTAGTTTGAAAGTAGCTTCATCTTACCACAATATTTGTTTCTAAAAATCTAGAGAAAGTTTACGATTCATGGTTGTAAACAATAACAGAAGTAATTAAAATAAATAATACACTCGCCAACTTAACTTCAAGGTCACCAGTGGTAAACTGATAAAACAAAGAATAAAGCAGAGACACTGAGATATAAACAACGTCGCTCACCGACCTGCAGCGGTTAACTGACTATTGCCGCGCACGGTATTCAGCAAGTGGTCATTGTCTATTGTGTTCAGCATTCTCACAGTAAATTCATCTCGTTTAGGGCCTTCTACTTGGTAATTTCATATTTAAGCTTGGTTTTGTAAGAACGTAAATCTTAAACTTTCTGAATACACTTTCTAGGGATGCGCATGCAAGATACGATCCACATAATATCCCGTTGTTTGTGGTATCCCTGGGGATTTCTTGATGTTCACATTTCCGGTTTCTTTAAACTGGTTATACCAACGATGAATGGTTTTGTCTCTTTAGGTAGATCCTGCTCCTAAGTACGCTAAAAATTATGTTGCATTATAGCTACCGATTTAAATTCAGCAAACCATAAAACACATGTTTCTGTTATAGAATCATTATTAGTAAAGTGACTACTGCCGATCCTTGAGCAACGAACAATGTGCTGCGCAAGAGCTTCTGCGTTTACGCGCAGAGTTCAGTCATCATGATGACGAATAACAAAACTCATAATGCTTATAAACAGTTCGTCATTAATATCAAGAAGATTAGTTGATAATGGTATTTACTATTGAAACCACGGACACCCTATATAGCCTATTCTACATTAGATCTGTTTTGGTTCTTAGTAGAGTTGGACTTGATATAATGATGAGGGGGGGAGTTATGAGAAAACTGGGTATAGAATGATCGTCTTCTTTATCAATTTTTATTTTTAATATTAATTTGATAATCTTTCTGATATAAGTGTTACCAGGCGACTTAAATTATCAAAAAGGTGGAACCTACTGTTAACAATGTTTAATAAAAAAAAGACAAAGACAAATTATGTAATTAACAAAGCCAAAATTTATTAAATTTAAACGGAAATTTCGACGGATCAGATTTTACCATTTACAGTTATGTAAATACCAGCTTAAGATTACTTGACATCACCAAAAGCTTAATAATGAATAAGATTACAAATTGAATCTTCTTAAAAAAAAGTTTACATGCCCTTAATAAGTAAAAGGAAAAAAAATTAACAATTAAACTTTGACATTTATCCCCCCTTTTTATACAAACTGTTATAAAAGAATTTAACAATAATAAAAAAAAATTCTATAATCAAAATTAAAATTTTAGTTCAAAAAGGTATATTAATTCTAACAAGTTATCATCATTAAATTATTTATAATTATCATAATTTTGTTTATTAAATTTCTTATGTTCTAAGTTGGCCAACTAATATATATATATATATATATAAATATATATATATATAGTATATATATATATAAAAAAAAGGAAATTTGTTTATAATATAAAGGAAATTTTTAAATACTGAAATTTTTTTAAATATTGAAATTTTTAAATAATGAAGTTTTTTAAATTTTGAAATTAATAAATAAAGAAATTTTTTAAAGATTGACGTCAATTTTTGTTTTATTAATTTTGAAAATAACCCCTTTGGGGCTGTTAGGACCGAAAAGTTTACATGCAGCACCACCCAATATATATATTATATTATAAATAATTACACATTATTACATATAAACAGTAAAGGACATATTGTTAAACAGAGTTCAGTTCCAATATATATATATATATAAGAACAGGTTCACAATTAGAGTTAGTATTTTAGATGAAAATCATTTTATAGTGCACTTATCGACGTTTCAAAGTTTGTGTTATAAACATGTCTTAAACAGTTAGGTAGAGTCTTTTAAACAGGCATCCTATTTTGCTGCATGGACTTGCAAAAATCCAGAATACAAAATCCAGGAAAACTTGAACCAGCTTTTGCTGTTGGAAAGAAAAACTGGTCTAATAGAGATTTATGCAATCTTATACATGTAATAGCACAAGTTTTCTCTTATTTAAAATGCTTTGTTATTTCATCAAAATCAGGAAAATTATCGTAATTACAGAAATCCAGAAAAGATTATAATTAAGTCCTTTTTGTTGTTAATACTAATGGTATATGAATATCTTGATTTCTGTTTGAAACAAAGACTTATAACAAGAGTTAGAAATTTTCCAAAGACAAAGACTCTAGTTCAGAAAAACCTTTTTTGCTAGTTTTTTTTATATGATCAAACGCTTAATATTTTGACTGCTCAAGATTTAATATGACTGCTCAATACTCAAAGTTTGACTGCTTAAAGTTTACATTTATATTCTGTAAAGTATCTTTTAAAGAAAGGAAATGTTTTTATAAGTTATTAAGTTTCAGTAAAAATTTTGAATACTAAAAGAAAATACCAAACACATATTTCAATAAACAAAGCTTAAAATATTAACAAAATTTATTGTATAGTAAAATCTGAAAGACGTACCTGGTTTGATATTGCAAGTTTAACCGGTCATATACGTATGTTAGAAGTAAAATGAAACTCACTGACACATTATCTCTACACTTAAAAAAAAAACACTGACATTCTTAGAGAAACACTTATTGCATCGTAACAATTTTTTTTAGAATAATTTATCAAATGATTGTAACAAGAATTGTAGAACATTTTGAAAAAGAAGGCCGGTTAGATTTTGGAACGACTGCATGTTCTACAAGGTTGAAGATGAAGTGAATAACGGTATTTTAGACTGGACCTTATCCGGTGATAGAAAGAGAGAGAGATATGTCATGCGATGGTTTACAGTGCCGGCCGCTGGACTTCGCTACCTAACAGAGGTAGGTGGATGGACGAGGCGGGGGGTAGGAGGTTGATAATTTAGTGTAGATTATTTTATTAATTTGTATGTAACGCTACATAAGAATGGAAATTGGTTGACCTGATTGATCTGTATAACGTTAAATCATCTGTTTTTTGTTTTGACGAATATTGTTTGAGATAAGTTGAAAGCTTAGATAAGTTATACATTCCCCCCCACCTAGCTTTAATAACCGAATACAGAAGAGACTAGTACTTTACTGTACACATTCAGTATCTAAATTAATAACAAAAACAAGTTGATATGCACCAATCCAACCCTATCATACAATGTAATACAATCAGATTTTCTAACTGTAACGCCCAACAGTTGGAAATTATAAATTGTAATTGTAGATCATGGGCTCTTATACCCAGTAATGAAAGTTTGCTTTAAGCAATTGTTACAAAGTTTTTCTGGCCCCTGGCTAGCCCTAATGGAGGTCGTAATTGTGTTTGAATTATAAATTCTCCACTCGTCTCACCCCTTGCGAACCTCGATACTGTCCATAGAGCCTCCACTCGCTACGCTTGTGTCCAACCGGTTCTCGTAACTATACGAATATCACATTTTCTTGGTAAAGGTTCCAAATTACATTTCTGACAATAACTTCGCCATTGTCATCGTAGAGTAGTAGGGTTGGTACTATTGCATCCAGAATTGAAATGTGTAATTTTTATTAATTTAGTATGTTATAAGTTGAATAGCAATCAAGATATGAACATTTAACACACAAGCATACTCTGTTTAACATTTTTATATTTGCAATTCGATTTTTCTAAATTTCAACAGGATTCAAAAAATTCTAGTGACAATAGCGTTGAGAGGTTAGCCGTTGTAAGATAACTGTTTCAAAATAATATAAATTTATTTAAATTTATTTAGTGTTTATTGACAATAAATAATTATTGTGAGTACTATTGTTAACATAACTAGTGTTATGTGAAAATTAACTATTGGACGTTGACAGAATATTTAAACCAAAAAAAAAAAAAAAAAATTAAAAAAACAGTCAAATGTTTGCAGAATCAGATTTGCATTTTGAATAAAACAAGTTTAACAAAAAGTCACTTGATATGGTCAACTCGTAAATTCAATCTCCCTTTGGGGCGAACGCAGAATGAAATAAATATACAGTAGACAAACGTTTTCCTGTGTGTTTGTTTGTTTTTTCTGATGAACCTTTATTTACTGATTGCGTTTTAAAAAGAGAGAGCTACACTTTAGTTTGTGTATTCGTGGTTAGTTGTTTGGAAAATTAATTTTTGTAGGTTTTAGTATCAATTGTGATGATGTGATAAAGATATATTTGATAGATATCAATTATTCATGTAAAATACAACAATTTCCCAGACCAAACACTTTATTTGAAACAAAGCGAAGTTTCAATGCCTATCAGTTGTTACGTGTGCACTGAACCCCAAGAGACATGTTCAATATGTCTATCTTATATGTTGTGTTATTTATTAAATGTCTAGTGTGTAAAATTGTGCATTTTTCATTTAGTTATTAGTTATTGTTGTGTATTTTGAGTATTTGTAAATAGGCTTAATAGCAAAAATAGTTATCAAAATATTCATAACTTTGAATAGAGCAGTATTTAAGCTTTAGTTTTATTCCTGGTCGAACTAGAATCGATGGATTCAAATATAAGGATCTGTTTTAATTTTTTATTCTATTCAGGCATTCTAAAACTTACAACATTCAGTAGAGTACATTGTAGTATTCGAATAACGTATAAACTAGTTTAGAGTAAAATTTTATATGCCTTGACAATTTTTAATTTAATTTTAACAATGAAAAAATTTTGATCTATCTTTATAAAAACTCTGGAGTTTTTGAAGAACTTTTGGCTCTCTTTATATGAGAAGCCCATTTCTTCGTCTTCTTTCTCTGTTCTGGATCAGGTAGGGCCTAATCCATGATATTATCATTTTAGCTTTTCTTCAATCGTACTTTTCTTTGTCCACTCTTTGGCTATTTGATATTAAATGTTCACACTTAAACCGTTACTTAGTTGCCAGTTTTCCATTCCCCTGAAGTCATTTATTTAATTAAGCGCTATGTTTCAGATCAGGATAATGTTGTAAGTCAAATTTGACATTTATGGTTCAGCAACAATGCTTCTCCTTGAAAGAATAATTAATCCGACTACTGCAATTCATTTTTACACATACACAAGTTTTAAGAAAATTATATCAACTGTTAAAGAAAATCACCAAGTTCAAATCTTTGTAACTGTTATGTAAAGAACACTTTATTTTATGACTTTTACCATAAGAAACTCAAAATATTGAAATTTATATAAATCTAAATATTCAAAAAAGAAGTAAACGAAGACTTTTTATTTATTGGTTAGATAAATACTGCATTTTTAAAAAAGTTTCAAATTTCATTTTTTATTTGAAGTTTTTTTTTTTTTTTACGGCTGCATGTTTGTCTGTTTTCCACCATCAAAAATCATAATTTAGAACGGGCACTGCATTCATAATATTCTAGTATCCTAGTTTTGTTTTGAATTGCAGCTATTTTTAAAGGGAAAATAAAATACAAAAACCTGTACACACGTCGTTCAGACTAAATAACCTTATTGCCTAACTAACCTAAATTACACAACGATTGGCCGTAGCAGAGTAACAAACCTACAAATGATCGATCTAAAACAGGATATATCGGGCAGTGAAAAGTGTTTTCTAGTTGTTTAAATGTGAAAAACCTATCGGTCATTATATTCTATTAGCGTCCTGGTCGAGAGAGAACTGATAGGAAAGATGAATGAGAGGGATCTATCCCAAAACTACATAAAACAAATGTAGATCTAGCAAAAAAAAAACAAATATTTTATTCCATTTATAATACAATTATAATAGTTTAAGAAGCACATATTAATTTACATTATATGTGCACAGAAATTAAAATAATATTTTAAAGATGTAGTGGTTTTAAAGTCAAAGATCCCAGTTATTTTACGCTGACAACTTTAAACCTGAAAAAAAAACTTCAATAAAACCTCAACATAACATTTCTAGGAGAGTATTTTCAAGACAGATCAACTTTGATAACTTTACATTGGACATTAACCCCCCCCTCCGTTCCCACATCGCGACGTGTTCTTTTTGAACTATTTTATGTCGACTTGTCAAGTACACAATCTCAACTTAAAGTTAAATCAAATTGAAAATATGTTAATCTTATAAAAAATGTAATTAACAACAAAGTTGATCATTTTATGTCTTTAAATATTGATTTTGCTGTAAAGTTACCATTAAATAAATACAAACACTATTTTATTTTCTACAATATTATGGAAAGTACAATAGAGCTTCATCTTTGTTAGCGAATAAGTTATAACGTGCATTATGATAAAACCTGATCACCTAAACAGTAACTTATACGACAGAACAATAAATGGAGCATCACGTATATATATAAACGGACACTCATAATAATGAATAAGTTTGTTTATTTATTTTTTCCATCAAAATAATATTTACATATAACAAATAAATAAAAACAGATTATTTGATACACCTACACAATGTGTATGCAAATAAATAAATCATAAGTCAATATAGATACATGTGTTTAAAAATAAACATATAATATGTGTAATCAAGAAGGTTAAAACCTATTTTGAGCCAACCTACATTTCAATATATACAAAAAACATTAAAAAAAATTGACATATACGGCGCCGTAGCCGACTAGCCTATTCAAATTAAACCAATAACAAGAATTATCATTTTGAATTAACTTTTAGCACTATTTTAAACTCTTTGGTTTAAATTCAAAGATTACAAATTTTAACAAAATTCTACAAAAAAAAGAAAATAAAAACAAGGAAAAAGATCAATCTCTTATTTTGAGTTAAAATCAAAAATATATATTTTTAAACTACACACAATTTCTTCCACATTAACAACGCCACAATACCATCACTCGAATATATTATTATATTTAAAAAGTACTATGTGCTATTTCAATTAATTAAAAACAGTTTTATTAATATACATAATTTATTAAATTTTGTACAGCATTTAATCTGTAATTTAAAGAAAAACGCTGGTGCTAAAAATGTGTAATATTTCATATAGGCCTAAAATGTTAAATTTGGTTTTGAAACAAAATTGTGATATTTATTTGTAAGCTTAATTTTTATAGCGTCTTTATTCACTCTAGATTTCCCACTTCTGAAACACAAATATATTTCTTACCAGCAAAGTTGAAAACTTGGAACAACGGACCTGATTTCTCTTTTAAGGATGTTTCTAGGATTAACTTAATAAAGTTCATAATCCTGTTTAGAATTAATGAACACAAAGTTTATAAGCCTAACCATTGTAGAAATAAAGCTGTTATGACTTCCATTATTATCATTATTAATTCTGAAAGCGGGTTTTACCCCATAGGTACCTCTGCATATAAGACTTTTTTCTGTACTTCCTACTTTCTCTATCTAACTTAGCTATAAACCCATGGTTGGGTGCAGAATTCATCTAGTTAGACCGATTGTCTTTTCTGTAGTTCCATTTTTGTCGAAAATAACTAGTCTTTCTGTCCTAATGCTTTACATTTCAGAAGTACCGGTATGTGATTTTTAATTTCCAAGTGTAGATTGCACAGTATGCATTTCCAGTTACCCTGGATTTATCCAATGGTATTCGGATGTTTCTGTCACGAAACTTAATATTTTCTTTGGTTTGTGCAACGACGAACCTAGAGAGTTTTTGATCTGGTTGAACCATTGAATCATTGCTCCCATTAATGAAAACTGAATTCAAAATTTAAAATTATAATAACTCTTTTTTAAGTTCGCTTGAAAGTTTTGCTCTTAATTCCCACGTGATGGGTTAAGATCTTGAGAGAGAGGGAGAGAGAGAGAGAGAGAGAGAGAGAGAGAGAGAGAGAGAGAGAGAGAGAGAGAGAGAGAGAGAGAGAGAGAGAGAGAGAGAGAGAGAGAGAGAGAGAGAGAGAGAGAGAGAGAGAGAGAGAGAGAGAGAGAGAGAGAGAGAGAGAGAGAGAGAGAGAGAGAGAGAGAGAGAGAGAGAGAGAGAGAGAGAGAGAGAGAGAGAGAGAGAGAGAGAGAGAGAGAGAGAGAGAGAGAGAGAGAGGATGATTTTCACCCTAAAAATACCGTTAGGTAATTTACTCCGTTGGCACAGAATCCCTTTAGTTGACTAATCGTTAATATAGGTTTAACTTTGTCTTGCCATTCATTATGTTATACGTTGACTTGTGATTTCCCTAATTACGATTGCATAGTAGTTTTGTCTGGTCAGGACTATCTTTTGTCCTACTTTTTTTCTTAGGTTAGCAGTTTAAGTTTCAAGGATAATCGTAGGCTACTAGGTTATGTTGTCCTTTGTCATATTTTTCATGTTCAAGGTTTATCCTTTGTTGGCGATAGTCAATCCCTACTCTCGTACCCTTCTATTTGTATACAATACCTGATGTTTGGGAACAAAATGACCATGCCTATTTATTATAACATTCAATTAGTATTATAACGCAAAAATAAAATAATAAAGAATAGTGAGAAATATTTTTTCTTTATATAGGCTTTGGTTGTGTGTATGAGTGTGACAGAATGTTAGTCCAGTGTTTATGTAGTGATTATTTTCTTATTATACCATCTACTATGATGGTAACATTACCAATTAATTTGTGTAACTATATTTTTAAAAATAATAAAAAATAAGAATTAACAAAAAAAGAATGACTTATTCTTTTTACGATTGTGAAACTGTGACTGTATTTTTAATTTAATATATGTCTAAGCTGAATTCAATTATGCTGCATACGTGTTTTGTGCAATACGTGCAGAATGTGTCTACAGTAATTGGTGAGATAGTTGAATAATTGGCGGACATTAATGTATTGTCGTAGCTTTAATCTGACCATAAAGTAAACATGCAAGCACGAGCAGGTTCCAGGTTTTAATTACTGACAATGTAAAGTCCGTTTTATTGTTTTGGCAAAGTCTCAAATCTGATGGTAACTTATTATAGAAGTAACGCAAATGTTAGGTTACTTTCTTAACAGATTAATTAAGTTTAAATGTAATTAAATTTATAATTTATCAGAAAAAAGTAAAGACTGGAAATATCTACTGTAGTCCATAAATTTTACTACACATGATATTAGTTACTTTGGGAGTTTCAGGATTATTATTGCACGATGGGTTTTTTGAGTTATAAGAAGAAAATTTAAACTGGCGATATGTTTAATACCCACATACCAATTTGATTTACTCTTTTGGGTTATAATGTAAAGACATTTATGGTCAAAAAAACATTGTCTAAAAACTACTTTTTGTGTTCAGGAATTTCAAAATACGGTATCCGAGAATAGTTTAACTTCTATTTTTTAACATCGCATCTCTTTTATAACTTTAATAAGTGAGAGAGTAAGAAGGACAAGATACAAACAACATTATTTATAAACACGGAGAGATAGTTTGTGACGTGTGAAAATATTCGTTGATTATGTTCTAGTTTTCATGTTCTCACTTATACATATAGAGAAAGTTATGTGATGGTTCAAGATTTTCGCGGGAATATCTGTTTTGAATACAAAAAAGGGGTTAAGTGATGTCAGTATGTCTGTCTGTCTGTCTTTCTGGTGTTTATGTAGTACTCTACAGATTTTAATGTGGGAAATATTTTGGCCACATGTTATTTATTTTTCCGATAATATAATTTATGAAATGGAATACATGAAACTTAAAGCTCATCTACAGGGTGTTCTATCAGTATATATGCCGAACCAAGACTGAGTTAATACTTGTTTATAATATTCAAGTCTTAACTCTCAGTTAAATATGAAAATAAAAAATATCGTGTGCCGTATTCCACAATTTTTTTTTTTTTAAACCGTTAAGTGCTATTTAGAATTAAACATTATGGTTTACTTATATTTAAAAACATTAACATAAATTACATTTAATTAATTTTGTCATTTTTATTTCATTCCGTACATAACTCTAGTGCGGTGCTATCCAAGTTAGGCCTAAACATCTTTCTACTTATAATATTAGTCGAGATAAAAATATTTTCCAGTATTTCGCTTACTCTTTCATAGTACTAAAAATCATTATTTTATATGGTTAAAATAAACGTATACACAATTTGAAGGTGGAGAGCAAGCTTTCTTTTTTAATGCAGTAAATAATTAATGTTACCCTACGACTACTTTAACAAGAATGACGATTTTGTATAAGAAAGCACAGTGCATTTTTAGTTTGAATCTGTGCATTTGGTGCAACGTGTGTTTAGTTTAGTGTTCCACCACACAAGAACAACATTAGGCAGGGAGCTCACTCCACAGAAACATCTAACATTGCTCATTTACACGCTACGTTAGTTTCATTGACAATATTAGGAAGTCAGTTGATTGAGTTAAAACTGTCCATGAGGTTTTAAGGAAACACCTGCGTCTAACAGAGTATAGATTAAATTTCAATTATAATCCTCCCAGGTGATCACATCAAAAGATAACCTTGCTGTTGAAATCAAACAATGTCGAACGCTTTAAAGATCGTGTAATTTTCAGTAATGAGTCTTTCGTGTTTCAGGAGATGTTCATAAATGTAAGAATTTCGACCGATAATCTCATGTGCTTACTGAATATGAGTGTGATTTGTGATGCGTCCTGGCTAAATATCGTATGTTTACTTCATACTTTACCTTATATAGGTATTACAGTAAAAGTTGTGTCATGGGAAAAACTATCTTTGGTGAATTTCTTGCAATTATGTCTGTCTGTCGTCTGACCTATGTATAGACCAAAAGCTTGGACAATTTTACGTGGGCATATTTTGATCACATTTCCGGACTTTTTTGGTTGATTGCCAAATTTGGGGTTTCTTACCGTACACAAAAACTGATTTTATTAATTCGGTTATACAATTTTAATCAAATTTTGCTCAAGTGTAGCCTCTAAGAATCTAAACAAAACTTCGTCATCTTTCCAAAAGGCGGTTCATGAGTGATCGTTAAAAAAATAAAATATCTGTCATGTGTTTTCTATAAAAGAGCGTAATTTGTCAAAACACTCCTTACCGATTTCGTTAAAATTTTAGTAATTTCTATGGGTTCGAAGAAGTTTTATGCAATGGGTGTTTAATAAACGTTTCATGGTAGATGGTACAGATGTTGTTGGATACTCTGTATAATGTCGTTACAGCTATGCGCTGTTGTACATTTATTTCTCCTATAAACTGATTTGTACAAACTCATCTAGGTCATTGGATATAAACATGATTTTCCCACTTTTAATTATCTTTACGTGAAGTGATGAAGTTTCAATTTGCATATAGATTAGTTTGCACTCCGTCTGTCGTTAAAGGATTTTTATATATTAATTTTAGTTTTATGATTTTCAGTTTAATTTGCCTAACATCAAAAAATGTACTGCGTATTGCAGAACGTATTTTAAATAAAAATCAACAAAACTATCAATCTGTTTTTGATAATTTTTTTTCTTAATTGTAAATAATAAAAAGTGTAGAAACATTGCAATAACTTTCCCACTATAAACGCTATAAGTTCTAACTAAAAATAATAATAATCTCTCCAAATTGTATCTAAGCCTACGTTTATGTGAGTTGGAAAAAAGTGTGGTTTTAATTGACTTTTTCCCCTACATTTCTTTATAGAAGAATTTTTCTTTATCCTTTTTTTGTAAAAATAATAAAATTACTATAAATAATAGAGATAGATTCTCCTGTGCCATAAACACATCCCCAGCGTAAATAGTATATGACTAAACTAGAGCTTTTAATAACGGAGGTCAAGGATTATTTTTGATATTGTTTACAATTACACGCCTGATTGAGTAATAAATCATCTCATTTCACTAAAATTTGATGAAAATCGTAAAGGACATAGGTTTGTATTATATATATAATATAATATTTATATTGTATTATATATTGAATATATGAAGACGATTTTTTTTCTCCCCAACTTTTGAACAAAACATAAAACTTTAGATTGGTACTTAGGAAAAGAAATTAAAAGGAATACGTCAGAAAATTTGAAAATGGCAAAAGTTTTTATGCAGTTTTTTTCCTTACCAAATCTTATTTCAGTATGTAATATCTTATTTGCAGCAGTGATTACCAAGATTGAGATCTGCAAAAAGAGTCGAAAAACATCGCACTAAAAAACAAATTTTTAAATCAGTAATACAACTGAGATATTAGTTTAATACGAGGAAAAAAATTCTTAATCGAAGTTGTCGTATAAAAATAAAACGTATTAAAACTTATGAAGACATGACGTGTCTAAAACTCAAAGAGGTAATAGTTTCTCAATATTCAGTCAGAGAATGTATAAACTTGATATTAATTGTAAAAGTTTTTAATGCCATCCGTTGTGGAATTATTTACTAAACTTCCGCTTTAAATACGTCACGTTAGTTGGGCGTTTTACACAGTACCTGGTTAAAATTAACGACGAATAATAATTGTCTTTAAAAGTTCGATCATAATCAAATACCAATTACTGAGCACCCCTTTATGACACAAACAAAAGTACCGGTACATTTAGGCTCTATTTAAATACATAAATAATGTTTCAAAAACAGCGTCCATGGTTCATTTTCACTTTTAAACTGACAACTACCAAATTGACATTTTTAGAAAAGAATATATTTGGTTGAATTTGATTTGGTTTTGTAGATGGGTAAGAGAGAAAGTTTTTGTAATATTTTTGCACAATTTATTTGGAAAGAGCTGTTTTAATAAAGTGCCGAAACAAATTTAATTACCCTTATATACCGGCTAATATAATAAAATGAATCGTATACATTACGTTATCGCAATTATTTCATCACGATCTTATTATCAATTTGTGAAAGTTGAAAAATCTAGCATGTTCGGAGAAACTTCCAAAAATCATTTCAAACGGCGGCATATTGAAATTTGTAATTCTAAAATTTAAAACCGCTATTCTAGTAAATGCAATGAACACTTCCTTTAATGCTTTGGCCTTGGCAGTTTCAATTCAGTGCCAGGCGGTTTTTTTTAGGGTGACGACATAGTCATTGAAACGTCCTCTTGTATTATGATGTACAAATGAAATATTGCCTGTGTAAAAATGTGTTTTCTTTCGTTAGGTGATGAACTTTGCGGACACACTCTTTAAAGATTAAATGTTTATCAACATAAGTTTTTTAATAACTGAAAACGTTGTCATAGACGTAATTGTTTGATTTATGTCTGTGAACTTTACTGTCTTACTTTATCTTATTAAAGATGAACCGTGGTTCTTATAACTTTAGTTACACTTCTTGAATATGATGACATCTTAAAAGAATGCAAATCAAACCTTTGGAAATATAATTTCATCTTATCTTTTTAGTTAAATTATAGAAACCAACTTACTAATTAGAAGTTGTAACTAAAGTTACAAGTTTTCGAACAATTCTAGAGAGGGTGAAATGTGATTTCTTATACAAAGTAAACTTTGTTAAAACCCTCAGTTAACACAATTACAGTGTAAACCTTTTAAGGAAGTATGTATTTCAATTTAGTTTATGCCTCACAGACTTCAATTGAAGCACTATGGTCTATGAAGTATGTAGAATGATAATAAAGTTCCAGCCCCCCTACTCTATGTTGATGTTAATAATTTTGAAATCAATTCTTTGGGACTTTTAATTTTAGTCTACTCTTGGTGCAACTTGTTTACCCTTTACTGTGGCAACGGAGGAATCCACCTCAAATATTTAAAATACTAGAAAACAATTTGAAAATCGCCCAACGAATCTATTTAATTGCTTTTTTAAAATTTTAGTAAAATGTGAAGATTACATAGGTTTTGGAAGTTTTATGTAAGGTGTTCAATAAACGTTATATATATAATGGTATAGATGTTCCTGGATCACCTTGTATAATATCGTTACAGGAGTACGCTGTTGCATATTTACCTCTCTATAAATGGATTTGTATAAACTCATCTAGGTTATTGATATAAACATGATTTTCCTATTTTTAATTATCTTTACGTGAAGTGATGGAGTTTAAATTTGCATATAGATTAGTTTGCACTCAGTTTTCGTTTATTTATTAGTAAGGATTTTTTTAAATTTGTTTTAATGAATTGCTAAATTTTCCTGTAAAAGCTGCATCGAAAAATATACTGCATATTTCAAATTGCATTTTAAATAAAAATCAACAAAACTATCAATCTATTTTTGATAAAATAATTTCTTTTAACAATTGTAAATAATGAGAAATACAGAAACATTGCACTAACACACAACCATTTATAAAACCCTGTAGGCTACTGAAGTTATTATCGTTACCCCAAATTGTCTCTAAGACTACGTTTAAATGAGTTAAAAAATTGTGATTTTCTTTATTATTGAGTTTTTTTCACATGCATTTCTTAGATAAATTGAAATTGAAAGGTTCTTCTTAAACATTTTTGTATGAAATTATTAGAATACTATTTTTAGAGATTTTAATATATTTAAATAAAGTATAATAAACGCGTTCTTTGCGTAAATCTTGTGATTAAAAATTGAGGTTTTAATGACGATAGTTGACTCATCGCCAAAATATCTCCATACTACGTCTAAAGGAGAAAGTAAAATAGGTACATATTATAGCTGTATTTCAAGTTTCTGAGCTGCTAATTTGTTATTTTTCTAAACTCGTTATTCTTCTGAACTCGATAGATAATATCGTTTGACATTTTTGAGTTGTCAAAAAATGCAATTTAGAGTGTTTACCAACATTACCCTAATATACACAGAAAATATAGAAATGGTTGTAATGGTTGCAAATATTACTTTGGGGTTTCTGATATATTTGTTTGGAGTTTTAATTATTTCCAAAAAGTGGTTTTCAACATTAAGTTCCTTATTATCTGCTGTTTGTCTAAGCAATGGGTTGAAGACGATTTTTTTTTTGATTTTCCTCCTCTTTTTTCGAAAAAAACACAAAGGTTTTATTAATATTTCAGTAAATAAATAAACAGAATTGTTTGGAAATTTTTTGTGACATAGTTTTTAGATAGTCTTTATCAAGATCTGCAAAAACATACATCAGACTTAAAAAAATGCGAGGACAAAAATGCGTTTTCTTATTCCAAGTTTTCATATAAAACAAAACTCAATAAATAAATGAAGTGATGACATGTCTAAAACACAGAGGTAAGAAGTAGACATCGCAGGGATTTGGTCTTAACATGGGCTCTTATGGAGTTATTCTCGACCAATCAGAATCGTCCATTTGGTCACGTGACCGTTTCTCGACCAATCAGAATCGTCCATTTATAACTTCAACTGCACCGACTTGTGTCCTAACCGACCGCCATCTTTGTTTTTAGTACAGTAAAATGCACAGAATTGCGCATAACTGCCAAAATTTTGGTTTTCAACGTAAAATGCACCAACGTGTGGCCTAACCGATCGCCTTCTTGTTTTTCAACATAAACTGCAACGACTTGGAGCCTAACCGACCGCCATCTATGTTTTTGGTAGAGTAAACTTCACAGACTTGCGACATAAATGACAGCATTTGGGTTTTATTGTAAATTACATTGACTTGTGGCCTAACTGACCGCCTTCTTGTTTTTCAACATAAACTGCAAAGACTTGCGACCTACTCGTCAGCCATCTTTGTTTTTGGTAGAGTAAGCTGCACATACTTGTGTTTTACCTGCCAGTCATATGGTTTTCAGCTTAAATTACACCGTATTGTGTTATAACCGCGAGGCTTGTTTTTAAACCGCTAGGCTTGCATAATAACCCCCAACATGCGTCCCAAAAGTCCACTATCTTGTTTTTTAATATAAAATGCACCAAATTGAGCTTTAACCGTTAGACTTCCAGTTTTTCAGCGTAGGCTGACAGCAACCTAACTTTTTTTTTTTTTAGTTTAGCAAAGAACATAATATAGCGAATGCCAATTCCCAAACACATGCACATATGCTCGTATGCAATAAATTGCATAGTGGGGGTCTTACAAAAATAAATATACGTTTACCAGTATACAAACAGACATCTGTTCACATGTAAGTGCATAGCGTTGGTCTAGCAAAAATAGCCGTGACATTTATAAGCTATCACCCCCTAGTCTACATAGCTACCCCTACTATAAAAACCTTCAGTTTCGATTCTCAGATGCCAGTTCAGTTCCAAGTTTGATCTGCGTGAATACGTAAGTACAAGTTTATTCTGTCTATATTTGACTTTTATACCTATCATATTATGTTATATTATGTTAGGCAATCATTTAAAACAATTTAAACCAGAGGAATTTAGTTAAGTATAAGGAACTTGTAAGGCAGAGAGACCGGGAAAATTGTCGTTTAGACTCAGCCTATTAGATTTTACTACTCTAGTGCACAGGGGTTACTTACAATTTGTTTAATTTAGTCTAGTGGAAATACAGTTAGGATTGTTGCAGCGTGAATACGTGGGCAGAGTTAAAGTTTTAATACCTGTTATATCAGGAGTAAAATTATGAATATCGATAGCCTATACATAAAACTGATATTTCGAGTGAAGTGAGTTAGAAAATCGTATCCTCCTCCTCGTACATTGGAACTTCGACTTTTATTTTCGAGAGAGTGATGGTGGTATTATTTTGTCAACTCTAAGTGTATTAATTACTTAGCGTAAACGGTATTTTTCCTGATTGTCTCAATTAAAGATAATTTATAATATAATAGCTACATAATTTATTATTTTATACATAGAAGCGCGAGGATTTCATAAGAGTCATAGGGTTTTGGACATTAATGTGTTTGGACATCAATCATAAAGTTATCATTAATCTGCCTTGCCTACGCTAATTTGAAATAACATATTACCTTCGGGTCTTGTTTTGGTGTTTGTTATGAAGAAAAACGGTGTCATAAACTAGATTAGGTTTTTTATTCTTCAACTCTTACTATTCTCCTATAAAAATCTACAGCGCAATATACCTCGCTGGCTAAAACCTCTTCGAAGGGTAAATTTGTTTCTTTATGAGTGAGATTTTTGGGCCTAGTAAAATCCGTAGACTTGTGTTAAATAACTAGTAGAGCGTCATACTATTTTGTAAATTTATTACAGCACATCTTTCATAACACATCTTTTACTTTACACGTCAACATTCCATTCACAAATTTATTATGTGTTTATATGTAATTCTAAATTAAAAAGTTTATAAAAATCCCATTAAAAACGTTTGAATTCTCAGATAAGGCTGTGTAAGGAAGTTGCGGTTACGATAACTCTTGCAGTCTCCACAAAGGATATTATGGGTTTTGTAACCACTGTGTTTTTCAACGGTTCGGTTTATTTTGAGTTATCAAAGTGTCGTATAAGAATAAAATATTATAGTGAAATCGGTTGACATTTTATAGTTAGTGTTTTGTACTTAATGAAGGTTTGTGTTGTGTAGTTAATGGAGTGTTTTTGTTGTGAAGTTAATGAAGTGTTTTTGGTGTGTTATTATCTTAACAAAGATAAGTATTTACTCGTTTATTTTTATTCTTACATCAATTTTCGGATATATTATATCTGTATATTAAGCAAAGAGTACACTTCCAAATATATATATATATATATATATATATATATATATATATATATATATATATATATGTACTACTGTTAGGAACCTTAAAAAAGAACAGTTTTAGTACGTTGTATTATAATAAATATGCTCCGATCAGGGGATTACCAGCGCTTTATACGAGCTCTGCTGTAAGCAATTGTAACTGCTTGCTCCTCACAGTTCAAGTGTTTAAATTAGGCCGAATTAATAGTCACTAAGAAAGCTCTTTTATACTGTTATTACAATCCGCGATTAGCAGAAAATAACCAAAAATCCTTCCGAAACAAGATCAGTGTCTCACAGGTCAAATGTCTATGTTAGACTCAAAGAGTACACTCCCAAAATCTATAAGGTACTACTGTTAAGAACCTTACAGAGAACGGTTTTAGTACGTTTTATTACAACGAATAAGTTACGGTATGTGGATTATCAGCGCAGTTTACGAGCCCTGCCGTAAGCAGTTAGTTGTAGCTGCTTGCTCCTCACAGTTCAAGTGTTTAAATTAGGCCGAATTAATAGTCACTAAGAAAGCCCTTTTATACTGTTATTACAATCCGCGATTAGCAGAAAATAACCAAAAATCCTTCCGAAACAAGATCAGTGTCTCACAGGTCAAATGTGTATGTTAGACTCAAAGAGTACACTCCCAAAATCTATAAGGTACTACTGTTAAGAACCTTACAGAGAACGGTTTTAGTACGTTTTATTACAACGAATAAGTTACGGTATGTGGATTATCAGCGCAGTTTACGAGCCCTGCCGTAAGCAGTTAGTTGTAGCTGCTGGTTCCTCACAATTCACGTGTTTAAATTAGGCTAGATTTATACTCGTCTGGAATGCCCTTTTATACTGTTGTTACAATCCGTGATTAGCCGAAAATAGCCGAAAATTCTCGATCTCTTCCGAAACAGGTCCGTGTCTCACGGGTGAACTGTCTATATTAGATTGAAAGAGTACACTGCCAAAAATCTATAAGGTACTACTGTACACAACCCTACAGAGACCGATGTTTGAGTGATAACTTTGACAAATCGCCTAAAATGTACTGTAATAATGTACTTATTAAAAATAATTTCGCAGAAAAAATATACAATAGTATTAATAATACCTAATTTCCTATCACAAAGATTGGAATAAAGAACTGTATCATTAAGTAATCCTGAATTATTTCTAACTCCACGTTATTGTACTGTTGTTAAAAATCTTATAAAACACTGTTTTGCAGTCTAACGTTCAAAATAAATTTTAAATAAATAGTAAAAACCATGTTTGAGATTAGGTTGTTAATTAAATATTTGCTTAATATACAGATATAATATATCCGAAAATTGATGTAAGAATAAAAATAAACGAGTAAATACTTATCTTTGTTAAGATAATAACACACCAAAAACACTTCATTAACTTCACAACAAAAACACTCCATTAACTACACAACACAAACCTTCATTAAGTACAAAACACTAACTATAAAATGTCAACCGATTTCACTATAATATTTTATTCTTATACGACACTTTGATAACTCAAAATAAACCGAACCGTTGAAAAACACAGTGGTTACAAAACCCATAATATCCTTTGTGGAGACTGCAAGAGTTATCGTAACCGCAACTTCCTTACACAGCCTTATCTGAGAATTCAAACGTTTTTAATGGGATTTTTATAAACTTTTTAATTTAGAATTACATATAAACACATAATAAATTTGTGAATGGAATGTTGACGTGTAAAGTAAAAGATGTGTTATGAAAGATGTGCTGTAATAAATTTACAAAATAGTATGACGCTCTACTAGTTATTTAACACAAGTCTACGGATTTTACTAGGCCCAAAAATCTCACTCATAAAGAAACAAATTTACCCTTCGAAGAGGTTTTAGCCAGCGAGGTATATTGCGCTGTAGATTTTTATAGGAGAATAGTAAGAGTTGAAGAATAAAAAACCTAATCTAGTTTATGACACCGTTTTTCTTCATAACAAACACCAAAACAAGACCCGAAGGTAATATGTTATTTCAAATTAGCGTAGGCAAGGCAGATTAATGATAACTTTATGATTGATGTCCAAACACATTAATGTCCAAAACCCTATGACTCTTATGAAATCCTCGCGCTTCTATGTATAAAATAATAAATTATGTAGCTATTATATTATAAATTATCTTTAATTGAGACAATCAGGAAAAATACCGTTTACGCTAAGTAATTAATACACTTAGAGTTGACAAAATAATACCACCATCACTCTCTCGAAAATAAAAGTCGAAGTTCCAATGTACGAGGAGGAGGATACGATTTTCTAACTCACTTCACTCGAAATATCAGTTTTATGTATAGGCTATCGATATTCATAATTTTACTCCTGATATAACAGGTATTAAAACTTTAACTCTGCCCACGTATTCACGCTGCAACAATCCTAACTGTATTTCCACTAGACTAAATTAAACAAATTGTAAGTAACCCCTGTGCACTAGAGTAGTAAAATCTAATAGGCTGAGTCTAAACGACAATTTTCCCGGTCTCTCTGCCTTACAAGTTCCTTATACTTAACTAAATTCCTCTGGTTTAAATTGTTTTAAATGATTGCCTAACATAATATAACATAATATGATAGGTATAAAAGTCAAATATAGACAGAATAAACTTGTACTTACGTATTCACGCAGATCAAACTTGGAACTGAACTGGCATCTGAGAATCGAAACTGAAGGTTTTTATAGTAGGGGTAGCTATGTAGACTAGGGGGTGATAGCTTATAAATGTCACGGCTATTTTTGCTAGACCAACGCTATGCACTTACATGTGAACAGATGTCTGTTTGTATACTGGTAAACGTATATTTATTTTTGTAAGACCCCCACTATGCAATTTATTGCATACGAGCATATGTGCATGTGTTTGGGAATTGGCATTCGCTATATTATGTTCTTTGCTAAACTAAAAAAAAAAAAAGTTAGGTTGCTGTCAGCCTACGCTGAAAAACTGGAAGTCTAACGGTTAAAGCTCAATTTGGTGCATTTTATATTAAAAAACAAGATAGTGGACTTTTGGGACGCATGTTGGGGGTTATTATGCAAGCCTAGCGGTTTAAAAACAAGCCTCGCGGTTATAACACAATACGGTGTAATTTAAGCTGAAAACCATATGACTGGCAGGTATAACACAAGTATGTGCAGCTTACTCTACCAAAAACAAAGATGGCTGACGAGTAGGTCGCAAGTCTTTGCAGTTTATGTTGAAAAACAAGAAGGCGGTCAGTTAGGCCACAAGTCAATGTAATTTACAATAAAACCCAAATGCTGTCATTTATGTCGCAAGTCTGTGAAGTTTACTCTACCAAAAACATAGATGGCGGTCGGTTAGGCTCCAAGTCGTTGCAGTTTATGTTGAAAAACAAGAAGGCGATCGGTTAGGCCACACGTTGGTGCATTTTACGTTGAAAACCAAAATTTTGGCAGTTATGCGCAATTCTGTGCATTTTACTGTACTAAAAACAAAGATGGCGGTCGGTTAGGACACAAGTCGGTGCAGTTGAAGTTATAAATGGACGATTCTGATTGGTCGAGAAACGGTCACGTGACCAAATGGACGATTCTGATTGGTCGAGAATAACTCCATAAGAGCCCATGTTAAGACCAAATCCCTGCGATGTCTACTGTAAGAGTTTGTCAATGTTCGCTCTCAGAACGTAAACTTTCGATATAATTGTAAAAGTTTTTAATGGCATTCGTTATGGAATTATTTAATAAACTTCCGCATGAAGTAGGTCAAATAAGTTTTACACCGCACCCGCATAAAATAAACGACGATAGATGCTGTTTTCAAAACCTCGATTTTAAACGCTGTAGACGCGTTTACTACAAGGGCTCTATTTAAGGGGAAACTACGTAAGGACTCTAATTAAATAAATTAATAATCTTTCAAAGTCAGCGTCTTTCGTTCATTTTAACTGTTTGACTGACAACTACTGAACGGCATTTAGTTGGATTTAATTTGGTTTTTCCAATAATTACGAAACAGTTGTTTAAAAGAGCTGAAACAAATTTAATTACCCTTTAATATCGGCTAATCTTCTTTGCAATCAAATGAATCATCTCTTATTCATTGCGTTATCATGATCACACGCGTATTTATAATGTTACTTAAAGATTATCTCAAGGCGATGTTACCTTCAATACGTGCAGGTTGGAAATTTACACAAAATTAAATATTTTTCAAACGTGCGGAAATTAGAAATTTGTAATACTGTATATCTTTAATACTGTAGAAAGCATTGGCCTTGCCAGTTGCAGTTTAGTACCAGGCGGATTTGTGTGCATTAGAGGATGACGACTTCGTCATTGAAATGTTTCTTGTAAAAAAAAAAAGTGTTTTCTATCATTACGTGATCAACTCTACAGACACATTGTTTCAAGTTTAAATGTTTATCAAAATAACTCTTCAATATCAAGCATGTGTTTTTTTTTTTAAATAACGAAAACGTTGTTGTGATCATTGTTTGATTTATATCTGTGATCTTTACTGTCTTACTTTATCTTATTAAAGGTGAATCTTGGTTTTCATAACCTTATTTACACTCTAATAAAATGACATCTTTAAAAATATAAAACATTTTAATATAAAATTACATTTTTATTTTTATTTATTTCCATAAACCAACTTACTAATTAGAAGTTATATCTACATTTACGAGTTTACAAGAAAATCTAGAGAGGGTAAAATGTGATTTCTTATACAATATAAAATTTGAGACTTGGTTAAAACATTCAGTTAAGACATTTACAATGTAAACCTTTTAAGGTTGTATGTATTTCATTTTAATTTATGCCTCCCGGACCTTGATTGAAGCACTAAGATGCAATATATAATATGATCATAAAGCTCCAAGCCTTCTTCTCTATATTGTTGTTAATAATTGAAATACATTTTTTGGAATTTTTGATTTTTACTGTACATTTTGGTACAACTTGTTTACCCTCTACCGGGGGAGCGGAGGAAATCAACTCAAATATTTAAAATACTAGCATAGGTAGTGCGATTCTTCAAGTTTAAGCAATAAATAAAATATAATGCGGCAGCCAGTCTTAGTTTATAATAATTGTCAGGAACAACATTTTTCATATAAGACGCAGATCACTTTTTAACAAAAAACCCATTAAGATTTGATACTTCGTTTGGAGTATTTTACAATGATGAATGTTTTATTTGAATTTCGACCATACAGAGGGCTTTATTAGTGGTGATAAAATTGTAAATTGTTTATTTCTTTCATAAGGAACTAAATTTTTGTGTGTTAAATAAAATATGCTTTCTAAGAAAAAACCATTATATGAATCAGACTTTAAGTAGTTATAAATATTTATTGTAGCTTCCAATTATCGCTATACATCGTAATTATTTTAAAAGAAGTATTAAATAATTATAATTTCCTTATTAACACATTATCGGCGTTTTTATGACGAAATATGCAGAACTCTGTTTCGCACTTAGTTTTCCCGCCATTTTAGACCGGCTAAACGGAATTACGTTTTTATTCTTACATTTTTGTATACTCATCAAGATATGATATTTAAATTGATTTATCCCATGAACCCCCTATCATTTAACATATATGTTATTATGCCAAAAAGAAGTCTACCCAAATTTAGATTCCTAAAGTTGTAATATACCCCCTCCCCCAATTAATATAAGAAATAGAGGAGATGTAGGAACCTAATGATCAAATTAATTCTGTATGAAATTATTTCTATCGGTGTATTCGTATACATAAGACAACTACTCTCTAATACAATTTAGAAGGTTTTGATTTATTAAAAGTTTCTAAATAAATGAAAACTTAGTTCCATGCACTTATTAATTAAATTTCTTTAATATTGTCTGGGTTTAACTACCTTTCTTCATTTTCAAAGATGTTTCGTGGTTTTAAAACTTAATTACACTCCTTTTGAATAAGACTACATCTTCAAAACAATCCAAACAAAACATTAAAAAATATATATCATTTCATTTTATCTTTTTAATTAAGTTCCAGAAACAAATTTACTAATTATAATTTCTAACTAAAGTTACAAGTTTACAAACAAATCTAGAAAGAGTTAAAGGCGATTATTTTATATAACGAAAACTTTGAAACTTGGTTAAAACTCTCAGCTACCACATTTACAAGTTTGGATGGATTTCAGTTTAGTTTATGCCTCAGGGACTTCGATCACTGTTTCCCCTAGACGCAATATGTAGAAATAAAAATATAATTCATCACCAAGTTTTTGTATTTTGTGCTTTAAACACGTGATTTTTATTTACTTTAAAATACTACAAGAAGTAATTAATTAGACATATTAGACGGCGTGAATTCTAAAAGTATTTCTAATGTCAAATATTTATTTATTATATTTAACTCTTGTACATACCTTAAATAACTTATGTTACAAGCACGTGGTTTTAAAAATACTAATCTAAATTCTGATGTTAAATTCATACAACACTATTTCTGTTCTGGTGGTACAAAAATAGTGAGAAAAAAACTTGTTAATCTAGCGTAATGTGCAATATACAATAATCTCGTGTACCGGTATTGAGTAAAAACTTAAAAGATTAGTGTGCAATCGATTATTTGTGAGTTAAAGAAATTTCTATTAAAGCTATATATAATAAAATAATATATAGAGATAAATAATAATTAAAAAAAAACTAAATTAGAATACACAGGTAATTTTGAACAGAAACAAACCTGACTATAATAAGATCGGTTAATGGTTGTACACTGATTAATTAATTATAATATTTCATCGTTTTATTTACTTTTACCAATATATATGTAATACAGAGAATATGATGTGATGGATAAATAATCGATGTTATGATATTTACAGATATATCCGTTTTAATATTTTATCAAAAAAGTAGTTTTTCAATAGATGTCTGTCGTTCGTCGTCTGTGCAAATTGTCATCTATAATTGAAATGAGTTAAAACCAATTTTGATCAAATTTGAATCAGAAAGCGTTGTTTTTCAACTCAAAATTTTCTGACAGCAGCCGTAAGAACAAAATTAAAAATTAGGATATTTTAAAAAAATTTAAAAATTTTGTTCAGCTCTAGAGATGTATAAAAACCATCTTTCGAAAAATCTAGGTTCCAATGTCGACGGTTTTAAAAAATCTTTCATGAAGCTGTTATGAAATACTTAACAGTAATACTTATGTAAATAATGAACCAGGACCTACACAAAATTCTATATTACTGTAAAATATAACATATAATGTTAAATGTTGGGTTGGTTCGATTATCTTGTTTTAGCTGTAGCCTATGTTAAATCTTAGGTAGTTAAACTGACACGAGAAGCGTACTATTGCCTTGGCAGTGTATAATAATAAGCCACGGCCCCCTTGAGTTTGTATAAATATATAGACTTTTTTATATTAATAAGTACCAGGACATAATTGTAAATAATGAACGGGGACCTATACAAATTTCTATATTAATGTAAAATGTAATGTATAATGTTAAATGTAGGGTTAGTTCGATTATTTTGTATCGGCTATATGTTAAATCTTAAGTAGTTAAATTGATACGTGGCGCGTACTATCGCCTTGGCAGTGTAAAATGATAGGCCATGCCCCCCTTCAGTTTGTATAAATATGAGGTTCGGCGCAACGTTAGATTCAGTTATAGTTTGATTGGTGTAGCTCGTGTATCACTGAAGAGGACGACCTTGTCGTTGAAACGCGTCTGATACTTAGGCGTATTTTTTTATGAGAATTGTGTTCTGTTTGTTTGTTATACTATATTCTGACTGCATCTTGGAATTTCATTTTATTAATAAAATCTTTCTCAAGTCATCCTTAAGTTGTCAAACAAATCGTATGATCGGCATGTATTTATTTGGATACTTAGAAATATGTTCAATAAACTTTTTGAAAACATCTTTGGATCACATTTGGAAAAAAAAATCATTTTTTTGTTACTTATTTCATCCCTTCAAATTTATCTTTTTTTCTACTAAAATTTAATATGTCTCAATAAATATAAAGAAAGGGTGCAGTATCCAATATAGTAGTAGACATGATAGAGATAATTAGACCAGTACACATTTAAATACCAGATTTACTCCTTAACATGCAATTTATATGTAAATTAAGATCCAATTTGCTAGGTCTATTTAATGGATAATCTATGTATTACAGTGTGATCACATACTCCCAGACCCACTCTTCTATTTTTCTTAAAAATTGGAACAGTAAATCCAAATTCTGGGAATCTTAGATTTGGTATAGACTGTACTTTTAATATATATTATTTATCCCCTTCTTGAAGGGAGCTGCGGAGGAGAGAGGCGACTCAAATATCTTGAATGGTAAGAAGGGTAGTGTGACACGTTATTAACGTTTTTTGATTGGAGAATAATGATATTTGTTTCAGTAGCAGCGATTTTAAAATTTAAAAAAATGTAGATTTAAAATTAGTTCTGAAACGAAATATCATAGGGATTTTTGACGTAAATTGTTGTCTACAACGAATAGCAGATTAAATATTTTGTTAAAGTACGCAAATAGTTTTTTATATATAAAGAAGTTTACAATACTTGTTTAAACAGGAAAATACATTTCTTATAAACTGTAGTAATAAATAGAGGAGTTAAATGAACTGAACTATTCAGTAGTTGACTATTCTAGGTCACTTTGTAAGCAAATAATTGTAATTAGGATTGTACTTGAGATGTTGGAAGATAAAACTGATGTTTGCACTCTGACGCTTACTTGTGTCAAAACTTTTCAATACATTTTTTTTAAGTTTTATCAAGTCGTATAAAATTCAATTCTCCTGTAATATGAATTTAGTATATAAACTGTGCAGCTCAAGGAGTATTTTAACGAAAAAGATACAATTACGATATCTTCAATAAAGATACAATAAAGATATTTCTTCGATTAAATTGTTCCTTGTAAAAAATTTAAATAAACAGATATTTAATAACTCACTTCCAAAACATGAGTTATCTCACTTTCCAAAACAAATTGATTTATCTCAAATAGGTTTCCTTAGATACGAATAATTCAAAGAAAATATATATTTTCTTCTGCTTTCGATATAAACCGTATTTATCAATAATATATAAAACTTCAAATTTTTTTTTATAAGGACTGGAAATAACAAAACTAAAGTAAAACCATCAAAACTTGGAATTTTTCCAAGTATCCGAGTACTTAAGACAGCTGTGTCCTTTATCGCCGACACTATTTAAAATATACTTAAGTGAACGTCATATAGAAGGGGAAAACAAATGTAAAATTATGAAGTTAAATGACCGCATGATTTACACGTTAATTTTTGTTGACAATCAGTTCGTATTGGCTTCAGATTCGGATGTGACCAATACATTGATAGAGAAATACGAGAATTGGGGTTCGAAGATAAATATGTAAAGAACGCGAATATAATTCGTATAATGACCGACTATAAGACCTGATATTTGAAAATGGACACACTCTAAAATATGCAATTTATAGGCACACTTAAAAGTGAATTATATCACATTCTGAAACTAGGCGAATCTTGTAACTATGGGTAAGAGGAGTGATCTGTAAAAATGTGGGTGAAAACATGAGAAAAAATAGACTGTCAAATATATATATTGCAACTAGCTTTTACTAGCGGCTTCACACGCAAATATTTCAGACTCAAGATTTTTAACACAACCCTAATAATTTCGCTATAGTTATAAATTATGCCCAAATACAGCAACACACCAATTTTGATGAAAATCGAGCCATAAATAACAAAGAGATATGATACTTGTTTTAGGAGAAAAACACCCTTGGAGTGGAACATTTTCAAAACCCTTTCCTAGCACTCGTCTACTGAGTACCCCAAACCATGTTAAAAATTCATAGCTCTAGGCTTCTTGGATCCAGAGATATGCTTTATGGATAAAAAAACACCCTTGGAAGAAACATTATCAAAACCCTTTCTTAGTACACGTCTACAGACCTACCACAAACCATGTTAAGAAATTCATAGCCCTAGGCTTCTTGGATCCAGAGATTTCGTGATCAGTCAGTGGGTTTTGACATTTATATATATATATAGATAAAGAAGAAGCTGAAAGGAGATAACAGGGGAAGGAAGGAATTAAAAAGCAATAAAAGAAAGAGGATTGGAGTAGGACACATTATAATAATAATAAAGCTGTATAAATGTCTCTTCTAAACGAATCCTGACTTGTCACCGAACTTAACTTAATCTATATTACATTGTTCGGATCGTTAGCAGTTTGGGACTTGTACTTCATCCAATGTTTGAGTATCCTCCATGTTTTATTCCTCCATGATTATTCAGATATATGTTTCTTACTCTCTACATAAACTATATTAGCTATCTTATATAGACGTGTTAAAGAGCAACAACCCTGATAGGTACAAATAAACTATTTTTTTATCTAGTGTGATTATTTTTATACAGTGTTTTAGTAGACAACTCTGCTATTGTTTAATGTCCTAATACCGTTTCATATGATTGTCACGATTATATTGTGTGTTTCGATTCCATAAGTGGTTTACAGGATACGTATTATAAGAGTTCCTTAGTTGAGGACATTCTGCGTTCCATACTGCTGCAGAGGATTGGGAAAAGTCTGTTGTGTCATTGTAGAAAACTTAGAAGCAGAAGATTAGAAAAGAAAGCTATAAGTCAGTTGTCAATCATGCAACATGTAATGGCATCTAACTTTTTTTATAAAACACGTATTCTATTGCCAGAAGGAGGAAAACCGGACAACTGCAGTGTTCAATAAACTGAGGTTGTTAAAAAAATAATGTCCGTCCGTGGAGAGGCCTACATCAATTTATTGTAGTCGACGAAAGGAAGTGGTTATTATTCGTTTTTTTTAACCGCCGTACCATGAAGATTCGTGGATTTCTGATGGACTTAAGAAAACATAAAATGGTCCAATATTTATTATTATGAACTATGTAAGCAATTCGTACGAAGCTAATACAGAAATCTTTCAGAGTCTACATCTTCTTTGATCGCCTTACAGCGACTCTTGTAGTACTGCCCATAGTTATTTAAACTTCAGCTTGTACTGATATTTCAAACAAAGAGATATACAAAGTTTAAATTAGATAATTAATGACATTCAACTGTGGAGATATTTCTTTCCAAACTTATCAGATCTAAATATGCAATTATTCTTTGTACTTGGTAATTTGTATGTTTACTATTATATCTTAATTAACACCGCAATTTTGTTGAACTTTGATCAAATGTCAGAAATTTAGAAAGTTGAACATTTTATACTTCATTTACTTAAGCTAATTACAGATGACTTAGTGTTTTGGTTAAATACGGTAAAGTAATTAAACTTTGTTAATAAATTGAGATAAAGTTGTTATATTAAAAGAAATAAAGTTACATATTTATATACTAGAATTTCAAGATTATTTTATGATTAGGAGTGATATATAAATTTATATTCACTTACTGCCAGCAATTATATTATTTCAATTTTTTTATTTTTTACGACACGTGTTTCGGACTTAATAATTGTCCGTCAACAGGTCTGCATAATAAAAATGTAACAACACTCGTAAGTTCAAAATACACATTAAAATCACGCAAACAAAATTTTAGCACCAAACTTACAAAATCAGCTATATACTGATAAAATCTGTGATTAAAATTGTCTGATGAGTTGGTTTGAACAATTAATTAAATGTAAAAAATATGATTTCTATGAAACTATTATGAATTAAATATTTTCTTTAAATTATACAGTATAGTTATATTGTAAATCAAAATGAATTCTCACAATATCAGGTATGTAAATTTTTTATCTGACCTCCATGAATTTTTACTTTTTTAGCTGTCTTAAGTAATAACAAAGTTAAATGGTGCGTAAGTATTTCTTCACCTTCTCTGTATATTGTTACACTGTCTGTTTATTATTTGGTGATAGTCGAATAATACAAGAAGTAAAAGAATTTGAAGCAATTTAAACAGGTATTGACTATATTTTAAAGTTACATAAGAAATTTGGTCCGATATGAATTTCAGCGTAACTTGATATTAACAATTTAAGTTTTAAAGCAATAACTCTTTTACGTTTTGTCAAAATATATCAGTTTCTATAGCTTGTACGAAAAAAATATTTTTAAACAAATATCCATAATTTTAAACTTACAAAAAACATGAGATGGGTTCGAGATTGATCGAAATATTGATTGAATTGTTATTTTTGGGTGCAGGTGTTTTACTGTGGCAAGAACAGTATATTTACCTTCACCGTCGTCTAAGGACAATTTTACAAAATAAACACTTCGACGAGGCCTGGCAACTACAGACAATAAATCTACACTATATAATAATATTTGTTGTCTGGAGGTTCTATAAGAAAAATTTTCATTTAACCTATAATGATTTTTTTTTTATTTCTTAGTGTTGTAACCTAGGGACATATAATAGAAAACATCAATATAGATTTTATTATTACTTAATAATCAAATGATTTTATTTTGAGCTCTAGAACTGAAAATGAACTGTTTTAATCTCGAAGGCAACAAGATGTTTTCATTATATTAATAGCGGGCAATATATACATTCCACAGAAACTGTAGGAAAAATTATTATACATTTTGAGCTATACTTAAAAATATAATTCAATAAAATGTAGGCTTAGAAAAACTTTATATATTAATATATATATATATATATATATATATATATACTATTTTTTACAAATTAAATTTATACTTTGTTTTGCGTTTGTATAGAAATCGTTTAAATGTCTGATATAACGACAGTGAGTCTAATCGTTTTGTGTAAATCGAATTTACAATACCATAATTAGTTCAAGTATCTAACAAAAGATTCAATAACCGATATATTTCCATTTAAAACCACAAATTTATAGCTTATTTATAAAAGAATCTAAGCATTGTTTGGGTTTCAAGCTTCATTGATACACGTAACATTTAATTTCGATAAAATATGTTTTTTTAATATTTTAGGGTGACGAATTAAAAATACATGCATTGTCTTGATTAAATAGGTCGTAAACATTTTATTACATGTGTTACCAATTGATTATTAGCACACTATATCTCTGTTTGTATAAATGGTAGTTGAAATAATATACTTCAGTCTTATTGATATAAAAAGTATAAACTGAATATACAGCGATCATGAAAGTGAAAACATTTTGTTTATATCTGATAATCTGCATTGTTCTCCTTTGCATGATTGAAGTTACAGCAGGATGCTTAAATACAGGGGCAAGAGTAAGTTATATCTTTTATATTTCTCGTTTAAATTTAAAATAGTAATTTCTTTAAAGGCAATATAGAGAATAAATAAGGTTTTAGTTTGAAAACAATTTAATAAATAACAATTTGTGGATAAACATTATTTTCCTATATTACAGGTGGTACTAAACCTCCATTTGCGTTTTGCTATTACTATTTCACATTCTACATCTCTTACGAATAATTTTCCACTGATAACCCAACGTGTCTTGAAACAAAACCATTTTCTCTGTTTGAAAATCTTCCACCTCATTGTTTTAACTCAATGAATAACATAATTTCCCAAATTTACTTCGCGAGTGTACAAATTTCGATAATTACGTTTAAATTGTAACAATACGATCTTGTCATGGCTAGAAACTTAATGTAATATAATATATAAGCAATATGTGTAGTATTATTACGAAATACAGTATATATATAAACTATGAGTGACTAGTTTTCACATTTGCCTACGTGGATTACACAACTTGTGTTATATTGTGTGCAAAATTCAAGGATATCGTAAAATAAAATCAATGTTCGTAGTCAGATTGATAAAGTACAGGACATTTTATTAGACATTTAAAAGTTCTACAAACTTTTCTTTAAATTATTTATGAAATTTGTATTTGTTTACTCTTTAAAAGTTACAATATTTTGAACACGGAACTGAATAGAAGATTTTGTCAGACTTAGATTTAGAACAGACTTATCACTGAGTGTCAGTTTGTAAACAATATTTCAATTTTACAATCATGTGCTAATATAATATAGTGCAAAAACTGATATGGAAACATGCCACGTGTGCAATAAAGATCCAATGGTTTCGCTAATCACTTTTAGCTGCTACATTCATAGCCAAAAATTGTATTGCTAAAATAAAAATAAGGTAGTCTTTTATTCTGAATCCCCCAATAACATTGAAATTTCAACCGTTGTTTGGTATTTATTATTATTTAAATCGTAATAAAATTATCTCACTGGCAATAAAAACGTAATATTTGAAATATATTAAAAATGGATAAACACTGATAAATTATCTGTTTTTTAATTGTATAGCCTACTACTATTACCCAGTTTTAAATAAAGGTTTTAGTTCCAGTTAGCAAAAATTGTATGCCAACTGTGTAACTGATAAAATATAATTATGTAGTCATTGAAAATACGAAAACTATAAAAATATCCGTGAAATATTTCAAACTAACAGTGTAGCTTCACACGATTGCATGATTACAATTACAGATCCAATCGTACGTAAATTAAACAATGAATATATGTATTATATCCAGATAATTTTATGATAATTAATTTAAAAAATTAAAACAATATATAAATAAAACAACAATATAAATAAAAAGAGGTTTATCTTATTCATTATATGAATAAATTTTATCAATTACAAACTTCAATTACAAATTTTATCAATTACAAACTCATTACTAATGAATACCTGTTTTATTTATAGATGTGTGTTATACGCATTAAGCAATGAATTAAAACTTGTTCTTTTTTATTGGTTCCAGTGTAAACGTGACTCGCAATGCTGCTCTAAAATATGTCATATAGATTATTTCCAGGTTTGGGGAAAATGCTATTCACTTTTTGATCAGTGGAGAGATCAGCAATATGATTAAGTGTAGTTAATGGTAAAGGATAACCTTTAAGAGAAACTTTGACAAGAATATTCATCATGTGATCAAAATGCAAAAATAAAAATATTCTTGATCCCGAATAATGTACATTTCATTTATACATTTCAGTGACTAAATTTAAGAACCTTTCTTTTAATATTTCTAGAAGTTTTCCTAAGTATCGGTACTCATTCATCTTATTTGCATCAGATGTTGGACTTATTATTTTTTTAAATGTGATATTTTGTAAGGGATGTTTTAAATTCTAAAATCATCTATTTTGAGTAATCGATTCATACCCTGCAATGTGCTGCGGGTCTAATCACCCTTACATGAAACCATTTTATGTGCTTGAATCCTGTGACGTAAATCAGTTAATTGCTAGAACTACGGCTTGGATAATTGTTTAAGAATTTGGTTAATCGACTCTTCATAAAATATTTCAATGCAGTTTAGCTTGGGATTTCATGCGTTACTAATACCGCCATTTTTTACATTTATGTTTCAAAGTGCATGGTAATAGTTTATTGTTTTGCAAATGGTAACAATCTTCGCCAGAAAATATAAATCTGAATCTTATATTTAGCTAATTTAAACATATATATATACTAACCTACATACCTTTAACTGTTTGTTCGATAAAATAATGAACTTGTAAACCAAAAAATTACTACAGGTAATAAAAAACAGAAAGAAAAAAATGCTCAACGGAAATTTGTCTAACCAACTAAGAATATATCTCAACAGCAACTGTGTAACCTTGAAGCACATCAACCAAGCACATACCAAGTAGAACATAAAAGTGGTGCTCCAAGCGGAATATTTATAAACTAATTTGTAACAACCTGCCCCTGTAACTTCTAGCCCCGGTCTCTCATACAGAGTGTTTTGGGATAAGTGTAACAAATTATACCGGATGATTCCTTAGGTAAGAAAAAGAAGAAAAAAGTCCTCTTAAGATAGTTCCGAAAACCGTTTGTTACAGAATTACAACAAAAAAAAATATGTTTTTCATTATTTTCATTGAAGTTACATTTTGTTTTGGGTTTAAGAGAGTGATCTGATTGCGTTATATTTACTACTAAAGACAAAGAATTATCTGTAGAACAAGGGCGACTAATTATGGTTTCCAAAAATAATAGGTGCTCAGTAACGGCACTCTAAAAATGACATTTTCAAAAATATTTCCTTTAAACTTTAAGCCAAGTTTTTAAATTGCTCTCAACCATTAATCTGTGGACCAATTTAGCTGCAACTTCATCTAACGTTTCCTTCTGTTATAGAGAACAAAACCTAGTAATTGGTTTCCCATAAACAACTGAATTTATTCTTGACTGTAAGCACTTTATTGGAGCGGTTCAGAATTTTATTAGAATTATAATACAACTATGTACAGTTTGTGTTTCAATTATGCTGCGAAGTAAAGTGTTTGCAGTGTTATCTTTAACGTACATTTATTAATATATTTTTTTAAATGTCTAATTATAAATATATTAAAATGTAATAATATTCTAGAACTAGATACAAATTGCATAACCAAAGCAATCACGAATTATGTGCTGTTACTGTAACTAAGAGTGTTAAATAATATATTTAATTACCTTAGGTCCGTCTTGTGACTTCGTTGTTGATTGCTTCTTACATGTATCGAGGCCGTAACTCCATTCTCAGAAAATTATTTTGTTCACTTTTTGAAGAACTCGTCATTGATTATATTAAAAAACACATTTAACACAAGAACATACACTGACACAAAAAAAAAACAATAAAAAAAAACATTATATGAGCTTGTCTGACATTGTGTGCTCTGTCGTGTCTATAGGAGTACTGCTAGTTGAAATTATTATTATTGCTGATAACGAATCATGTTAAGCCGTTTCAAGGCTGTATCATATAGTTGATGCGATTGGAAGGAGAGTTTGTCGTTCAAGATGTTAACTGGGTCGTTTTTGAACGCTCTATAAATCTCGAATTCTTCCTTCGCATTCAATAATCTGCCTTTAGCGCAAACGTGCATTGCCTCTACACTGGAATGGAAATTGCCCGGTCTATGGCTACTTTCAGTAAGGTGACGTGCATAATTTGATTTAGCAATGCTGGTTTTATTACTAAATTAATATTGCTAAATCAAATTACGTTCGTCACCTTGCTGAAAGCAGCCATAAAGTTATAAAAAAGGTTAACAGTGCAGTGTTAACGCTAGTAGGTGACTCATCACTGAAACAGCTGGGTGAGGAAGGGAGCGACGGGGGGCGGTTCCGGCCGCTCGCAGGTAGCCAAGGGTCCAGACGCCAGGTTACTGTATACAGATAATACGTTACAAGTCCGGAATATAGGTGTTTTCCGGGCGTTGTGATAGTCCCGTCCGAGACTAAGTCGAGCGCAGAATTATCATGCGAGTGCGGAAAACACATTTCGGACGAGTCTCGTGTGGTATTTTACATCATACTACTTAATCTATAAAACAATAAATTTTAGAACACATTTTTATTATTACAAATTATCAGAATTTTTTTTTCATACCTGTATCTAGACTTACGACAATAGCTTCCATTTCTATATTGTCTTTGTTATTATACTCCTCGTCAAAATGCATTTTGAAAAGTACTATGTGAAAACTATATTAGTTGAAGTTATTTTTATTTTGATATACAAATACTCCTAAGAAACAGCTGATTTTACTACGTAGCTACTAGCATGTAATGAAATCAGCTCTTTCTATTACTGGTAACTTATGTAATTAACGGATTTTCGGACTAAATGCATGTATAGAAATTTGTTGAAAGTGAGGTAGTATAATGTATAAGATATTTAAGTACTCCATATTACTCTGGTAACAAATACTGGATATTCCAGAAACTGACAGACTTTACATAATTATTAACAAATTTTAAGGTAACTGTATACAATTGTTTACATTTTAGAAAAATTGTAAACATATTTTTAAGACTTCAGCGTCTTTAACATATTTATTATCATATAAATAAACTTATTTACGGGAAATTCAAATTGCATAATTAATTGTGTCATTAAAAACTAGTGATAAAGAGTGTTGCTTGTTTAACCAATTAATTGTTGATTAATTGATCTGTAATTAAACAAATTCTTGAACATAACAGTTTAGCAAATAGGTTGTAATGCTGTTTTTGTTGAAAAACAAACTACTAAATGTTGGATTCAATATTGTAAATCAAAACTCAATATAAACTTTGCTACTTCATATCAATAGATTAGTTGAAGTTTTTACCCTCGGAGTACGAAAGCCTTAAATGGATTTAAAATGATTACTGTCTATAATTGGGTATATAACATTATTTATAGGGCGTATTTGTCATTATTTTTATAATTACGATGTCGACATATGTACAAAAAGAAAGATTATTTCCTAGTTTTTACTTCATTTAAAACTTAAGTAGCCATTTATTTAGGTAATTATTGCCATTGCATAATTTCGTTCTGAACTTTCTAGGAAATTCAGATGGGTTCTGCGTACGGACCCTTACATTCACAAGCTAACACAGTAAGCAGTTTTACCCTCCATTTCCCCACCAGAGGTTACCTTCGTAAATATATTAAAAACAATTCGACTCCTATCATGTAGTCGGGATTCTAAAAATTCATTTATTTACAATTTAGAGAAATATAAATAAACCTGTTCCCCAAACAAAAAACCAACCAAAACTAATCGTCACCAAGAATGTCAGTTTGGTAGTTGTTAGTCAAAAGGTGAAAATGAACCACAAACACAGTTTAAAAATATATATTTAAATAAAGATTAAATAATTTGCATTGTTTGTGCCTTAAATAGAGTAAAAGGCTGTTTAAAATCGAGCTTTTATTACGTCGGTAAAAGTTTATTTTTATTTTTATCAATTATAATTTTATTTACGATTTTACACACAAATTTTAGTAATTAATTTTGAACGAAAGCGGTATAGTCAATTGCAAAAAAAAGTCTATAACAGGCCCATAACCTATATTTGGTATTTAAGATAACTCACCAACAGGCATTTTTTTTTAGAACAGGAGAGTAACAATTATTTTGTTCTTAGTTAATCAAAATTATTAAAGCAGATTTTTAGAAAATTTGGAATCTTTTCTTATGCTAAAACTTCTAAATTTCAGTGTATATATATGAAATGTTATTAAAATTGGTCCACTTATTTGGTCTCTAGAGCACCGTACTGACGACAGACAACATAATTTTCAAAACCAGGTATGCTCAATTTAAACAAGTGATTTCTGAAACGACAGCATCCAGTAATAAACGAAGATACTTGCTTAATACGTTCATGACTCAAATTAACCAGCCAGTCTGTAGGTCGAAAACTTGGAGTTCTCACAAGTGCTTTGGCTAATATTCTTCCAGGGTGGTTTAACCACGGTATTCCTCTTTGGTTCATTTTGTAATTGTATACTTTAAAGAAACAAGATATTGTCTTCTTTTTAAACAGAAAATACTAAAACCTAATAGTGAATTATAATTTTGTTTCCTATACATTGTGTTGTGAGGAAACTGTTTCGCGTCCATGTGGCATAAAATATACAAAAAACATCTAACCTTAAAAGGTTTGCTTAATAAATGTGTCAACTAAAAGTTTTAACCCAGTGTTACAGTTGACATTGTATAAGAAATAACATTTAATTCTCTCTAGATTCTTTTGTAAAATTGTAAACTTAGTTATAACTTCTAATTAGGAATATCTTGAACGTAATTAAAAAGATAAAATGAAATGTCACTTTAAAAAGGTTTATTCACATTAATTTAAGGATGTCTTCTTATACAAGAAGTGTAATTAAAGTTATAAAAACATATTTAATATTAGTTCAGTCCTCTTTAAGGAATATATTTATCAGAATACACGATTAAGTTACCAATTACTCAAAAACTTTTGTCACGTTCCTGAATTGTTTGTTTTGGATACAACTTACATAGTGTCTTTAAATACAGTATGTTCCAATGTGTTACAAGATTTACAAACCCAACAAAATTCAATTGATAAAGCGAAAGAGTTAGTATTTAACTCCGCCATTTGGTAATTCGTATGAATATTTCTGGATTTATATTTAATTGGTATGTAATTAAAAATTGATGCAATTTATGATGAATTTAACAACCAAGCCTTGGAAATTTATGTACATTATTATTTTATTATCCCCTGTTTTAAAATGTCTGCCATTCAAAACAGATCTTCTACGGTTCCAAGTTATTTAAGCGAGTGTTTCGATTAGTTATATAGCGCTTCTTGCGAAATATTAAATATAATGACGCGAAATATGCATAGCAAGCAGTAGTACAAATCCATAAAATAAAAATGAAATTTAAGCGGTTTTCTTAAATTTGTCCGTAGGGCGTGGTTAGTTAAACAAAACACAAGAAACTATCTTACTTACTACTTAATAGATATATTTAAATATCCAAGATGAGAGGTCTACTAGCCAATATCAAAGATTACTTCAGTTAAAAAAAACATGTTTATCATAATTTTCTGCAGGTAGAAATGCGGAACTTATTTGACCCACTGTAAGCGGAAGTTTAGGACATAATTACAGAACGAATGTCATTAAAAACTTTTACAATTATACCGAGCCTTATCTTCTCAGACTGAATGTCAACAAACCCTCACCTTCTTGAGGTTTAGACGCGTATATCTTGATTTATTTCATGAGGTTTATATTTATTTATGACAACTTAGAATAAGAAAACTCATTATTTACAGCGACAAAGTATCTAACATATAAGTTTTAATAATTTAAAATTTGTTAACTTTTTTTTTTTCAAATAGGAATATTTTAGACGGTAAGTCTTACATTTATTATTTAATAATAATATATATATATATATTTTTGAAGAAGAAGAAGATAATAAAATGACAACACTATAATACGTATTTTTTTTATGAGATGTATGGATAAATAGTGGACTAAGTAATGTACTACTATTCATTTAGATAAGCTAAATTTTCTTTATAGTACTCAGCAGAAGAGATGTAAAAGCTGAAAAATAGTCGTAGAATACGAGACTGTGTACTTCCCACGTAGAGAAAAATTGAGAATTTATTGTGAGTTTTGTGTTAGAGTCAGTGGTGTAACGATATCATGATATCAATTAAATTAAACTAAATAAAATCATCAATCATGAAATCTAAAAATAAATTAATTAAATTATAACTTGAATAAAATAATAAATATAGAACCATGTTAAGAAACAAATGAAGAGAAAACGGCAGATGCCGCCTGTAATAAAAATTGTACGTGCTAGGCTACAATAGCACTAAGATTTCAAGAACCTTGAGGCCAACACGTGTGTACATAACGGAATTCTTAGGGTAGCAGAGTTTTTACTAGAAAAAAAAGAGAAATCAAGGGAAAGCAGCATTATAACGGTATTTTAGAAAAACGCAAGTAGAAAGTAGGTCGGCCAATCGGAGACGCTCCAAACTTAAAAAACACAACGGCAGAATTCAAAAACAACCAGTAGGAATTGCGAAAGTCGTAAGCAGAGAAAGTTGGTAGAAATCGACAAATCAGCGAACAGGGCGCGAAAAACAGTGTTTTAGAGAAGGAACATTAGAAAATAGTTTGTTAGGGGGAGTCTTACCAGAGTCGCCACGACGGAAAGGTCGCGGACACAGCTAGAGTACGCTGTGTACAAAAGAATAGTTTTTTTCAGAGAGTAAGGGACAAGAAGTCTCTTAATATTGAAAGGTTTTTGATAAGTTGAAAGTAAAGTTGAATTGAAGCAAAGTAAGTTTGAATTAGTAAAGGAAATTAGATTTGGAGTTTGTGGAGTTCTTAATAAAAAGACAGATTTGGAAAAGGAGTTTAAATTCACCAGAAGAAGGAGGGACCAATCATCGTAGAACAGGTGCTGTAATTTTGGAACGACTACAAGGAAGGAGAGACAGATTTGGGACGATTTCGAGGAAGAAGAGGCCTATTTGGAACGGCATCTGGGAAGGAGAGACAACGTTAAATACCAACGAAAAGTGTTTAAGCAGTGTGGTGTTTTGTGTTTTTTGTTAATAAAAAGATAAATTAAAGTTAGGTGGAGTGTAAAGTGCTAACTGACCGAGCAAGAAGGACCAGCAGATTTGATAAGTACAAAACCAATTAATTGTTAATTATTAAAATCACTTAAAATTGATTTCACTTTCGATTGAGCCATTCAAAAAAACCCAAGACCCGAGATTAAGATTTTGTTGTTTTTAAATTAATTGTAAAGAACTGAGCTAGCCGAGATTAAATAAAAAGATGATCAATGTTAATAATAATTTAAAGTATTAAATAAATGTGTAAAGAAATATAATAAACAAAAAGGAATTGATAATTTGAAGATTTTAACAAGAGTTAAAATAAAGTAAATTTGTAATTTTAAAAAATTGTCTATGCTAAATAAATTAATCTTAAGGAATGAATGGAGAGTAAATGGTTTTTCTAGATAGTAAGTATAAATTTCATGTATATGTTTTATTGCTATAGTAATTTTGTTCTTTTAAAAATTAAAAGAAAGAGATTGTTTTATCCAGGTAAACGGTGTTGTTTATGAGTAATAATCATAAGTTGTTCCCTTTTAGTAGTGTTGCAAATAAATAAGTAAATCTAACATCTTAAATATTAGATTGACACGACAACGTGTGCCTTTTAAATTAGAGTAATCAAAATATAATTATATAACATCTTAAATGTTATATTTGGCATTCCAACGTGTGGCTTAAATAATTAAAGGTGAAATTAAAATAATTAGCAAAGCAGGTGTTGCTTCAAATGTTATATTGGTCGCACAACGTGTGGCAAGATAAAAACATATAACAAACTTCCATTGTTATATTTGGCTCACCAACGTGTGGCTTTTGTTTAAATAAATTAGTAAATTAGATTAAATTTATATAACATTCCATTGTTATAGTGGATATATCTGAAACTGTATGACAAACATCAATATTATCGCGCCGTTTAGTGTGTTTTCTATTACTTGAGAAGTATATGCAGTTTAAAAGTTGAGAAACATGTCAATTTAAAATTATTAGTATAATTAATTGAACTAAACAAGAATAAAATGTTTTCAAATGCTTACTAAGTTTTTATGATCCGAAGAAACACGGCCTGATTGTTGAAGAAAACCTCCGATTCAGTGTGTGAATGAAAGCTGTGAACATGCAGAGACATTGCGTTGAAAGTTTTATGTTGATCTTTGTAGCATGCTGGATCCTTGGGTTCTCATTGGGAAGCTAAATGAACGTCTCGAGGAAACTTGATGCCAACTCCAATCTATTCATCAATTGTGATGAAATCATATACCAGTATGATCTGAAGAAACACGGCCTGATTGTTAACGACAGTCAATTCACTGACATCACCGTCATCACAAGTTGAAAAAGCTCTCCAAAGCAAACCCAAATTCAAAGCCATGCTCATTATTTTTTTTTCTGACAATGGCGTAATTTTGAAAGAATTGGTCCTAGAAGGCAAAACAATATAACAGCATTATTATAACGAAATTTCAACAATGTTGAAACAAACAGTCAAAAACTACTAAATAGTTTTACCCTTCATCAGGAAGGATCTGGCACATTATGATGCTTCCCCTTAAAGTGAAATCTATATTAATACTTAATGATGTAGTAGATAAATAAACAAAATAAGAGGATCAATCGTGTATTAAAAATACACAACTTAGGGTCCGTAGGCCCTATTGATCTGCTCCACTCCTTCGCTAAGCAAGTACGCATTAGCATTATGATACTTATAGTCTAGTTGTTTTATAGCCACAGACATTCCAGAAGGTACACCAATAAACCAGCATTGTTATAAGGAAGTTTTGATAAAGCTGAGAGAAAGAGTAACACATTAAAGACTAGAACTCTAGGAAAAGGCTCTCTTTCTTCATGTGGACAATACCACTGCAATTTCTGTGGTAGCAGTTTTTGGCTGATGATCACTGTAGTTACAGTGGGAAATCCTACAAGTTTGCCGGATTTGGTATACCATGTGACTTTTCTTTTCTTTCGTGACAGTAAAATCTGTGCTTAAAGGAACACTTTTTTAATTAATTGATGTAGTGAAGACGAAAGCAGCAGATTAAGCATTCATTTCTTTGAAACAAACTGACATCTATTTTTATTTTGTACAAAAAAAAAAAAAATGGAAGTAAATTTGATATTTATAATTTTTTATGTGACCTTTTATCAATGTATCAAAAACCACAATCTTAATTTGATTACTGAGGATGCCAACTCAAACATTGAAAGCAAATTTGTGCTGTGCTACGCATGGCGATTTCATAAGGCTCTATAAAGAGTGTGCATGCGGGTCCACCATTTTGATTCTATGGCTTGCCATTCTCCTTACAGAGAATGGCAGGTAGGTTAGGTAGGAAAGGTAGGAAAGGTAGGTTAGCTACCATCAGAAAAACACAAAATTACAATTTTATCAAAATCAGCTTTATCGATCTTGATTGTGTGTAGTTTCTAAAGGACTTAAATAAATCGAAATGGTCAGAATTTCTCCAAAAGTGACTGTTCCTAAGTTTTCAGTAACAAAACAAAAAACCTGACATATAAGGGGTTAGCGGAAAATGCGTAATTTTTCAAAATCGGCTTTACCAAATTCATTCAAATTTTGGTAATATTTAAATATTAATAACGTAAACGTGGGAACAAAATAACAAGTAAAAAAAAAAAAAAATACTGTTCAGGAATAATTGGCACAAAATAAAAATTGTCTGATAGGTCGATTTTAAACACAATTTACACTTAAGATAGGTTTGTAGCGAAATCAAAGGAAATCTGTATCCTATTTAAATAGGCTATATAAATATTCTGTACAAATAATGTTTTACTGACAACTTCCGGACTGACATTTTTGTGACAGATAGTTTTGTTTGGTTAGTATTTCGATTGTGAATGGGTTGTGAAAAGGTTTGTGCAATGTTTTTGCACCATTTATTTGTAATTAATTTAATAACATAATTCTGTTTATATGTATAAGTGTGTATAAGTGTGATTTGATACATGTGGAATAGAAAAGTTAAATTCCCTAGTAATTTTATAATATACTAAAACAAACCTGACATTGCAAATGATATTTCTGTGATTTCTGCTATTATTTAATATATATATACAATTTTGATCTAAATAAATTGACCTGATTTGAATATCAAATCGAGTGACAATCCCCAAAGCGGGCTATGCCTTTAGGGGAGCCGGGTGTTTTTTTTATTATTATTTTTTTATTTAATTAATTTTTTTTCTCCCTTCCGAGTAAAGGGGGTTTTATATATTATAAAACTATGGGTATGGGGGAACTATATTATATTTTCTATTCAAGTATTTTTTTTTAAAATACTTTTAGTTTAGATAAGCAAATGTTATAGTTATAAGCTATGTATATTAGTTTTATATATAGGTGTGTAAGTATAATTGGGCGTAAGTGTATATATTTAAGAATATGGTACAGGAGGTCAATGTACCCTACACTTTATGGCTATTATAGATTTTAAAAAAATTTTGTTTGTTTTTTTTTTCATTTTTTTCTCTCTCACTGATTACTATTGTATAAAATAGCTGTAATAGATGTGTTAATATTTTGTATCTGTATTGTTTCTGGAGGGAAATAAAATTATATATATATATTATATAAATATGCATCGCCATATATATATTATATAAAATAATATGCATCGCCATATATATATATATATATATATATATATATATATATATATATATATTATATAAATATGCATCGCCATATATATATATATATATATATATATATATATATATATATATGGCGATGAATATGTTTCGTTTAATTAGAAGTGATCTCATAGAAAATTTTATTAAAATCTGTGAGAGAGATTTTGATATATTTGACCTTTTTGGAATATATCGTGAGCGATTTGATCCAAATGCATGATTTTATTTGATTTCGATAATTTAAAATTTTATGGCAAGTTACCTAAATTTTGTAATATTAGAAAAGAAAAAATATGATACCACAAGTTAACAACATACAAAATGTTATCAACATTATCCACCTGCTTGATTGGGCTTTAGTACGCTATAGATACACGGACAACAGAATATCCTAGTCACCAGTTTTTCCTCTAAGCAAAATACTTTACTGCAATTAAATATTGTGACTAAATTAATTTCTTGAGAAAGAAACGTAACATTTTCGCCACTAAACCACTTATATAATAAATTACCATCTGCTTTGCCAAAACAATAAAACGGACTTTACATTGTCAGTAAATAAAACGTGGAACCTGCTCGTGTTTGCATGTTTACTTTATAGTCAGATTAAAACTACGACATTACATTAATTGTCCGCCAATTATTCAACTCACCAATTACTGCAGACACATATACGTATTCTGCATTTGTTGAGCCAAACAGGTATCCAGATTAATTGCATGCAGCCGAGACATATATTATATTTCATTACAAAGTTAGTTTCACAATACTATGGAAACGGATTCCATTCTAGTAAGTTACATTCTATAATTTAGAAGAAACAAGTTACTGCATCTAGTGTTTCTGTGAAGGGTAGATCTCACTTTGGATGTTTTAATACAATTTGACTATTGCCTAGCATGCGATGTGATACACAACAATATTCACAGACGAAGAAGTAAACCACAGCTACTGTACACTTGAACATAACACAACTCGCAGGTAGATATAATAAATATTGGATCGTTTGCACTTTGCATTCTGTTTGTAATTTACCTTTTACTGGAATCACCCCCCCCCCCACACACACAGAGTTAGAGTTCAATACCTAAGGAACAGTTGCAGTTAAACATTTTGTAGACTGTTATGATGGAATATCTTAGGAACTGTTATAGTTAAATATATTAGGGACTGTTACAGTTGAATATCAAAAATATTAACTTTTTAAAAAGAGGAAAGTATGGTTTGATTCTTATATTCCTTGATAAGGTACAAGATTTTTGGTAAATAAAATAAATTATGTTGTACTGTACTTAGGCATCTCCAGAAGATTTTTTAGTATTGTAATTTTTAATTAACTAGGGTATGATACATATTTTACACAATTGACAATGAATATTCATATATTAACAATAAAATTCCCTTTTAGTCAATAATAATTCTGAATTATTATTTTTTATATATTCTTCCAGCTACAATTGTCATTAAAAATTCCTGGTTTTTAGTTTTAAAGCATTCCTTGTGTTTCTTTATTTTAGTAAATTTTAATGTTATTAATATCTTTGTTAAGGTTTGTAATACGTAATGAAATATTTATATTGTTTATTGAGTACTATTATGAAGTAATTTTTTGAGTTATATTGTTTTATCAGTTATTTTTTCATAAATATATTTATTTGTTATAGGCATTTCTTCCCTCTTAATATTATTATCGATGGCAAAAATAGTCAGGAAGCCTGGATACCTAGTAATACCCAATATATACTAAAGCAACTTATTTTATTAATTTATTGTTATTATTTGTGCATTTTTTTTTTTTTTAATTCATTGCTATTATTAAATAGTATAAAGTTTTTGAGGCTATTGTTTCATGAGGTCTTAACATTTATCTATTGTTGAAAAAAGAAGACATTTCTTTTTTTACACTTGAAGGTATTTCACTGATTTTTACTTTTCAATATGAACTATATATTTTGAGCTCAAGAGTTTTTCAATTTAATATAAATTTACATTGAGATGGTGTACTTGACAAGTCGACATCAAATATTCAAAGAATGGAAAGAGGAAGAAGGGGTTGTAATGTCCTATTTAAAGTTATGAAAGTCGAGCTGTCTTGTAAACACTCTGTTAGACGTATTCTGATGTCGTTTCTTTTTGACTTGAGTACATATTGTAAAGTTACAATAGTGAATTAACTTTAACATTTTAAAGTTTAAAATCCACTTATTTTAATAATTTTAATTAATATGCCGATATACGTTAAAGACATAAAAATGTGATGTTAATAATATTACAATATAAATTCAAAAATAATTTGGTTTTGAAAATTACTTTTATTTTAAATAAAAAACATTCTTATGTATTTAAATTAATTTTATCATTACTGTATTTTGAAAACATTAATTTAAAAACATTTTAAAATCCACATCCATCGTTCAAACAAATAAACATATTTGATAAAATTATTTTTATCAAAAATGTCGTAGGATTTTTTCATAACCAGAGCGGAGACACTACCTACATTCAAAATTACTAAGTTTTAAGCGAAACCTTTGTATTATTGGTCATAAGATATTTTACGTATTGCATTGCATTGTAATAAAAAATTAATTATTTTGTCGTTAGTTTAAAAATGGCTCGTTGGTTTTTAGTTAATGGATGATATTACAATGGAGATTACAATGGTAAAATAGTATATAATATTTATATTGCACTTTTTATTATTTGCAAGGATGTGTTTATGTGTTGCTTAATTTTTTTTAATCCTTGATTTTTGTGTGCAGTATATGTTTTTATGTAAGTGTGTATGATATTTGTGTGCTAGAATTTTGTAAGCATGTCTGACCGTGATGTTTTTGCCACAGCAGTGGTAACCGCATAATTCTAAGATAATTTTAGGGTGTACTTATTATTTTATATATTTTTTTAATGAATACTCTAACTATCAAAGCATGCATTTATTATTTTTGTTTATGGGGGGGGGGACCTTTGTTTAGATCCAGCTAGGTTGCCTTGTGAATGCTGTATCTACAAGTGACCCCTGAGAAGCCGAACTTACAAAAAACTGGAAACAGATGGTAACTTAGCTGTTTCCGCAAAACATTTTTAATCTCTATGGTTTGTATTTATTAGAATAATAAATAAATATATACAAAGTGATTGAATTGTTTTTATCTGTTACACGTGTAGAAAATTTGATATTAAGAAAATCATATACAAATTGGATTCTACAATCAAACATTTCAAAATTAAATATAGGTTTCAATGGAAACTACATTTTAAGAGACACTAAACATCCCCACCCATGTTATTCAGGTAATTCAACATTTGGTGTAACAATTGAGAATTACATAAAAACTCAAACTTTTTTTGTAAATTAATAGAACACATTTTCTCAAATGTAGGTATAAGTGCTCAAAATTGGCCCTCAATTAAATTTTAATGAATGTAAACGTTTAAGACAGAAACTAAGGTATTAAATATAGCACTTAAAAAAATAAAGTTAACGAGTAAATTGTAATACAAAAATGAACCTGACGATGGACAAGGACTCATTTTGGTATTTTACAAATTATTCATGAACTATAAATATTTCTGCTTACTATCATTTTTGGGGAAATAATGACTAAATAGTTTTTGACTGTTTAGCTCCTGGTTATGTATGGCTTTTTTTTATATATTGAAATAAAAATTGTGGAAGATGTAATGTTTTTTAAAAATAATTTGCACAGATCCTTCTAAGAAGTGGAATTCTTAAAGTACAGATCCTTAAAGTACAACTGGAATTTGTACTTTACAAATTGTTTCGGAGGCCTTCATAAGGAGATTTGTTCTTTACAAATAATTTTAAATGAGTTTATAAGCAAGTTTTACACACTTATGTATTTAAAATTCGAATATATATAGTTCAATTTGTAAAATCTTGAAACCATAAGTTTAAAAATATGTGGTTACTCCAATTTCTGTTATGGGCGTTGTTACATAACATATTTGGTTTACTCCAGAATAAAATAGAGTTGAGATATAGTTTCAGACATTTGCCGTCATTTGTGTTTTTAAAAAGGATACATAACGTTTCGAGAGTATGGATCAACTACCGTTATCAAGTCATAAACTTAGAACACAAGAAATATAAAAAAGACAGTAATTATGAGGTTCATATAAACCCCTGTTTATGTAGTTGACCCGTGTATGATCTCTGTCCAACTTGGTGTTAGATATTTCATTTCTTTAATGTGAATTTCTGTCGACTTGTGATTTTTCTAATCATATTTTGTAAATAACCTTTCTTAGTTTCACAGCTTAGATCTAGCTTTAGCCCTAATGAATAGTTTTAGATTTAAGTTTCAACATGGTCCTAGGCTACTAGCTATATTGGCTTTTTTATATTTCTCATGTTCTAGAATTATCACTTGATAACGAAAGTGGATTCACACTTTCGAAACGGCATGTATTCATTTTCATATAAAGAAATTATGGCGAATGTCTGAATAAACAACACGAACAATATGAATAATCCATCATTATACAACAACTTTAAAACTTTAATAAAGATCCGGATCCTAATCCGATATAGTGTAACGTCCTTCAGACTTTAAATATAAAATCTGCCTTATCAACATTCTACCTCCGATATCGCCTCCGGGTCAGGCCATCGCCGTGTGCTGAGACCTGGCGGGGAATATCATAATCCACAATCACATGATCCTTGCACTCTTGAACCCGGTCAACCGTTAGCATGTTAATCGTTTCTAAATCACATTATTAATCAGAAGTTTTTTTGAACATGAAATCTCCGAAATAGCTAATGTGCATCATGTCAGTAATTATACAGTTCTCTTTCTTCTAAATCCAAAAAATGTGTTACAGTTTAATAGTACTAGTTTTTTGTGAGTTTTGTTTTCTACATGTAATTTTCATCGCACAATGACCTTCAGGCACATGTCACTCTTCTAAGCATTTTACAACAAGTTCCAGGTATTCGAAATTAAAATTGACCATAATATAAATCTGTTAATATTTTAAGTTTTAATTACTGATATATGTTTGTTCAGAAATAATTTAACTAGGATTATTTTCCTTTTAACTTTTCAGTAATTTTATTGAAGGCTAATGTCTTGTAAAAAATAGAATAACCTTCTTTCATTTAAAACAATTTACAAAATCAAGTTATAAATTTAAATAGTCATAAAATCAAAGAATTAACTAGTCAAATGTTTTTCTTAATTAGAATCTTTTGTTTTAAAATTTCCTAGCAGTTGTTACAATTCTTTATCTCAAACAAAGATCGAGATATATTAGATTCTTTATTAATATAAAAAAACTTATTTATAATCTTTTTTAGACATTTTGTAATTCTGATAATTTTCCTTTTCTTTTTAATTAAATTAAAAATCATTTTTTCATTACAAAGACTTGTCGAACAACCTGTATGAGTTTGTCTAAATCTCTTTTTAACTTGCTTTTTTCTTAGCAAAAGCTGGTCCGAGATTGTTCCGAGATTGCTTTGAGATTGCAATCGCAGACAGGTTCAAACTCAGTTTCAACACTCTCTAAGTGCACAATATCATCACGTACATATGCATAAAAGGAAATATAAACCTTTTTGAAAAATGACAGTTGTTAATAAAAGGAACTCTGGTTGTGAAATTATTCTTTAGTGAAAAAATAACAAATTTTGTTCAAGGAACAATACTCTGTATGATAATGTGTCTTCACTTCTTTTTAAATCTGTAAAATAATGTGTACTAATTTAGAATCAAAATAATATTGGATGGGGCTGCATGCAAAATATTTCGGCCTTCACGACCCCAAAGGGGTTATTTTTCAAAATTAAAATCATATTGACGTCAATAGATTAAAACAAATTTAATTTAATTTTTTTATATATTATAAATTTGTCTTTTTTTTAAATGGAAGAGGTATGTGATCTAGCTAGTTTTAAAAATGTATCTCTCTCTCTCTCTCTCTCTCTCTCTCTATATATATATATATATATATATATATATATATATATATATATAGTAGTAAACTAAGTATTTGATAATACAAAATCTTGTTAACTGTAATACACAATTTCGACCTTTTTTTTATATCTAAAAATTTAAATTCTTTATATAAATTCTTTTTTAAGCTGAAATCTAAATTTTGTAATTTTCTTTTAAAAGACCAAGAAATATGAAATGTTGTTATAAGTTTTTTTGTAAATGGTCAAATTTAATTCAAAGAATTTAAGCTAAATAAATTTTAGCACTTGTTAATGAAATTTGTTTTCCTTTTTTTTTAAACATGTTTACCAGTAGGTTCCATAATCATTAATTTTCAGTCGCCTGGTAACAATAGGATACCTTGTTTATGTGTTACTGGACACAACTTATAAATTATTATTTATAAAAAATATTATTTTTAAAAAACATTAAATATATCAATAACATTAAAATGAATCGTATCTCAAATCGTCAGACAAGCATAACTAATTCTCAAACAGTAATTATGTGGGTTAAAATCAGGTACAAATTAAACATTAATCAGATTATGTCGTGTTTATGGCGGACGTTGGAGTAATCAAATTAGTTTTACAATTTCCTCTGTAATTGACTTTGATGGCTTATGATTTAATCTGTGCGATGATAACGCATGCGTATTATGTAAGAGGTTGGTCACATATTTGTCACATATACGTATATATTGGATCTACACCTTTTTTCACGTACTCTTAAGTTAAATCCCTCTCTGTCATCTTTCCTATCAGGTCTCATTTAACCAAATCTTGTTCTTTTTTGACTCTGAAGTTATTAGAGTATTTAAGAGCTACGGGTTCTTTTCTTCCATTTTTTTAATAAAGGGATAATGACCGAGAAGTTTTTACAACACACAACAAATCAATTAACACGGGACTTGGAGACGTTTTTAGTGGCTCAATGATTTACTAATACAATTTATTAAATTTTCGTAGTTCGATAAGTGTAACTAAAAATATTAAGCACTAAACAAATTAATGATTTAATTTGTAAGTCCAATTATTTAGAAGACAGTTGTCGCAACATGTTGTTTTTCCTCTCTCCCTCCAATTCCTAGTAAAGGGTATATCCATTGAACTTATACCTAAAGAAAGAAGTTCCACTGCATGCTATATTGTTCAATATCTAGAACATTTGTAATCATTTCAGAATACGCTAGTGTGGGAGGAGATGGAGCATGTAAGACGCAATGTTACCAAAGATAGCTACAATAGATCCTCTAGTTTCTGAATTTCAACCACGCCATGGAAACGGCTACTATTTTATTTCTAAAATCAATGGTACAACTAAGCAAAAGTGAGCCACTGTTATAAATGTAATCATTTAGTTTGTCTTTTATTGAAGGTTGGTTAGAGTTATACTTTTCGCTCTCAAGAAGTTTTTTAGCGACAATGTCAAGGCGACTCAATTTTTCCAAATGATATATCAAATTGATTTAGGATTCCCATACAACAAATAATTTCTTTACAAATAATTCAAGAATCAATCATTTGCGTGTCCTTGTTTTGTAAAATTTCAGTTTCAATAAAATTCATTACATAGATTAAGAACTGATATTTTAAAAGTTTCGTAACTTTATAAACAAGTATAAAATCAATATAGGCAATTATAAGTAATTAGGTCATTACTCTTTTTCTCATTTTTACTCCCTTACACATATTATGTAGTGTAGAGAAAGATATCTGATAAACCAAAATTGGACGACAATTTTTGGTTTATATATTCGTTTTGGATTACCGTGAATACAAAAAATGGTTTCTACAGAAAAAACGTGTGGCCTACACCATACGATTTTAATGTAATTTGGTATGTGGGCTTATTTTGGTCATATCTCGGCACATTTTCCTTTCATTTTTCAAAATATAGGGTAACTGTCATAAAGTAAAACACAATATTACGATTTTCTCAAAATGTGATACCCAAAGAAAATGCCATCTCTCCATGAACCTGTTATGAAAGGCGTATTAAAAAAAAAATAGATAAACATATTGTATTCAAAAATGAAATTAAATTTATTAAACCTGAAAATGATTAACCTATTTTATTTGTTCGTGAAATGTGAAGATGGCCCAAATCAGTGTCAAAATTCCAAGTAATATAATAACATTTATTTTCTATACAAACATAAAAAACAACAAATTGAGTACTCGTCATAACATTTCCATTGTACTACAAAACTCTGGGTCCTCCATACATGTTAAATGTTGTGCCATACATGTTATTTTGAATAGTTAGTAAAGTATAAGCTATGTCTGAAACAATGTATATTATAAATGAAGTATGTTAAAAGTTATATATTATCGTAATATAATGGACCTTGATCGCAGCCATTTAAAAATTGATTTCAATCAAATAATATTTAAAATTATAAATATTGCTTAAAATAATTTACGAAATTAACATGGTTGATTTTTACTGTTTTTCTGACAACTACTGAATTAATTTTTTTGGCGACGGGTAGTTTTGTCCTTAGTATTTCGACTGTGAATTGTTGATTGAAAAGATTATGTATTGTTTTTGCATTGATTGTTTAGAATTAATCTCGAAAGGTAAATCTATTTAATTTTCAATTTGGTACATTGGTTTGATTTACTAAATTTGATGTTACACCAAATGTTTTTGGCGAATGGATGGCATCGTGGTAACTTTAATGACGATGACATCCACCTCTTTATTGATTTTTTTTGCATTTTTTTATAAGGTTTTATCACTAATTATAAAAATAAATTCATTATGTTTTTTAATTTTTCAAAATTTCCTGAAAATGATCTATAAATTTCTACACGAAGAACCAACGACGACAAGTACTCTGTGAGAGTCCCTTGTCCACTTTGTAGAAAAACAAGTTTAGTAGTAAAGTTATGTTCGATAGTTTTCTCGAATCTAATGTAAATAAATTCCACCAAATCAGTGGTTTCTAATAATAAAAAAGCTTTCAATCTCTTAGAGCGGGTATCTTCTGGACAAATTCTTTTCAACCTGGACGTTGTCTAGCTTCATCCCCAAATTTACAACCCTCTACTTCCCTTGGGACTAGCTTGCTCTGCAGCACGCATTACAACATTGTGGAAATACATTGCTGTTCAAAGTTTAACGTAATATTTTATTGATTTTTGCTTTTCGTAGTTTGTTAAAATGTTATTTCTAATTAATTTAATTTATTATATTCTTGTATATTGTAAAACTGGGCTACAAATGAATTATAATTAAATTAAAATCCTAAAATAACCAGCAGAATTTAGCTTCGTACATTTACAGCTTGGGTAATTCACAGATTGATTAATTCATACACAATCAAAGTCAATTACAGGGGATACTGTAAAACCAATTTGATTACAGCAACATTCGTTGTAAATAGGAAATAATCAGGTTAATATGTTTAACTGTGTTTTGCATCCCCCTTTCAGGTTGCTAATGAGTGACATCAGTCTGATGCTTCGATGTGTGAGGTATACATTTATTTGTGGGAACTGATGCGTGAAAGTGATATTGACGTGTTATTATTGTGTGGTGTGCAAGTGTGAGAGATATGTTTATTCTAATAATAATAATAACATCTCTTTGGTAATTTTTAATAGTGAGTATGTTTTACTAAAATACAAACATAATTTTACAAATAAAACACACACACGTTCTTTTGTTATGTTGTAGTGTAAAAACCCAGACAGTTGTAGTGTATCACCTTAGTAATTAACCAAGAGGATGCGGAAACTATAACTAATGTAGAGAGGTAACTTAAATGAAACACAAACACAGTTATAGTTAACGTGGTGTCTATTGTTAGTACAGAACAGGAGAATCAAGAAAGCACACGAGGGAGCCTTGGAAAACATGGTTTTTGGTAAAACGGAATCGTAATAGACAACCAATTGTATTCAAGAAATAGTCAGTATAGTCCTTTTACTTTACAAATATTTACTATATTAAGTATAGTCACATTATATTAAAACTATATATCACAATTCTCTCTCCCCCCCCTATTTTAAAAATTTTCCATTTATAAAATGGAATTCTACCAAGTACCGTCGGTCATCAGCATAACTGTATAACTCCAATATAAACATAATTTTAACTGACTTGGATTTGAACAATAATATATAACTTCTTAAGGAAATTATTTATTGTTTTGGAGGGATGCTTATGTGGAGGCTAAGAGAGTATTTTGCATACATTTATAACAATATTTATTTTTACAATTGTCTAATTTTAATAACAGGTTATCTATAATTAATTCTAAAAAAAACACGATTAAATAAATTTAATTGTTGTACATCTGAGGGCCATATTAATTGACGCAGCCTTACATTTATTCTTGAACAAAGTTATACACTTGATTACAAAGCTCTTTGTCTTTGTTCATTTATAAAAGAGATTATTTGTTTTATCTTGTTTAATGCACAAGGCTTCCGAAAAAAAAACACCTCCCCCATGACAAACCTACAGAAGGAATAATCCTTGGGTGTCAAATCAGGTGGTCGTGGAGACCAATCGAGGGGATCACAACGACCAGTCCATTTATAGACAAACTTCTAATCCAGTAATTCTCGCAAAGAAGTGCTAAAGTGAGTTGAGGCAACATCTTGTTGAAAAATAACATCATTGCCACAGCGCTGTCTAATTCTCCAACATATTTTGTTATTTTGTTACACATTATCATTGAACGTGCCATTTAAAAATACTGCGCCAAAACACCGTAGCAAGTCAGGCAACCCTAAATTTTTATCCTCGGCAGGTTAACCAGCTTTTCAATCCTTCATGAGGGTTATCCTGTGCGTAGTGAACGAAATTGTGCCGGTTTATAGCTCCACTTAACTAGAAACAACTTTCGTTAGGCCTTCATCAAGACTGCATTTCTCTCTGTTCTTTTACCACAATTTCACAAACCTGAAGACGCTGGTGTACAAGTCTTGGACAATACAATGTTTGCTACCTCTGTAAAGATCTTATTGAGACATTTATCTCACATTCGAAACTTGGGTAACACATAATTTTTACTTTCTCACATAGACGTAGTATATAGAAAATTATTTGATGAGTCGAAAATTCAATGTTCAGTATTTTGGAGTTATACCAGGTTTAATGCTCACTGAGTGCTTGAGGGCCGTAAGTAGTTGTCTGTCTGTACACTGTCCAAACCCGTGATCACAATTTTAGTTAAATTTGGTTTTGGCCATATCTCAGGGTTTTTTTTTTAAAATTAATAATATTTTGGCTAAACCGATTTCTATCAAATTTTAGAAAAATGAGAAGATTAATGACCCAACCCGTGTACACAATTGCATGTAAAATTACGTTATAGTGAAGAAATAATTGTTAAAAAACAAAACTGAACTTGTTCATCGTCTTTAAAGCTCGATATTAATCGAAACTCATTTATACTGAGAACACGTGTATGGCTTAAGCAAAGCAAACATAGGCACGTTTTAATTTTTTATTCAAAGACAGTGTCAATAGTTCATTTTCACTTTTTAACTAATATTACCGGACTGACATTTTTGATGGGTTTTATTTTGCTGTGGGGTCAATGAGAGGGTTTATTTAAAGTGTTTGAATAATTTATTATCTTTGTTACCTTAGCTTCATAAATTTTACCACTAACTTATTTCCGAAGCTCAACAACTCTCATGACCAATAGAAGGCTCATTCCAATATCCGCCTTTATTAATGACATTTTTCCAATTTCGTAGCTCCATGTTTCTCAGATCACGTTACACACAATGTATCCACTACCTCAAAGCCCTCCATTTTCTCCTTCACTATTCATATATGTAGCATACATTTGTTTAGATGAGTTTTCTCCGACCATCTTGTCCACACCTCTAGTCAGTTTAACTTCCTAGATTTAGTCAATCGTACAAAATTTTTCTCCCAGTAGCTTCGAAGATTCGCAAACTCCTCCCCACTCTCAAATTATTTTTATTTGAAGAACTATGAAACCAATTATACTGGAAGCTATTGAAACCGTTCCTTAAGGTCTTAAGATGCAACATAACTTCCCTAATCAAGGTTGTGCATGTGGAAAGTAAAAGTAGTTTGAGTGTTATCATAAAATTTTATCACTAGAACTTAAAAATATCAGGCAAAATTTTGAACTATAAATTTAGCTAAAGTAACACCTTGAATAATAATAGTATTGATTTTACATACAAAAAAGGTAACCCATTTCCATGATATGGCTTGAAGCTCAGAAATTAGAGGCACTAATGCTGCCATCTAACTTATAGGGCGGTATGCCGTAGTCTATACTACAACTTCTCTCACACTATTGCATTCTAAACTGAGCTACAAAAATAAAACTGTTCATCCTCACACATCGTATGTTGTGTGACTTCTCTTCTTAGAGATATTAATTCAACAAATACAGTGAAATTTAATTCAAGCCCACTGTACGGACAATAGACAGAAAAATGACAAGCCGTCAATATCTGAGTAAGTTTTCTTTTAATCGAAATTCTCCAAACAAATATCCCACTTAAAAACCAAAAAAAGTGATATTTCCACAATGGTGCATTTGTTTTGACCCTTCTCATCACTTTTTTCTATTCTAAAAATGTAAAAAATAATGAAAACCGTAAAACATATTAAAAGCCTTTCTCCTGATGGATATAAAAAAATACCCGGAGATTTAATTGACCTGACAAGGAGCAAGGAATATGTATTTTGTCGCGAAGGAGGTGAGGTACGTGCGTGGAATGGAAGAGTAGGGGTTGAAGACAAAGACGTAGGTCAGGGGATTATCTAAGGGCGGGATACTTGAAACTTTAGTTATTGAAACAAAGTTAGAGCGTTTAACTTAACTAATTTTAGTAATAGTTAAGAACGTAGTGGGTGTAATAATATCCTGCTGTCTTTTAGAAGTTTTCTTCTTTCATTGCTGAGGCTATACTTGTTTGCGTTATCTAATATAATTAATATATAAGTTGGAATAAAAGTGGTTATATAGACACACTACCAAAAGATTCTTTATATAAAAAAATAATAATTCTCTATATCTATTGTTTGAAATATTGAGGGACAATCAGTAATCTCTTTTACATACAATAATATTTTTTTAATAATTCATACAAATTTAAGACATTGTACAATAAGACTAGTTTAATAACGCAAAAGTAATTTCCAAAAATACTAGTTTACTATTAAGTTGTGTTTAAAACTGCTCACAATCATTAAAAATTTTAATTACGAACAATTTAAAGAAATATAAATAAACCTGTTCCCCAAACAAAAAACCAACCAAAACTAATCGTCACAAGAATGTCAGTTTGGTAGTTGTTAGTCAAAAGGTGAAAATGAACCACAAACACAGTTTAAAAATATATATTTAAATAAAGATTAAATAATTTGCATTGTTTGTGCCTTAAATAGAGTAAAAGGCTGTTTAAAATCGAGCTTTTATTACGTCGGTAAAAGTTTATTTTTATTTTTATCAATTTTATAATTTTATTTACGATTTTACACACAAATTTTAGTAATTAATTTTGAACGAAAGCGGTATAGTCAATTGCAAAAAAAAAGTCTATAACAGGCCCATAACCTATATTTGGTATTTAAGATAACTCACGAACAGGCATTTTTTTTTAGAACAGTAGAGTAACAATTATTTTGTTTTTAGTTAATCAAAATTATAAAAGCAGATTTTTAGAAAATTTGGAATCTTTTCTTATGCCAAAACTTCTAAATTTCAGTGTATATATATGAAATGTTATTAAAATTGGTCCACTTATTTGGTCTCTAGAGCACCGTACAGACGACAGACAACATCATTTTCAAAACCAGTTTTTTTAACTCGGACCCAACATCAATATTTCACCTTCACAAAACTTTATAAAACGTAATCCTCACATCGATTACAGAAGAAATAGTAAACAAATTTTATTACTCAAACATCTCCACAAATACGTGATAATTTGGTTATGTTTATTATCTCTATTTACCTGCATTCTTCAACCACCTTTATTGGTTGGAATAATTATGCCAGTCTGATGCTTTGAGGTTAAAAGCTGCTTTGGAAATGTTTTTTATTGATACGGAAATAAATAATCCCGTGATTTTAAAATATTAATTTGTGTCATAAGTGTTTGGCATGGAATAGTTCATGTGAGGGAGAAATTAATTATATCTATTCTTGTTAACATCTCATAATGTTAAGTAAAACCTATTAAGTAAAAGCCTTAGGCTGGAATATAATAAATATGTAATTGTGACATCACCATTACATAAACTTTAGTATCCATCTATCTTAGATGTGACCTTAGATCTAGGAAAATTTCTTGAAATTGTAGAGCGTGGAGCAAAAGACTAGAATATATATATATATATATATATATATATATATATATATATATATATATATATATATATATATATAATATACTGCTACATTCAGACGGCGGACTTGGAAAACTTGGTATTAGAGTGATGATACACAAAGTGCTAAGACACTTCATTCCAAATTTAACAAAATATAATTTATTTTTACTTTTGGAATGTATACTATACTATTTACTTTCTTAAATATACGAAGTCTAAAAAAATCTGATGGTTCAAAAAAGTGTCACGGATATACTTTTACCCGTCTCATAACGCTCTCTCTCTCTCTCTCTCTCTCTCTCTCTCTCTCTCTCTCTCTCTCTCTCTCTCTCTCTCTCTCTCTCTCTCTCTCTCTCTCTCTCTCTCTCTCTCTCTCTCTCTCTCTCTCTCTCTCTCTCTCTCATGCCTAGACTAAGTGAGAAAGCAAAACTTATAAAATACAATAACAATATTTTTTGTCTCCTCGTTAATATATAAAACCTGGAGATTTCATTTCTTTCAACGACCAGACAAAGGAAGCAGGAGCAAGGAATTATAGCCTACATTTTGTCGTGAGGGTGCCACGATACGTGGGTGGAATGTTGAAGTCACAAACGTAGGTCAGGGGATTATCTAGAGGCGGGATACTTGAAACTTTAGTTATTGAAACAAAGTTAAAGCGTTTAACTTAACTAATTTTGGTATAAGTTAAGAAGTTAGTACCCACAATATATTCTGCGGTTATTACAAATTGTACTTCTTTCGCAACTGAAGTTAATCGTGTTTGTGTTCAATGCCAAGTTAAATACACACTCAGAGTATTCACAAATTGGTTACACATATTAACATGTATTTATGAAATAAGTTTAAACACACAATGAATTCTTTGATACAGCAAAAATCTATTTCTTATCTAAATACAATATATAGTATAAATTCTAATTTGTAATAAACAGTTTTAGTTATTCAATGCAAATTATTTCCAGATGTATGCAATCACTCCACAGCCTGTTTCTATTAAATTTAGATGTAAACTCCGGCCACTTTAATATTTCTTCTACAAATATTATTGATTTATTCTACAATATTTGTGTATAAAAATAAAGCTGATCTTGTTGATAGTTCTATTTTCTAAGGTTAAAAAACACAACAAATTCTCAGAATTTAATGTTTACACAGTTCTAATTTCGTAGTTACAGCGAATGTATCACTGATGATGGCGAAATTGTCGTTGAAACTCGATTGATAATGAAATTAGTTTTAAGAATGTGTGGTCTTTTTATAATTCTTAGAAAAAAAAATTGGTGCAATAGAATATAAGTTGTAGTTACAACAAAGTTGATTCAGTGTTAACGTCCTTCAATACAAGAAGGTGTTATACAATGACGACGAGTACATAGATTGCATATTCTGCGCCGTGTATTGTTGTCGAGTTCACACCGTGAAATCGAGAGTTGCTACAACAGACGTTGCGTGTAAATTTGTATAGTCGAGTTCCTTGCTCTAGAATTAATCCTTTGTGCCTTTTGCAGATATAACCTATTTTGGATTCAATTTCATAGGACTAAAGTTAAATACGTGAAAAGATTGGTGGAATAATAATGATCTCAAAATTTTCTACCACAAATCATTTTACGGGTTAGTAAATGAGAATAAGATTATTTCATCTTTTTTAAACATTTTACATTATTTTTACAATAGTTTAATTTAAAATATAGAACATTTAATTTAGATATTATAAATTTGAAAAGACTTCAGCACTTGTAATTTAGTTCTAGTAGACAGATGGGACTGCTACGTCATCCAAGAGAGTTTATACTGGTACAATAGAATTTCTGATCTGCCTTGAAGTGATAGGATATATTTGAGTGGCCAATGTATTTTCAAAAATCTATAATTAATTTAAAACATATTATATATAATTTTAACTATACTATTTTGTTTAAACAACATTATACTTAACTGAAAAATATTAACAAGCGTTACAATATTTACAATAAAAACAAGTTGACGTAGCGTACGGTGGGAGCTCGAGAAGATTATATTGGTTGGGGATATCGGCTGTCTGGCCGGGGACGATTGCTTGGAGCGGAGAATGGTGAAGGGGGTATTAGAAGGCTAGGTAATATGCCGCTCTCGGGTCGTAATATGGGAGATTGGGGACGGAGTAGGTGTAGGGGCGAGGTGACGGAGTGAGGGGAGCAGGTTGTCGCCACACAGGGCGAGGTGCGATATTCTGGCACATAGAAGGGCCGTAACCTTGGTGCTCAGGTGAGGTATTCTCTTGGCCCTTAGAAAGGCCTTTCGCTATTGTGGTGGCCTTGGATAAATTCTGGCGTCGCTCTCTACTGATTCGGCGTTGGGTCCGTCTTACGGCTCTCCTCTGATGGTTCTGTCGCCTCCCCGACATCAAGCCAGGGGTCCGCCGGGTAACCACTACCCCCTACTATGTTTTCCCTATTTAGCTGTTTCCCTGTCGGGAGGCGAGTTTGGTGAATGAGGTGAGTTGCAATAAAGTCCAGTACAAAGTATATAGTAAATAGGAGTCCCTTGTCTCCTTTAGGCACCCTTGCTGCTGGTAGTGCTTGAGGTTGGCGAAAGGTGGTCTGGTGCCTGAACAGTTTCCACTGTCTAGGGAGAGCAGAGTGATGAGTGTATATCTCTGAGTAGTCTCTGACGAGAGAGAGTGATAATGTGTCTGTCTAGGTTCTAGTCTCCAAGGAGAGCTAGAAGAAGAGTAGATGATCGTGTCTCTCGGATGAGAGACCGAAGAAGAGTCTGTATCTCGTCCCTGAGGAGGGAGATAGAAGAGTGTGGTCTGGTCAAGGTCAAGGTCAAGGTCAGAATGGCGAGGACTAGGTCCTCTATGAATGACAGCCTCTGTATAAATACATTTGCTGCAAATGAATATAAACATAATAATGAATTTTAAATGACTGTTTTAAGGATTGAAGTTATAATTTTGAAAAGTTTAACATTTTTTAAATTTTTAAATTTAGAAAAAGGGAAACGAAGATAGGACTTCGTTTCTCATACTGTCAATAAAATTTATTTTAATCTTTGTATCTTTTTGTTGAAATGGCTTGGTTTTTGCTTGGTATGAGTCTGATTTTTAATTGTGTTATGGGGGATCAACCACCAGACACAGGGGACGTTTTCTCCTTTCTTGTGGGGGAGCGGGATCTGTCACGAGTGATGACAGATGCGCATGTTTGGAGCCTTCTGCTCTCGATGTAAGCTTTTTCGTTAGCTTGAGGACGAACTCCTCGAATGTGGGGACTTTCAATCCATTGAGGATGGTAGCTTTTCTGACATACCATGGGGACTTAGTTATGCTTCTGAGCACTGAGTTTTGGAAAGAATCCAGCCGTTTCTTTCCTGAGGGGCTTAATAGAGAATACCAAGCTGGTGCTGCGTATGCAGTTATGGGCCGAATGTACATTTTATACATGGTCAGTCTACTGCTGATTGGTTGTGGGCTTCTGCCACTGATAATGGGGAAAAGCTTGGAGCGAGTGTATCTCGCCCTGCCAAGTATTTGCGTGACATGTTTGTTGAAGTTTAACCTTCTGTCAAGCGTTACACCTAAGTATCTGACTTGTTTTTTCCATGCTATGGGGGACTTGTTTAGGAAGAGTTGTATTTTTGGTTTAGTGCTTTTTGCAGTGAAAGGAATGGCTACTGTTTTGTCCGTGTTGACTGCGATTCTCCACTTTCTGAACCACGGTTCTAGTGTATCCAGCTGACGCTGGATGATGTTTGCCCCATATTCGAGGTTTATTGATTGATAATAGAACATGGAGTCATCAGCAAAGAGTCGCAGTTTCACGGTGTTGAGTACTGGGATGTCGTTAGTGTACAGAAGGTACAGTAACGGACCAAGGACTGATCCTTGCGGAACTCCAGCCTCGATAGGTCGAGGCGTGGATAGTTTACCTTCGACGGAGACCTGGAACCATCTGTTGTCGAGGTATGATTGTATGAGGTGAACATAGCATGGAGGAAGAGGGCTGTGCGCAAGTTTGTACAAGAGGCCCTCATGCCATACCTTGTCAAATGCTTTGCTGATGTCCAGGAATACAGCGATGGTGTGTACGTGTTTATTGAATCCGTCTGCTAGGCTGTTGACTACATTGATAAGCTGTAATGTTGTGGAATGCTCGCTACGAAAGCCGAACTGCTCGGGACGAAGTGTATGTTGAAGAATTTTGGTCAGTTGTGTGTTAACCAGTCTTTCGAAGACTTTCGAGAGACTGGAAAGGAGAGATATGGGTCTGAAATTTTGCGGGAAAAGAGCAGACTTTTTGGGTTTTGGTATCATTACGATTTTGGCTCTTTTCCACGCAGTTGGGAAATGACCTGTTCGCATGATTCCGTTGAAAATGGTCGTTATGGTGTTTATCATAGAGGACGGCATGTTTTTCAATGCACTATTATTAACATTATCTAGACCAGGCGCCTTTCTGGAGTGGAGTTTGTGTATAGTGTTGGCCACCTGGTCGCACGTGAAAGGATCAGGGAGCGGGCCAATGGGACCTGAGAAGTAGTTCTCGAGGTAGTTTTCTACGTGTTCGACGTGGTCGTCCACATAGATAGAGGAGTGTGGTGTGAACTGGTCTTGCATGGAATCAGCGAACGCTTCGGCTTTGTCCGTGGCACTGTATACTAACCCATTATGGCCGTGGAGTGGATTATTTGGAGTTTTGGGGCGAGAAGCTGGCGATTTAGTTTCCATAGGGAACCATTTTCGGTGGTCACGGTGGAGAGGAACTTATCCCATTCATCCGCGGTGTATGTTTCTAGGAGAGCTTTCACTAGAATGATTTGAGCGTTGAGCTGTTTTTTGATTGAGGGGGATCTGGTGAATTGCCATGTTCGGCGAAGTTTTCTTTTCTTTGCCAGCTCCTCTAGTATGTGAGGGGGAAGTTCAGCCTTGGTTCCTACACTGGAGGAGGTGTGGGTACTGGAGATCAGTGCTGTATTAATGACGTTTTCTACTAGGCTGACCTGATAGTCAACGTCATCGGGAGTGACTATGTTGTCAATGGATTTCGGGCTGGTTCGGAGTAGATGCTCAGAGTATTTCCTCCAGTTTACTTGTTTGACCTCCTTTTTTGCAGGCGGTAAACGATTATGGTTTGTGCCAACAGTTAAGATGATGGGATTGTGGTCCGAGCTGAGGTCGTCGATGCAGACAAGCTCGTGGGGGTGAGTGAAGTTTTTAAGCACGGCAATGTCAAGGACATCAGGCTTATACCGGTTGGAGCAATGATGATATGTTGGTGCGTCTGGTCCCAGAGCGGCGATGTCTGGATTTTTGGATAGGAATTTATGTAATACTTTGCCGTGCCGATTAGTTATTCTGCTGTTCCACAGCGGATGTTTGGAGTTCAGATCGCCCATTATTATGGTCGGATCATTAGAGTGGAGAAATTTTTGGAAATCCGCCACTAGGAGTTTGGAATGGGGTGGAATGTATGCGGAAATGATGCGTACATTTTCGCCTTGGTAATTGATTTGGATGATGGAATGCTCTATCGGAGTGTGTGGGATGATAGGGATCTCATGGTGTGTGATGCGTCTGTGCACCAAAATTGCTGTCCCACCTGCAGCTTGTTGGTGTTGGTGAGGGGGTTTTTGGCGATCTGAACGAAAGGTAGTGTAGCATGGAATGTTGAAGTAGTTTTTCTTCGATAGATGTGTTTCGGATATTAGAGCAATATCGATGTTGTGGTTTTGGAGGAAGTATCGAAGTTCAGCCTTACGGTTGAGGACTCCGTTAGCGTTCCATGCTAGCACAGTGAGCTTCTTATCCATGACGCATGAATAAGGTGACTAAGAAAGTTAGAAGTGTTATGATGATGGATTTGGTGTCTGTCATTGACATGACTGTGGGTAGGATCCCTTGGATCCAGTTGAGTACGTCACTTGTTGTGACGTTTTTAAGAAGTGAGAGGACACACTCTGGTTCCTCAGTGGGTTGGGGAGGCGTTTTTTCAACTGCCTTTGTTACAGGAGCGGCCTGTACAGTTTTAGTGACCGGAGTCACTGGCTTGCTTTTTACGGCAACTGGGCGGGTTGAGGCTTTCTTTATTGGCCGCTTGGGTTTGGGTGCAGCGACAGTTGCATACGTTTTTTTTTGTGGCACCGTTTTGGGTGCTGGAGTGGCTGGAGGGTGAACCTCCTGGGTTTCTGGAGTAAGTTCCATTAGAACTTCCTCCTCTACGGTCGGAGATGGTGGGTTGGCCGTGATGGTTTTTGGAAGTGGGGCCTGGTTTGCAGGTTGTTGTGGGCGGCCGGGTTGCCTGCGTTGGTTGGCACCCTTCGTCCTATTGAAGTGCTCCGCATACGCAGAGCAACCTCTGTAGTTCGACGGGTGTTCACCGCCGCAGTTTACGCACTTGGGAGCAGTGTCCCGCGTTTTGGTGCACTGTGTGCGATCATGGTTGCCGGCACATTTGACACAGCGAGGTGGCTGGTGGCAATTGAGGGAGCTGTGCCCGAACCTTTGGCAGTTGTAGCATTGAGCAATGCCAGGCCTTGGGTTGTAGTTATCTACGGTGATTTTGATATAGAACATGTGTTCTATATCATAGATGTCTCTTATATTTTGAGTCTTCTTTAGGCTTACTAAGAAGACATTTACTGCCTTCTTCTGGGCGTTGGTGATAGCTGTGCAGCTGGTTGGAGAGAATCCCTTGACCTTTAAGTCCTCCAATATGTCCTCTGTTGGGGTAGTATAAGGAATACCCTTGAGTACGACCTTTACCTCCTTTTCAGAGGGCAGAGTGAAGGTGTGGAAGTTGATTTTCTCCTTTTGGAGTGTGGCCTGGATGCGCCGAAACGCATCGATGGTTTTGGGAATAATTCTAAAATTATTCCCACGGCAACTGACTTCTAAGTTGCCGTTTGTGGCTTGGTTGATTTTCCTAGATAGCTCCTGCCAGTTCTTAGGAGCATCTAAGATGATGGGAGGGATTCTCTCCTTGGGAGGAGCAGTCGGCTTTGCCGTGGCGGCAGAGTGGTTGCTACGGTCAGTCTCGTAGCCTGATTGGGACCCCTGGGAATCATTGCGTTTCCTTCGCTTCCTTTTTGATTCAATGGTCGTGAAGTCACTAGACTGACCATTGGCTGATTGTGATAGATTGCCTGAAGGGCTTGGTTGCTTAGTTGACGTGCCAGGTGTGGCAGATGTTGAGTTTAGGAGAGTTCCAGCTTGGCCCTGAGAAGGGCCATAAGTTGGAACTAATTTGCCTGAGGCGGCAGATGAGTCAGTTAAGTTGACTTTTTTGTTGCAACCAACTAAGGTTTTACCCCTAGCTGGTTGTTTCTTTGAGCTGGTGCCCGGTGAAGCCGGGATTTTTAGGGGGGGACTACTACGGCCACGATGGACCTCGTCCCCGGAGGTGGACATTGTTCGGAAGAACAAGTCTGGAAAAGAATGACGTGCTTTGCGCAGTCTTAATGTGTGTCTGATGGGGACAGTATAAGAAAACAAAGTCACTCACCAGTGTTGGCAGGCCAGCTCACGAGTGTAAACTTAGTGCTATGTTTACAAGCAGAAACTGACCGCAGAATCCAGTGTATCTTCGTATCCCACGACGAAACCGGTGCTCTAGGGGTGACTGCCGAAGTTGAAATCAAGGGCGAGTTGGCGGTCCGCAGCTGGCCAGCAGCAACGAGCGAGGAGCTGAAACTGATGGTCCGCGACTGGTAAATAAGGCTGTCAACTGTAGCAAGAATGGCGGCCAAAGAAAGCGCAGGCGAGATTTCCCTTGTCCCTCTCAGGTCTCTTCTTCTCCGTTCACCGAACAAGAGTTGAAGATTCCAGGGTAAAGTATGGCTACTTACTGCTTGGCTTCTTAGAGTGGTCTAGTAGCGTAGAGCTTACACCTAGATGTTACCTCTTCGACAGCTGGCAGAAGAATGTGTGTGGTCTGGTTAGGAAAACGTCTGGTTTTATACGTTTTCGGAGCGTCGAACAATGGAGAAGCCATTGTTCGACTTTTACTGTACGGCGATCCAATCACCGGCCGGCTAGAGGCGTGGGTGGCGTAGCGTGCTGTGATTGGGTCGTACAATCTGAAGTTTTTGTGTTCGGCGAGAGACCGTCCGCGGCCCCTCGCGAGTTGAGTCTGGACCAATCACGAGCTGCCCTTTAATGTTCGACAGTAAGGGAGATGTAGATGTTTGGTTGGCACAGGGTTTCCGGCACAGAGGTCCGGGAGAAGTGCGGGGAAGTGTTCTCAGTGTTTGGTGTGACCAAACGCTGAGAAGTGTTGGATTGAGTGAGTCGGGTAAATTAGTTCCAATGTAAAGGGCGATGGCAAAGTAGACACACAAAATATCGTCAAATGCACTAAAGAGCTTATCAAAAACACCAAGATAGTATTAAGCTATTTATAATAATTTTTTGTTGTTGTTTAATCGGTCATCATCACCTTAGAAAAAGGACAAAAGACCAAAAATAGACACCTTCAGCCCTTGAATTATCTAATAGTGTCAGGACCAGAAGCGAACAAGAATTAGTCTATAGAGGCCTGAGAAGGGATAACCTAAGACTAGATAAAATAGGTGTTGGTCCAGCTGGTATGCCTACGGGTTGACACAATCGTACTCACTATATGTAAGCCCGTGAAACGTTTTATAATAACCCAATATAGCCAACAAAATTACATAAATAACTTTAAAATCATAGCTATCGATTAGTATTAAAACTAAATCGAATAACTATTCGTCCATTTTCTAGCATAGGAAAAATACTAGTCAATATTGAATTTAGAAAATACAAATGACTTACAGTAGTATTTAATTTATATAAAATTTATCCATACAAACGTAAGAATCAGTCACTAAATGAAATAAAACAAAATTCGTCTCAATAAACGCTTTATTAAACAAAGTGTATTGTATTGTAATTACAAATTATTTGTAATTTGTTTTAATGACTACTTCATTTTTCTTAATTGGGTCATGCACAATTGTCTTGCTGATACTAACTACAACTCAGCTGTGGGACTGAGGTTCAGAGTTGAAAATTCCAACAATTAACGGACTGCATGTATTTTAATAAAACCAATTAAAATTGGCGTAATTTAATAGAAGAATGTAAATTTACATTATAATAAGAATTATCTTCATTTGCATTAATTTTGTTTTCTCTTTAGATGCATACATATTTGATTTTAAACTGTAGACTAACAAACTTATTCCGCATTCATTATTTATTTTTAATAACACTCCGGAAAGTTATAAGATAGGTCAATCAATTGTTATCGAGTTGTTTGCAAAAATATCTGTTTCGAGGGAAAATGTTTTTTTAATGTTTGTCTGTCCTCAAATAAGTGGATTGATTTTGATCAAATTTAGTATCTAGGCACACTTTGGACATTTTTGAAGTCTTCTTTTTTATTCTTTTAATGATAAGTAAAATTTCTGCTAAAGGAGCAAAACTCAAAATTACGATTTTCTCATCATCGTCTCTATTGATTTTGGTTATATTTTTTCTAAACTGTACACACGAAGGACAAAAACAAAATTAATTATTTTTAGAACTAAAAACAAGTCTAAAAATATGTTTTATGTGACACCCTTGCTATTTAAGAAACTAAGTTTAATGTAAGATAATGAATTTAAAACGGGAATCCTATAAAATAAACCGTTATGTAGTGAGTTTAAATATCCAAATGTCGGATTTTAAATCATAACATTGTTCTTATTATGAGGAGGTTCCAAACTTTTCCCTCGACCTTTTAATATATACAGTGTGGAATCAAAGAATGGACAATTTTTTATAACTACTAAAATATGAAACTTAGAATAATATAACTTCCCGCTTTACTTTTATTAAGTGGTTCTAAGAGTTCCATGTCCTTTTCACTGATTTTAAATGCTCGGGTGACGTACCATCCAAAAATCTGTCAACAATCTTTAATGTAAGCATATGTCGAGTTTGGCATCTAAATAGATGTCTATTTAAAAAGAGATAAATGCCGCAAATCCGACTTCAAAAGGTTGACTCTATCTTGAGTTTAGGACGTTTGAAGTTATGAAATAACAAAACTGGGCAATAAACTTTAAAGACATACAATCATAACTTATAGCTCAATCATTACTTTTTCTTATAAGCTTATGTAAAAGACAAATAACGCACTCTATCGCCGTATCCACGCATCATAAGCAACGTAATTCTCTCAAACTCACTAAAAGACATTGTACTGTAAATTCCCGCACAATTTAAAAACACAACTAATTTCAAATTAAAATAAATAAATATAGAGTTTATTTAGTCAAGTCATCAGGTCTGTACTCACAACCAAAATGATTAACTTTCAATTTCTTGAGCATGAGCAAGTTTGTACCAGACAGTGAAGACCAATCCTACTGGATTTTGTTTTTATTATCAGATAAGACAACAGTCCCGCCCATTCTAGGCTCAACAGACAAATGGCACACAATTCCTAACATTGTTCTTGGTCTCATGAATAAACTTTAACCTTCTCCATTACTGTTAGGAAGCAGGTAGTTACTGATAACAAGAGAAGGACAAAAAATGTAATTAAAAAAAAAATTGTAGAATGAAGGAAGTTGAAAATATCATCAACACTCTTTTTATCAGGGCCTCCTACTTTACAACGATAAAACCATTTATTTGTTGCCACTTTCATGCTCCGAGATAGGAAAAAATATCGAAAGATGTTGGAGACATAATCAGTAAAGAAATATCCAGTTTTGTTATTCCATAACTTCAGACAGTATCAACCTTTTGCAATCGGATTGCTGCATTTATCACTTTTTAAATTCCTGGATGGGATGTCACCCGAGCGTTTAAAATCCGGAAAAAGGACACGAAACTCGGTGGGAAGGTCTATTATGCTAAATTTCATAATTTCGCAGTTATAAAAAAGTTGCCATACTTTTTTCCACACTGTATTCCTACTGTTAGTAAAGCAGAAACGTCTACAAAATGGCGAAAATAACCACCTTGAAAGTTTAGTAATACGGTGGACATATATATATATATATATATATATATATATATATATATATATATATATATATATATATTTAAACCTTTGACAGCTATTGTTAAATTGGGAATTTAGTTTAGAAAAAGTTTTAATCAACTCTGAAAATAAATTATATAATTAACTCAACAGCAGCGTATTGTGAAATTTGTAATCCAGTTTACGTACTTAAAACTAGATTAAGTGATTTTGAAAGAAGTTGATGGTTGGATTATACAGTAGACTTTAGTTTTCCAACTATTTTTAAACGCAAAATTTAATAGTTTTAAATTTTAACGTAAATTAAAATATTCCTTGTCAATGTTTTAGGGTAAAAAGTTTTGACTTGAATTGTTAGATGTTAGTAGAGACGTTTAAAAATACTTATCTCATATTAAAGGAACGATAATATTTAAGTAACTCGTTAATAGTTCAACCTGATTGAGTAATAAATCATCTCATTTCACTAAAATTTGATGAAAATCGTAAAGGACATAGGTTTGTATTATAATATAATATTTATATTGTATTATATATTGAATATATGAAGACGATTTTTTTTCTCCCCAACTTTTGAACAAAACATAAAACTTTAGATTGGTACTTAGGAAAAGAAATTAAAAGGAATACGTCAGAAAATTTGAAAATGGCAAAAGTTTTTATGCAGTTTTTTTCCTTACCAAATCTTATTTCAGCCTGTAATATCTTATTTGCAGCAGTGATTACCAAGATTGAGATCTGCAAAAAGAGTCGAAAAACATCGCACTAAAAAACAAATTTTTAAATCAGTAATACAACTGAGATATTAGTTTAATACAAGGAAAAAATTCTTAATCGAAGTTGTCGTATAAAAATAAAACGTATTAAAACTTATGAAGACATGACGTGTCTAAAACTCAAAGAGGTAATAGTTTCTCAATATTCAGTCAGAGAATGTATAAACTTGATATTAATTGTAAAAGTTTTTAATGCCATTCGTTGTGGAATTATTTACTAAACTTCCGCTTTAAATACGTCACGTTAGTTGGGCGTTTTACACAGTACCTGGTTAAAATTAACGACGAATAATAATTGTCTTTAAAAGTTCGATCATAATCAAATACCAATTACTGAGCACCCCTTTATGACACAAACAAAAGTACCGGTACATTTAGGCTCTGTTTAAATACATAAATAATGTTTCAAAAACAGCGTCCACGGTTCATTTTCACTTTTAAACTGACAACTACCAAATTGACATTTTTAGAAAAGAATATATTTGGTTGAATTTGATTTGGTTTTGTAGATGGGTAAGAGAGAAAGTTTTTGTAATATTTTTGCACAATTTATTTGGAAAGAGCTGTTTTAATAAAGTGCCGAAACAAATTTAATTATCCTTATATACCGGCTAATATAATAAAATGAATCGTATACATTACGTTATCGCAATTATTTCATCACGATCTTATTATCAATTTGTGCAAGTTGAAAAATCTAGCATGTTCGGAGAAACTTCCAAAAATCATTTCAAACGGCGGCATATTGAAATTTGTAATTCTAAAATTTAAAACCGCTATTCTAGTAAATGCAATGAACACTTCCTTTAATGCTTTGGCCTTGGCAGTTTCAATTCAGTGCCAGGCGGTTTTTTTTAGGGTGACGACATAGTCATTGAAACGTCCTCTTGTATTATGATGTACAAATGAAATATTGCCTGTGTAAAAATGTGTTTTCTTTCGTTAGGTGATGAACTTTGCGGACACACTCTTTAAAGATTAAATGTTTATCAACATAAGTTTTTTAATAACTGAAAACGTTGTCATAGACGTAATTGTTTGATTTATGTCTGTGAACTTTACTGTCTTACTTTATCTTATTAAAGATGAACCGTGGTTCTTATAACTTTAGTTACACTTCTTGAATATGATGACATCTTAAAAGAATGCAAATCAAACCTTTGGAAATATAATTTCATCTTATCTTTTTAGTTAAATTATAGAAACCAACTTACTAATTAGAAGTTGTAACTAAAGTTACAAGTTTTCGAACAATTTTAGAGAGGGTGAAATGTGATTTCTTATACAAAGTAAACTTTGTTAAAACCCTCAGTTAACACAATTACAGTGTAAACCTTTTAAGGAAGTATGTATTTCAATTTAGTTTATACCTCACAGACTTCAATTGAAGCACTATGGTCTATGAAGTATGTAGAATGATCATAAAGTTCCAGCCCCCCTACTCTATGTTGATGTTAATAATTTTGAAATCAATTCTTTGGGACTCTTAATTTTAGTCTACTTTTGGTGCAACTTGTTTACCCTTTACTGTGGCAACGGAGGAATCCACCTCAAATATTTAAAATACTAGAAAACAATTTGAAAATCGCCCAACAAATCTATTTAATTGCTTTTTTGATCTTAACAGAACGACTTTCCAAAACAAGTGTTTGTTGTTCCAAATCAAACCCACTTTGCCTCAAGCCAACCACCATTTATTTATAGTGAGCCTTCCCTCCTCCATACCACCGGTTGGAAATAACCAAACTTAAACAACAACTACCAGATCACTTGGAAATACCATTTTTCATCTATTTGTGATTACTGAGATTTATATTTCTCCTATTAAGGTGTTTTTTTTTAAAATTTTTTAGGGAGGAAAAAATGTATTTATGGATAGTTAAACAAAACAGTAGTATTGTAAATATTTGTGAGAAGTTGTAAAAATTTATGTTGTACAAGATGCCAAATTTTTAAACTATATTCTTACTATATAATATTTTAAATTGACAAATCCAAGTGATCAAAATAATGTTCGGCCTCAACCTTTGATTAGCTTGGAGGCATTAGCAGAAACAAAAATGACGGTTCATGAGGTATGGGCAAGAAAAACAAAATATCGTCTTTGAGTCTTATAAATGGGCGTAAATTTTCAAAAACGGTTATCCGATTTTATTAAAATTTTAGTAAAATGTGAAGATTACATAGGTTTTGGAAGTTTTATGTAAGGTGTTCAATAAACGTTATATATATATAAAATGGTATAGATGTTCCTGGATCACCTTGTATAATATCGTTACAGGAGTACGCTGTTGCTAATTTACCTCTCTATAAATGGATTTGTATAAACTCATCTAGGTTATTGATATAAACATGATTTTCCTATTTTTAAGTATCTTTACGTGAAGTGATGGAGTTTAAATTTGCATATAGATTAGTTTGCACTCAGTTTTCGTTTATTTATTAGTAAGGATTTTTTTTTAATTTCTTTTAATGAATTGCTAAATTTTCCTGTAAAAGCTGCATCGAAAAATATACTGCATATTTCAAATTGCATTTTAAATAAAAATCAACAAAACTATCAATCTATTTTTGATAAAATAATTTCTTTTAACAATTGTAAATAATGAGAAATACAGAAACATTGCACTAACACACAACCATTTATAAAACCCTGTAGGCTACTGAAGTTATTATCGTTACCCCAAATTGTCTCTAAGACTACGTTTAAATGAGTTAAAAAATTGTGATTTTCTTTATTATTGAGTTTTTTTCACATGCATTTCTTAGATAAATTGAAATTGAAAGGTTCTTCTTAAACATTTTTGTATGAAATTATTAGAATACTATTTTTAGAGATTTTAATATATTTAAATAGAGTATAATAAACGCGTTCTTTGCGTAAATCTTGTGATTAAAAATTGAGGTTTTAATGACGATAGTTGACTCATCGCCAAAATATCTCCATACTACGTCTAAAGGAGAAAGTAAAATAGGTACATATTATAGCTGTATTTCAAATTTCTGAGCTGCTAATTTGTTATTTTTCTAAACTCGTTATTCTTCTGAACTCGATAGATAATATCGTTTGACATTTTTGAGTTGTCAAAAAATGCAATTTAGAGTGTTTACCAACATTACCCTAATATACACAGAAAATATAGAAATGGTTGTAATGGTTGCAAATATTACTTTGAGGTTTCTGATATATTTGTTTGGAGTTTTAATTATTTCCAAAAAGTGGTTTTCAACATTAAGTTCCTTATTATCTGCTGTTTGTCTAAGCAATGGGTTGAAGACGATTTTTTTTTGATTTTCCTCCTCTTTTTTCGAAAAAAACACAAAGGTTTTATTAATATTTCAGTAATTAAATAAACAGAATTGTTTGGAAATTTTTTGTGACATAGTTTTTAGATAGTCTTTATCAAGATCTGCAAAAACATACATCAGACTTAAAAAAATGCGAGGACAAAAATGCGTTTTCTTATTCCAAGTTTTCATATAAAACAAAACTCAATAAATAAATGAAGTGATGACATGTCTAAAACACAGAGGTAAGAGTTTGTCAATGTTCGCTCTCAGAACGTAAACTTTCGATATAATTGTAAAAGTTTTTAATGGCATTCGTTATGGAATTATTTAATAAACTTCCGCATGAAGTAGGTCAAATAAGTTTTACACCGCACCCGCATAAAATAAACGACGATAGATGCTGTTTTCAAAACCTCGATTTTAAACGCTGTAGACGCGTTTACTACAAGGTACTTTTCCCTATTTAAGGGGAAACTACGTAAGGACTCTAATTAAATAAATTAATAATTTTTCAAAGTCAGCGTCTATTGTTCATTTTAACTGTTTGACTGACAACTACTGAACGGCATTTGGTTGGATTTAATTTGGTTTTTCCAATAATTACGAAAGAGTTGTTTAAAAGAGCTGAAACAAATTTAATTACCCTTTAATATCGGCTAATCTTCTTTGCAATCAAATGAATCATCTCTTATTCATTGCGTTATCATGATCACACGCGTATTTATAATGTTACTTAAAGATTATCTCAAGGCGATGTTACCTTCAATACGTGCAGGTTGGAAATTTACACAAAATTAAATATTTTTCAAACGTGTGGAAATTAGAAATTTGTAATACTGTATATATTTAATACTGTAGAAAGCATTGGCCTTGCCAGTTGCAGTTTAGTACCAGGCGGATTTGTGTGCATTAGAGGACGACGACTTCGTCATTGAAATGTTTCTTGTAAAAAAAAAAAAAAAAAGTGTTTTCTATCATTACGTGATCAACTCTACAGACACACTGTTTCAAGTTTAAATGTTTATCAAAATAACTCTTCAATATCAAGCATGTGTTTTTTTTTTAAATAACGAAAACGTTGTTGTGATCATTGTTTGATTTATATCTGTGATCTTTACTGTCTTACTTTATCTTATTAAAGGTGAATCTTGGTTTTCATAACCTTATTTACACTCTAATAAAATGACATCTTTAAAAATATAAAACATTTTAATATAAAATTACATTTTTATTTTTATTTATTTCCATAAACCAACTTACTAATTAGAAGTTATATCTACATTTACGAGTTTACAAGAAAATCTAGAGAGGGTAAAATGTGATTTCTTATACAATATAAAATTTGAGACTTGGTTAAAACATTCAGTTAAGACATTTACAATGTAAACCTTTTAAGGTTGTATGTATTTCATTTTAATTTATGCCTCCCGGACCTTGATTGAAGCACTAAGATGCAATATATAATATGATCATAAAGCTCCAAGCCTTCTTCTCTATATTGTTGTTAATAATTGAAATACATTTTTTGGAATTTTTTATTTTTACTGTACATTTTGGTACAACTTGTTTACCCTCTACCGGGGGAGCGGAGGAAATCAACTCAAATATTTAAAATACTAGCATAGGTAGTGCGATTCTTCAAGTTTAAGCAATAAATAAAATATAATGCGGCAGCCAGTCTTAGTTTATAATAATTGTCAGGAACAACATTTTTCATATAAGACGCAGATCACTTTTTAACAAAAAACCCATTAAGATTTGATACTTCGTTTGGAGTATTTTACAATGATGAATGTTTTATTTGAATTTCGACCATACAGAGGGCTTTATTAGTGGTGATAAAATTGTAAATTGTTTATTTCTTTCATAAGGAACTAAATTTTTTTGTGTTAAATAAAATATCTAAGAAAAAACAATTATATGAATCAGACTTTTAGTAGTTATAAATATTTATTGTAGCTTCCAATTATCGCTATACATCGTAATTATTTTAAAACAAGTATTAAATAATTATAATTTCCTTATAAACACATTATCGGCGTTTTTATGAAAGACGCATATGCAGAGCTCTGTTTCACACTTAGTTTTCCCGCCATTTTAGACCGACTAAACGGAATTACGTTTTATTCTTACGTTTTTGTATACTCATCAAGATATGATATTTAAATTGATTTATCCCATGAACCCCCTATCATTTAACATATATGTTATTATGCCAAAAAGAAGTCTACCCAAATTTAGATTCCGAAAGTTGTATTATACCCCCTCCCCCAATTAATATAAGAAATAGAGGAGATGTAGGAACTTAATGATCAAATTAATTCTGTATGAAATTATTTCTATCGGTGTAATCGTATACATAAGACAACTACTCTCTAATACAATTTAGAAGGTTTTGATTTATTAAAAGTTTCTAAATAAATGAAAACTTAGTTCCATGCACGTGTTAATTAAATTTCTTTAATATTGTCTGGGTTTAACTACCTTTCTTCATTTTCAAAGATGTTTCGTGGTTTTAAAACTTAATTACACTCCTTTTGAATAAGACTACATCTTCAAAACAATCCAAACAAAACATTAAAAAATATATATATCATTTCATTTTATATTTTTAATTAAGTTCCAGAAACAAATTTACTAATTATAAGTTCTAACTAAAGTTACAAGTTTACAAACAAATCTAGAAAGAGTTAAGTGAGATTATTTTATATAACGTAAACTTTGAAACTTGGTTAAAACTCTCAGCTACCACATTTACAAGTTTGGATGGATTTCAGTTTAGTTTATGCCTCAGGGACTTCGATCACTGTTTCCCCTAGACGCAATATGTAGAAATAAAAATATAATTCATCACCAAGTTTTTGTATTTTGTGCTTTAAACACGTGATATTTATTTACTTTAAAATACTACAAGAAGTAATTAATTAGATATATTAGACGGCGTGAATTCTAAAAGTATTTCTAATGTCAAATATTTATTTATTATATTTAACTCATGTACATACCTTAAATAACTTATGTTACAAGCACGTGGTTTTAAAAATACTAATCTAAATTCTGATGTTAAATTCATACAACAGTATTTCTGTTCTGGTGGTACAAAAATAGTGAGAAAAAAACTTGTTAATCTAGCGTAATGTACAATATACAATAATCTCGTGTACCGGTATTGAGTAAAAACTTAAAAGATTAGTGTGCAATCGATTATTTGTGAGTTAAAGAAATTTCTATTAAAGCTATATATAATAAAATAATATATAGAGATAAATAATAATTAAAAAAAAAAACTAAATTAGAATACACAGGTAATTTTGAACAGAAACAAACCTGACTATAATAAGATCGGTTAATGGTTGTACACTGATTAATTAATTATAATATTTCATCGTTTTATTTACTTTTACCAATATATATGTAATACAGAGAATATGATGTGATGGATAAATAATCGATGTTATGATATTTACAGATATATCCGTTTTAATATTTTATCAAAAAAGTAGTTTTTCAATAGATGTCTGTCGTTCGTCGTCTGTGCAAATTGTCATCTATAATTGAAATGAGTTAAAACCAATTTTGATCAAATTTGAATCAGAAAGCGTTGTTTTTCAACTCAAAATTTTCTGACAGCAGCCGTAAGAACAAAATTAAAAATTAGGATATTTTAAAAAATTTTAAAAATTTTGTTCAGCTCTAGAGATGTATAAAAACCATCTTTCGAAAAATCTAGGTTCCAATGTCGACGGTTTTAAAAAATCTTTCATGAAGCTGTTATGAAATACTTAATATCTAACAATTTTACTTAATTATAGAAATTGCTAAGAAAAGAATATTATGGTTTGGGAATCCTTGGCAAGAAAATTCACAGAATAGTAGAGTAATTTTTATTTAATATCCATTTTTTAATTGGCTGAAAAATTAGGGAATACTCTTGTCAGGGTGCAATCTGTTTATTAATTGAATAATCGGACTTTCATATGATAATTCAACAGAAAGTTTTGTAACAAATTTGAGATTTCTCTCATACATATCTCACCTTTCGTCTCACAAGACTAATACAAAAGTCCCCTGCATGCCCTGGGTTCCCACGCTAAACTCATTTCATGCCGCTGAAGCTTACTTGCACTTCTCCAAACATCTAACAAAGTTAATTTAATAATTTACTGTGGTACCAATTATAAATATAAACCTGCAACGTCACATTATCAATAAAACTCAATTTCTTATATTCTTAAAATCGATTCCAACAGTGTTGATCCAATATTTTTTAAAATTTAACGTCTAAGGACCCAAATAAAATGTCACCTTCTCACCCAACAACTTTAGTTCGAGATTTCTAACGGTAAAAAGTTGTTAAAGTTCAAACATTTAAAATTGGTTTTATCTATTTTTAAATATACGACATTTTACCACTGTCCCAATGTAGTTTAGAGGTTACATTTTCGCACAATTGGAATCTTTTTTTTTTTACGACAGGTGTCTTTCAAAACTGTGTGTTCAATTTGTATTTGGTTGTGTGTGAAAGTTTGTGGCGTTTGTAAATAATCTATTTTAGTACAAATTAATTAACTACTGTTATTTTAGTTATATTTAAAAAATGACTTTAACTCCTATTTATTGACAAAGTTTAATTACTATTACTATGTTTCAACTAAATATCAAGTCATCCATCTGTCATATAATTGTAGCATTCTAAATTCTAAATTAAAATCTGCAGTCAATTATCAACTTCGTTCCTACAGCAGTAACTTCCGTCCCTTGACAGGTGCTGCCGCCTAGCAGCTTTCTCTAGAAAGAATCGGGTGATGCATGTAAGATACAAAGTACAACGGCTGGTTAGCCTACCTGATCTAAAACAGGTAGTTACTCTGTCTAGATTCTCAACATGTACAAGAAACCCTCATCGCTCCGTTAGTTTTTTTTTAAAGTTACATCATGACAAATTATGTTTCAGTTTCATAGATAAAATGTAATATCAGTTTACAATTCAGTGATGTGTTCTTTTGATTTACTAATTAATAGTTGTGTAGTTTTTATTTCACTGCACATGATCACGTAAACTTCGACAGGATTTCCAGATAAAACGCTGGTAGAAGAAACTCACCAATCTTGTTTCATTTTGCATTTTGCAAAAGTGCATAACATGTTTCTGCCTGCCTTTTAAAACATGTTTTACATAATAAATCAAAAACTTCCAAGTGGACAAAAGTGACCTATTTTTGAAAACTGACTCTACAAAACTTTGTTTAAATTTATATTTTACATGTACCTAATTTGGTTTAGTGAAATGTGTTCTTAAAACTGTCATCAAAATGTAATCTTGTATAGCTATTTATAAATTATATAAAAATAATTGGGTGGTGCCTGCATGCAAACTTTTCGGCCCTTACAGCCTCCAAGAGGTTATTTTCCTAAATTAATAATAAAATTGACGTCAATTTATAAAACTTCAATATTCAAAATTTTCATTTCTTTTTTATAAACTTCTCAAATTATAAAAAATTCTTTATTTAAAATATATATGTATATTGGCCAATTTAGTATTTAAGAAATTTAACAAACAAATCATATTATGTAACATTTAATCTAATAATGAACTTGTTAGAATTAATATAATTTTTTTTGAATTTAAAATATCAACCCCATTTATAGAATCTTTTCATTGTTAAATTCTGTAACTGTTTTAAAAAACTATTATTTAATAAACTAAAAATGGGGGGGGGGAATAAATATCAGAATCTTTTCATCAATTTTTTATATTGTAATTTTACATTAAGGGCGTATAACCTTTTTTTTTAGGATTAATTATAATCCTGTTAATTATTAAGCTGTGCTCATAATATTTTTTTATTGTTAAATTTTGTAACTGTTTATATAAACTAAAAAAGGGGGGATAAATTTTTAGAATCTATTCATCTTTTTTTTAATTATTATATTTTACATTAAGGGCATATAACTTCTTTTGATTAATTATAATCTTGTTAATTTTTAAGCTGTGCTTATGATAGTCTATCTCAGGATGTTTTTTGCTTTGTAAATGATAAAATCTGAACCGTCGAAATTTCCTTTTCTGTTTAATAAATTTGAGCCTTGTTAATTATTAAATTTGTCTTTGTCTTTTTTTTTAATTTTCTAAACATTGTTACCATTTTGGTTCCGCCTTTTCTTAAATTTAAGTCCCCTGGTAACATAATCAAAGTTTAAGAAAATGGTGATGTTAATTAAGTTACGGAGATGTTGTGAATTGTTGTTAAATATACAAGTTACGAAGTACAAAGAGTAATTACAGATTAGATCTGATAAGTTTGGAAAGAAATTTATCCACAGTGGAATGTCATTAATTATCTAATTTAAACTTTGTATGTTTTGAAATATCAGAACACGGTGAAGTTTAAATAACTGTGGGCGGTGCTACAAGAGTCGATCAAAGAAGATGTAGACTCTGAAGCAATAATATAAGTTTTGTGTATTAACTTCCTAAGAAAAGTTTACATACTTCATAATAAGAAATATTGGAGAGATTCTTCGGTTTTAGGTTTTTACAAGTCTACCCTGAAGAACCAAATGTGTTTTCCTATTGTCCACCTGTTTTGTGGAGCGTAAAAAACTCAAATAAAATATTGTTTTTATTGTTACTCACAATTAATTATATGATTTTATTTCACATATTTATATTTAATTTGGAGAAAGTATTGTAATGGATAAAAAATGTCGATGTCATGTTTATTCTGTCCGTTTTAAGGTCTCCTTAATAAAATAGTTGTTTTGGGAAAGATAAGTTCATAAAGTAGGAAATATATTACAAAATAACATATGAAGTTCGTTTTTTGTATATGTTTATGAGATAAGATTTACTTCCAGTTTTGATAGTTTAAATTTTGTCAGCAGTCTTGGATCCCCCATTTTGAAATTATGTTCCATTTCCTATATTCTAAATAGGAATAGGGTCATGTGTCAAAAAATGTTTTTACATTGTTTTTTCAATGATGGAATCTTTTTTTTTTTTTTTTGTCTCATTTTCTTGAACATTTTTCAACTAATACAACTACAGAACATGTGAAATCTTAATTTATAGATGGACAAATGAGTTGAGTTACCTTTAAACATCCTGTAGATTTGAACTTAAGATTTTCGAAGATGCTCAAATTGTTGCCCAGGAGCTATTGGGTACAGTCATAAACGGTTATAAAATTCACTTTAGAAATTGTCTGTTTAGTAGTAGGGTAAATTTCTGTTCATATGCTATTTTGTATTTTTTTAGTTTTTCTGGTGGACCAAAATACTTTCCTTTTTTAATATCTAAATAGGAAGTAATCAAGAGGAACGATTACTGCATACACATGGTTTATTGGTAGAAACCTAACTCATTTTTTGTCCTCCTTAAAATAAGTTATGGTTTTAAACGTTCTGTGGTTTTATTAGTTGATAACTTTTTAAAGAAATAAGCTTAAAAAAAATTCGACCATTAAACTCAGTATAAAAGAACAAGATAAAAACATTTGTCACAAGACCTATTTAAAAATAAACCTAATTTCAAGATGACGGATGCCAAAAATTAAAACTATCAAAACTGGAAGTAAATGTTTCCTTGTAAACATATTGCAAAAACGATTTTTTTACGTTCAATAGTTTAAAATATGTTTTTATATTCATTACTTTATGAACACTCTGATTATGTCTGTGATCTGTGAGCTCTCTTTAGTCCGTACGAGTAGACCGATTTGGATGAAATTTTTATGTGAGCGTAATGAGATAAGATGATAAGGGAGATCTTTTTAATTATTTTATCTCTTATAAAAAATATTCGAGAACAACTTACATTTTTACCCCACATATAAAGTAGAATTCTACGATTATTATTATTTTTGGTTAATATTGGATCTATCATGTTATTAGTAAAATTTTTGCACATTTTATATTATACGTTTTATTTTATGAAAAAGTAAGGATTTTGGAAACGTGTTTCAAAACGCGTTACTATATCAACTACAAAATATAAAAACTAAGTTTTATATACTGAAGCAAATGTAAATTAAGTATGAAAGCATTAGTCAATTAAATTGTACATTAATATTAAATGGTGTTGTTAAGAAGACATTATGTCGCCGTCAAAACAATAGCGGCTACGAAAATTTAAAACCCTTACAGAATTCAGGAGATGAATTTACTTTGCTGTTTTAAATTTCTTACATAATATGTAGTTTATAGATAGTTATGTGATTAGTCAAAAATCGATCTAGAGTGTTTGCGGAAATATCAGTTTTTCAGGTCCACTGACTCCAAAAAAAATGATTGTTTATGGAATGAAGTCTGTTTATCTGGCAATTGTCTTCTGTCTACAGCTCAAACGAGACTATATATTTTAATAATCTTCAACGACAAGGTCGTCCTCTTCAGTAATACACGAGCTACACCAATCAAACTATAACTGAATCTAACGTTGCGCCGAACCTCATATTTATATAAACTGAAGGGGGCTTGGCTTATCAATTTACACTGCCAAGGCGATAGTACGCGCCACGTATCAATTTAACTACTTATTAATGTCCTGGTACTTATTAATATAAAAAAGTCTATATATTTATACAAACTCAAGGGGGCCGTGGCTTATTATTATACACTGCCAAGGCAATAGTACGCTTCTCGTGTCAGTTTAACTACCTAAGATTTAACATAGGCTACAGCTAATACAAGATAATCAAACCAACCCAACATTTAACATTATATGTTATATTTTACAGTAATATAGAATTTTGTATAGGTCCTGGTTCATTATTTACAATTACGTTTTCGTAAATGTACTTAGGGTTAGTTCGATTATTTTGTATCAGCTATATGTTAAATCTTAAATAGTTAAATTGATACGTGGCGCGTACTATCGCCTTGGCAGTGTAAAATGATAGGCCATGCCCCCCTTCAGTTTGTATAAATATGAGGTTCGGCGCAACGTTAGATTCAGTTATAGTTTGATTAGTGTAGCTTGTGTATCACTGAAGAGGACGACCTTGTCGTTGAAACGCGTCTGATACTTAGGCGTATTTTTTTATGAGAATTGTGTTCTGTTTGTTTGTTATACTATATTCTGACTGCATCTTGGAATTTCATTTTATGAATAAAATCTTTCTCAAGTCATCCTTAAGTTGTCAAACAAATCGTATGATCAGCATGTATTTATTTGGATACTTAGAAATATGTTCAATAAACTTTTTGAAAACATCTTTGGATCACATTTGGAAAAAAAAATCATTTTTTTGTTACTTATTTCATCCCTTCAAATTTATCTTTTTTTCTACTAAAATTTAATATGTCTCAATAAATATAAAGAAATGGTGCAGTATCCAATATAGTAGTAGACATGATAGAGATAATTAGACCAGTACACATTTAAATACCAGATTTACTCCTTAACATGCAATTTATATGTAAATTAAGATCCAATTTGCTAGGTCTATTTAATGGATAATCTATGTATTACAGTGTGATCACATACTCCCAGACCCACTCCTCTATTTTTCTTAAAAATTGGAACAGTAAATCCAAATTCTGGGAATCTTAGATTTGGTATAGACTGTACTTTTAATATATATTTTTTATCCCCTTCTTGAAGGGAGCTGCGGAGGAGAGAGGCGACTCAAATATCTTGAATGCTAAGAAGGGTAGTGTGACACGTTATTAAGGTTTTTTGATTGGAGAATAATATATTTGTTTCAGTAGCAGCGATTTTAAAATAAAAAAAATGTAGATTTAAAATTAGTTCTGAAACGAAATATCATAGGGATTTTTGACGTAAATTGTTGTCTACAACGAATAGCAGATTAAATATTTTGTTAAAGTACGCAAATAGTTTTTTATATATAAAGAAGTTTACAATACTTGTTTAAACAGGAAAATACATTTCTTATAAACTGTAGTAATAAATAGAGGAGTTAAATGAACTGAACTATTCAGTAGTTGACTATTCTAGGTCACTTTGTAAGCAAATAATTGTAATTAGGATTGTACTTGAGATGTTGGAAGATAAAACTGATGTTTGCACTCTGACGCTTACTTGTGTCAAAACTTTTCAATACATTTTTTTTAAGTTTTATCAAGTCGTATAAAATTCAATTCTCCTGTAATATGAATTTAGTATATAAACTGTGCAGCTCAAGGAGTATTTTAACGAAAAAGATACAATTACGATATCTTCAATAAAGATACAATAAAGATATTTCTTCGATTAAATTGTTCCTTGTAAAAAATTTAAATAAACAGATATTTAATAACTCACTTCCAAAACATGAGTTATCTCACTTTCCAAAACAAATTGATTTATCTCAAATAGGTTTCCTTAGATACGAATAATTCAAAGAAAATATATATTTTCTTCTGCTTTCGATATAAACCGTATTTATCAATAATATATAAAACTTCACATTTTTTTTTATAAGGACTGGAAATAACAAAACTAAAGTAAAACCATCAAAACTTGGAAATTTTCCAAGTATCCGAGTACTTAAGACAGCTGTGTCCTTTATCGCCGACACTATTTAAAATATACTTAAGTGAACGTCATATAGAAGGGGAAAACAAATGTAAAATTATGAAGTTAAATGACCGCATGATTTACTCGTTAATTTTTGTTGACAATCAGTTCGTATTGGCTTCAGATTCGGATGTGACCAATACATTGATAGAGAAATACGAGAATTGGGGTTCGAAGATAAATATGTAAAGAACGCGAATATAATTCGTATAATGACCGACTATAAGACCTGATATTTGAAAATGGACACACTCTAAAATATGCAATTTATAGGCACACTTAAAAGTGAATTATATCACATTCTGAAACTAGGCGAATCTTGTAACTATGGGTAAGAGGGGTGATCTGTAAAAATGTGGGTGAAAACATGAGAAAAAATAGACTGTCAAATATATATTGCAACTAGCTTTTACTAGCGGCTTCACACGCAAATATTTCAGACTCAAGATTTTTAACACAACCCTAATAATTTCGCTATGGTTATAAATTATGCCCAAATACAGCAACACACCAATTTTGATGAAAATCGAGCCATAAATAACAAAGAGATATGATACTTGTTTTAGGAGAAAAACACCCTTGGAGTGGAACATTTTCAAAACCCTTTCCTAGCACTCGTCTACTGAGTACCCCAAACCATGTTAAAAATTCATAGCTCTAGGCTTCTTGGACCCAGAGATATGCTTTATGGATAAAAAAAACACCCTTGGAAGAAACATTATCAAAACCCTTTCTTAGTACACGTCTACAGACCTACCACAAACCATGTTAAGAAATTCATAGCCCTAGGCTTCTTGGATCCAGAGATTTCGTGATCAGTCAGTGGGTTTTGACATTTATATATATAGATAAAGAAGAAGCTGAAAGGAGATAACAGGGGAAGGAAGGAATTAAAAAGCAATAAAAGAAAGAGGATTGGAGTAGGACACATTATAATAATAATAAAGCTGTATAAATGTCTCTTCTAAACGAATCCTGACTTGTCACCGAACTTAACTTAATCTATATTACATTGTTCGGATCGTTAGCAGTTTGGGACTTGTACTTCATCCAATGTTTGAGTATCCTCCATGTTTTATTCCTCCATGATTATTCAGATATATGTTTCTTACTCTCTACATAAACTATATTAGCTATCTTATATTGACGTTTTAAAGAGCAACAACCCTGATAGGTACAAATAAACTATTTTTTTATCTAGTGTGATTATTTTTATACAGTGTTTTAGTAGACAACTCTGCTATTGTTTAATGTCCTAATACCGTTTCATATGATTGTCACGATTATATTGTGTGTTTCGATTCCATAAGTGGTTTACAGGATACGTATTATAAGAGTTCCTTAGTTGAGGACATTCTGCGTTCCATACGCAGACTTTAGCTGCAGAGGATTGGGAAAAGTCTGTTGTGTCATTGTAGAAAACTTAGAAGCAGAAGATTAGAAAAGAAAGCTATAAGTCAGTTGTCAATCATGCAACATGTAATGGCATCTAACTTTTTTTATAAAACACGTATTCTATTGCCAGAAGGAGGAAAACCGGACAACTGCAGTGTTCAATAAACTGAGGTTGTTAAAAAAATAATGTCCGTCCGTGGAGAGGCCTACATCAATTTATTGTAGTCGACGAAAGGAAGTGGTTATTATTCGTTTTTTTTTAACCGCCGTACCATGAAGATTCGTGGATTTCTGATGGACTTAAGAAAACATAAAATGGTCCAATATTTATTATTATGAACTATGTAAGCAATTCGTACGAAGCTAATACAGAAATCTTTCAGAGTCTACATCTTCTTTGATCGCCTTACAGCGACTCTTGTAGTACTGCCCATAGTTATTTAAACTTCAGCTTGTACTGATATTTCAAACAAAGAGATATACAAAGTTTAAATTAGATAATTAATGACATTCAACTGTGGAGATATTTCTTTCCAAAGTTATCAGATCTAAATATGCAATTATTCTTTGTACTTGGTAATTTGTATGTTTACTATTATATCTTAATTAACACCGCAATTTTGTTGAACTTTGATCAAATGTCAGAAATTTAGAAAGTTGAACATTTTATACTTCATTTACTTAAGCTAATTACAGATGATAGTGTTTTGGTTAAATACGGTAAAAGTAATTAAACTTTGTTAATAAATTGAGATAAAGTCGTTATATTAAAAGAAATAAAGTTACATATTTATATACTAGAATTTCAAGATTATTTTATGATTAAGAGTGATATATAAATTTACATTCACTTACTGCCAGCAATTATATTATTTCAATTTTTTTATTTTTTACGACACGTGTTTCGGACTTAATAATTGTCCGTCAACAGGTCTGCATAATAAAAATGTAACAACACTCGTAAGTTCAAAATACACATTAAAATCACGCAAACAAAATTTTAGCACCAAACTTACAAAATCAGCTATATACTGATAAAATCTGTGATTAAAATTGTCTGATGAGTTGGTTTGAACAATTAATTAAATGTAAAAAATATGATTTCTATGAAACTATTATGAATTAAATATTTTCTTTAAATTATACAGTATAGTTATATTGTAAATCAAAATGAATTCTCACAATATCAGTTATGTAAATTTTTTATCTGACCTCCATGAATTTTTACTTTTTTAGCTGTCTTAAGTAATAACAAAGTTAAATGGTGCGTAAGTATTTCTTCACCTTCTCTGTATATTGTTACACTGTCTGTTTATTATTTGGTGATAGTCGAATAATACAAGAAGTAAAAGAATTTGAAGCAATTTAAACAGGTATTGACTATATTTTAAAGTTACATAAGAAATTTGGTCCGATATGAATTTGAGCGTAACTTGATATTAACAATTTAAGTTTTAAAGCAATAACTCTTTTACGTTTTGTCAAAATATATCAGTTTCTATAGCTTGTACGAAAAAAATATTTTTAAACAAATATCCATAATTTTAAACTTACAAAAAACATGAGATGGGTTCGAGATTGATCGAAATATTGATTGAATTGTTATTTTTGGGTGCAGGTGTTTTACTGTGGCAAGAACAGTATCTTTACCTTCACCGTCGTCTAAGGACAATTTTACAAAATAAACACTTCGACGAGGCCTGGCTACTACAGACAATAAATCTACACTATAATATAATAATATTTGTTGTCTGGAGGTTCTATAAGAAAAATTTTCATTTAACCTACAATGATTTTTTTTTATTTCTTAGTGTTGTTACCTAAGGACATATAATAGAAAACATCAATATAGATTTTATTATTACTTAATAATCAAATGATTTTATTTTGAGCTCTAGAACTGAAAATGAACTGTTTTAATCTCGAAGGCGACAAGATGTTTTCATTATATTAATAGCGGGCAATATATACATTCCACAGAAACTGTAGGAAAAATCATTATACATTTTGAGCTATACTTAAAAATATAATTCAATAAAATGTAGGCTTAGAAAAACTTTATATATTAATATATATAAATTTATATATATACGTATTTTTTACAAATTAAATTTATACTTTGTTTTGCGTTTGTATAGAAATCTTTTAAATGTCTGATATAACGACAGTGAGTCTAATCGTTTTGTGTAAATCGAATTTACAATACCATAATTAGTTCAAGTATCTAACAAAAGATTCAATAACCGATATATTTCCATTTAAAACCACAAATTTATAGCTTATTTATAAAAGAATTCAAGCATTGTTTGGGTTTCAAGCTTCATTGATACACGTAACATTTAATTTCGATAAAATATGTTTTTTTAATATTTTAGGTTGACGAATTAAAAATACATGCATTGTCTTGATTAAATAGGTCGTAAACATTTTATTACATGTGTTACCAATTGATTATTAGCACAATATTTCTCTGTTTGTATAAATGGTAGTTGAAATAATATACTTCAGTCTTATTGATATAAAAAGTATAAACTGAATATACAGCGATCATGAAAGTGAAAACATTTTGTTTATATCTGATAATCTGCATTGTTCTCCTTTGCATGATTGAAGTTACAGCAGGATGCTTAAATAAAGGGGCAAGAGTAAGTTATATCTTTTATATTTCTCGTTTAAATTTAAAATAGTAATTTCTTTAAAGGCAATATAGAGAATAAATAAGGTTTTAGTTTGGAAACAATTTAATAAATAACAATTTGTGGATAAACATTATTTTCCTATATTACAGGTGGTACTAAACCTCCATTTGCGTTTTGCTATTACTATTTCACATTCTACATCTCTTACGAATAATTTTCCACTGATAACCCAACGTGTCTTGAAACAAAACCATTTTCTCTGTTTGAAAATCTTCCACCTCATTGTTTTAACTCAATGAATAACATAATTTCCCAAATTTACTTCGCGAGTGTACAAATTTCGATAATTACGTTTAAATTGTAACAATACGATCTTGTCATGGCTAGAAACGTAATGTAATATAATATATAAGCAATATGTGTAGTATTATTACGAAATACAGTATATATATATAAACTATAAGTGACTAGTTTTCACATTTGCCTACGTGGATTACACAACTTGTGTTATATTGTGTGCAAAATTCAAGGATATCGTAATATAAAATCAATGTTCGTAGTCAGATTGATAAAGTACAGGACATTTTATTAGACATTTAAAAGTTCTACAAACTTTTCTTTAAATTATTTATGAAATTTGTATTTGTTTACTCTTTACAAGTTACAATATTTTGAACACGGAACTGAAAAGAAGATTTTGTCAGACTTAGATTTAGAACAGACTTATCACTGAGTGTCAGTTTGTAAACAATATTTCAATTTTACAATCATGTGCTATTATATATAGTGCAAAAACTGATATGGAAACATGCCACGTGTGCAATAAAGATCCAATGGTTTCGCTAATCACTTTTAGCTGCTACATTCATAGCCAAAAATTGTATTGCTAAAATAAAAATACGGTAGTCTTTTATTCTGAATCCCCCAATAACATTGAAATTTCAACCGTTGTTTGGTATTTATTATTATTTAAATCGTAATAAAATTATCTCACTGGCAATAAAAACGTAATATTTGAAATATATTATAAATGGATAAACACTGATAAATTATCTGTTTTTTAATTGTATAGCCTACTACTATTACCCAGTTTTAAATAAAGGTTTTAGTTCCAGTTAGCAAAAATTGTATGCCAACTGTGTAACTGATAAAATATAATTATGTAGTCATTGAAAATACGAAAACTATAAAAATATCGGTGAAATATTTCAAACTAACAGTGTAGCTTCACACGATTGCATGATTACAATTACAGATCCAATCGTACGTAAATTAAACAATGAATATATGTATTATATCCAGATAATTTTATGATAATTAATTTAAAAAATTAAAACAATAATAATATCCCGCTCTCTGGCAGCAAAACAACGCTATAAATCAAATTTGGAGATGACAAACATGAAAAGAGGACTTATATCCTAATATCCCATTTCATTGTTGGGAAGTAATACTCAAATAATATCTCAAAAAGGAATTGGGTTCTACACTAGGCAAAATAATTAAACAATTAACAACGTTAAATATATAAAGAACTAATTTTACAGAAGTGCCAACACAATATATTGCCAACACCAATACACAGTATAAAGGAGATAAATATCATAATACTGTATGAGGTTTTAGTGGTAAAGGAGGTATTTCCATCTAGAGAGAGTTTAGAGTGTGACGTTGAAATCAAATTCTGTGCTAAAATAATCTTAAATATTGCGTTCCTAGTTCAAAATATGTTATCAAACTAAAATTCGGTTTTTATATATTGAAACAATGATGATCTAATTCAATAGTTGTTTTATTGGTGATACAATTATATCTTAGCTTGGTATATTAAGATGATTTAGTTAGTGTTTTGTTTTCTTCAATTTACCTGTTATTGATCGATGCCGTTGTATAAATAAAAAGAGGTTTATCTTATTCATTATATGAATAAATTTTATCAATTACAAACTTCAATTACAAATTTTATCAATTACAAACTCATTACTAATGAATACCTGTTTTATTTATAGATGTGTGTTATACGCATTAAGCAATGAATTAAAACTTGTTCTTTTTTATTGGTTCCAGTGTAAACGTGACTCGCAATGCTGCTCTAAAATATGTTATATAGATGATTTCCAGGTTTGGGGAAAATGCTATTCACTTTTTGATCAGTGGAGAGATCAGCAATATGATTAAGTGTAGTTAATGGTAAAGGATAACCTTTAAGAGAAACTTTGACAAGAATATTCATCATGTGATCAAAATGCAAAAATAAAAATATTCTTGATCCCGAATAATGTACATTTCATTTATACATTTCAGTGACTAAATTTAAGAACCTTTCTTTTAATATTTCTAGAAGTTTTCCTAAGTATCGGTACTCATTCATCTTATTTGCATCAGATGTTGGACTTATTATTTTTTTAAATGTGATATTTTGTAAGGGATGTTTTAAATTCTAAAATCATCTATTTTGAGTAATCGATTCGTACCCTGCAATGTGCTGCGGGTCTAATCACCCTTACATGAAACCATTTTATGTGCTTGAATCCTGTGACGTAAATCAGTTAATTGCTAGAACTACGGCTTGGATAATTGTTTAAGAATTTGGTTAATCGACTCTTCATAAAATATTTCAATGCAGTTTAGCTTGGGATTTCATGCGTTACTAATACCGCCATTTTTTACATTTATGTTTCAATGTGCATGGTAATAGTTTCTTGTTTTGCTCAATAAATGGTAACAATCTTCGCCAGAAAATATAAATGCTCAACGGAAATTTGTCTAACCAACTAAGAATATATCTCAACAGCAACTGTGTAACCTTGAAGCACATCAACCAGTAGAACATAAAAGTGGTGCTCCAAGCGGAATATTTATAAACTAATTTGTAACAACCTGCCCCTGTAACTTCTAGCCCCGGTCTCCCATACAGAGTGTTTTGGGATAAGTGTAACAAATTATACCGGATGATTCCTTAGGTAAGAAAAAGAAGAAAAAAGTCCTCTTAAGATAGTTCCGAAAACCGTTTGTTACAGAATTACAACAAAAAAAAATATGTTTTTCATTATTTTCACTGAAGGTACATTTTGTTTTAGGTTTAAGAGATTGATCTGATTGCGTTATATTTACTACTAAAGACAAAGACTTATCTGTAGAACAAGGGCGACTAATTATGGTTTCCAAAAATAATAGGTGCTCAGTAACGGCACTCTAAAAATGACATTTTCAAAAATATTTCCTTTAAACTTTAAGCCAAGTTTTTAAATGGCTCTCAACCATTAATCTGTGGACCAATTTAGCTGCAACTTCATCTAAAGTTTCCTTCTGTTATAGAGAACAAAACCTAGTAATTGGTTTCCCATAAACAACTGAATTTATTCTTGACTGTAAGCACTTTATTGGAGCGGTTCAGAATTTTATTAGAATGATAATACAACTATGTACAGTTTGTGTTTCAATTATGCTGCGAAGTAAAGTGTTTGCAGTGTTATCTTTAACGTACATTTATTAATATATTTTTTTAAATGTCTAATTATAAATATATTATAATGTAATAATATTCTAGAACTAGATACAAATTGCATAACCAAAGCAATCACGAATTATGTGCTGTTACTGTAACTAAGAGTGTTAAATAATATATTTAATTACCTTAGGTCCGTCTTGTGACTGCGTTGTTGATTGCTTCTTACATGTTTCGAGGCCGTAACTCCATCATCAGAAAATTACTTTGTTCACTTTTTGATGAACTCGTCATTGATTATATTAAAAAACACATTTAACACAAGAACATACACTGACACAAAAATAAAAACTCATTATATGAGCTTGTCTGACATTGTGTGCTCTGTCGTGTCTATAGGAGTACTGCTAGTTGAAATTATTATTATTGCTGATAACGAATCATGTTAAGCCGTTTCAAGGCTGTATCTTATAGTTTATGTGATTGGAAGGAGAGTTTGTCGTTCAATATGTTAACTGGATCGTTTTTGAACACCCTATAAATCTCGAATTCTTTCTTCGCATTCAATAATCTGCCTTTAGCGCAAACGTGCATTGCCTCTACACTGGAAATTGCCCGGTCTATGGCTGCTTTCAGCAAGGTGATGTGCGTAATTTGATTTAGCAATGCTGGTTTTATTACTAAATTAATATTGCTAAATCAAATTACGCACGTCACCTTGCTGAAAGAAGCCATAAAGTTATAAAAAAGGTTAACAGTGCAGTGTTAACGCTAGTAGGTGACTCATCACTGAAACAACTGGGTGAGGAAGGGAGCGACGGGGGCGGTTCCGGCCGCTCGCAGGTAGCCAAGGGTCCAGACGCCAAGTTACTGTATACAGATAATACGTTACAAGTCCGGAATATAGGTGTTTTCCGGGCGTTGTGATAGTCCCGTCCGAGACTAAGTCGAGCGCAGAATTATCATGCGAGTCCGGAAAACACATTTCGGACGAGTCTCGTGTGGTATTTTACATCATACTACTTAATCTATTAAAAAAATCAAATGTTAGAACACATTTTTATTATTACAAATTATCAGAATTTTTTTTCATACCTGTATCTAAACTTATCAGTCAGTAACTGTTACGACAATAGCTTCCATTTCTATATTGTCTTTGTTATTATACTCCTCGTCAAAATGCATTTTGATAAGTACTATGTGAAAACTATATTAGTTGAAGTTATTTTTATTTTGATATACAAATACTCCTAAGAAACAGGTGATTTTACAACGTAGCTACTAGCATGTAATGAAATCAGCTCTTTCTATTACTGGTAACTTATGTAATTAACGGATTTTCGGACTAAATGCATGTATTGAAATTTGTTGAAAGTGAGGTAGTATAATGTATAAGATATTTAAGTACGCCATATTACTCTGGTAACAAATACTGGATATTCCAGAAACTGACAGACTTTACATAATTATTAACAACTTTTAATGTAACTGTATACAATTGTTTACGTTTTAGAAAAATTGTAAACATATTTTTTAAGACTTCAGCGTCTTCAACATATTTATTATCATATAAATAAACTTATTTACGAGAAATTCTAATTGCATAATTAATTGTGTCATTAAAAACTAGTGATAAAGAGTGTTGCTTGTTTAACCAATTGTTGATTAATTGATCTGTAATTAAACAAATTCTTGAACATAATAGTTTAGCAAATAGGTTGTAATGCTGTTTTTGTTGAAAAACAAACTACTAAATGTTGGATTCAATATTGTAAATCAAAACTCAATATAAACTTTGCTACTTCATATCAATAGATTAGTTGAAGTTTTTACCCTCGGAGTACGAAAGCCTTAAATGAATTTAAAATGATTACTGTCTTTAAAAGGGTATATAACAATATTTAAAGGGCGTATTTGTCATTATTTTGATAATTACGATGTCGACATATGTACAAAAAGAAAGATTATTTCCTTGTTTTTACTTCATTTAAAACTTAAGTAGCCATTTATTTAGGTAATTATTGCCATTGCATAATTTCGTTCTGAACTTTCTAGGAAATTCATATTGGTTCTGCGTACGGACCCTTACATTCACAACCTAAAACAGTAAGCAGTTTTACCCTCCATTTCCCACCAGAGGTTACCTTCGTAAATATATTAAAAACAATTCGACTCCTATCATGTAGTCGGGATTCTAAGAATTCATTTATTTACAATTTAGAGAAATATAAATAAACCTGTTCCCCAAACAAAAAACCAACCAAAACTAATCGTCACCAAGAATGTCAGTTTGGTAGTTGTTAGTCAAAAGGTGAAAAAGAACCACAAACACAGTTTAAAAATATATATTTAAATAAAGATTAAATAATTTGCATTGTTTGTGCCTTAAATAGAGTAAAAGGCTGTTTAAAATCGAACTTTTATTACGTCGGTAAAAGTTTATTTTTATTTTTATCAATTATAATTTTATTTACGATTTTACACACAAATTTTAGTAATTAATTTTGAACGAAAGCGGTATAGTCAATTGCAAAAAAAAAGTCTATAACAGGCCCATAACCTATATTTGGTATTTAAGATAACTCACGAACAGGCATTTTTTTTTAGAACAGGAGAGTAACAATTATTTTGTTCTTAGAAGCTACAGTTAATCAAAATGATTAAAGCAGATTTTTAGAAAATTTGGAATCTTTTCTTATGCCAAAACTTCTAAATTTCAGTGTATATATATGAAATGTTATTAAAATTGGTCCACTTATTTGGTCTCTAGAGCACCGTACTGACGACAGACAACATAATTTTCAAAACCAGGTATGCTCAATTTAAACAAGTGATTTCTGAAACGACAGCATCCAGTAATAAACGAAGATACTTGCTTAATACGTTTATGACTCAAATTAACCAGCCAGTCTGTAGGTCGAAAACTTGGAGTTCTCACAAGTGTTTTGGCTAATATTCTTCCAGGGTGGTTTAACCACGGTATTCCTCTTTGGTTCATTTTGTAATTGTATACTTTAAAGAAACAAGATATTGTCTTCTTTTTAAACAGAAAATACTAAAACCTAATAGTGAATTATAATTTTGTTTCCTATACATTGTGTTGTGAGGAAACTGTTTCGCGTCCATGTGGCATAAAATATACAAAAAACATCTAACCTTAAAAGGTTTGCTTAATAAATGTGTTAACTAAAAGTTTTAACCCAGTGTTACAGTTGACATTGTATAAGAAATAACATTTAATTCTCTCTAGATTCTTTTGTAAAATTGTAAACTTAGTTATAACTTCTAATTAGGAATATCTTGAACGTAATTAAAAAGATAAAATGAAATGTCACTTTAAAAAGGTTTATTCACATTAATTTAAGGATGTCATCTTATACAAGAAGTGTAATTAAAGTTATAAAAACATATTTAATATTAGTTCAGTCCTCTTTAAGGAATATATTTATCAGAATACACGATTAAGTTACCAATTATTAAAAAACTTTTGTCACGCTTCTGAATTGTTTGTTTTGGATACAACTTACATAGTGTCTTTAAATACAGTATGTTCCAATGTGTTACAAGATTTACAAACCCAACAAAATTCAATTGATAAAGCGAAAGAGTTAGTATTTAACTCCGCCATTTGGTAATTCGTATGAATATTTCTGGATTTATATTTAATTGGTATGTAATTAAAAATTGATGCAATTTATGATGAATTTAACAACCAAGCCTTGGAAATTTATGTACATTATTATTTTATTATCCCCTGTTTTAAAATGTCTGCCATTCAAAACAGATCTTCTACGGTTCCAAGTTATCTAAGCGAGTGTTCCGATTAGTTATAAAGCGCTTCTTGCGAAATATTAAATATAATGACGCGAAATATGCATAGCAAGCAGTAGTACAAATCCATAAAATAAAAATAAAATTTAAGCGGTTTTCTTAAATTTGTCCGTAGGGCGTGGTTAGTTAAACAAAACACAAGAAACTATCTTACTTACTACTTAATAGATATATTTAAATATCCAAGATGAGAGGTCTACTAGCCAATATCAAAGATTACTTCAGTTAAAAAAATAACATGTTTATCATAATTTTCTGCAGGTAGAAATGCGGAACTTATTTGACCCACTGTAAGCGGAAGTTTAGGACATAATTACAGAACGAATGTCATTAAAAACTCTTACAATTATACCGAGCCTTATCTTCTCAGACTGAATGTCAACAACCCCTCACCTTCGTGAGGTTTAGACGCGTATATCTTGATTTATTTCATGAGGTTTATATTTATTTATGACAACTTAGAATAAGAAAACTCATTATTTACAGCGACAAAGTATCTAACATATCAGTTTTAATAATATAAAATTTCTTAATCTTTTTTTCAAATAGGAATATTGTAGACGGTAAGTCTTACATTTATTATTTAATAATATATATATATATATATATATATATATATATATAAATATATTTATATATATATATATATATATATATATAAATATATATATATATATATATATATATATATATATTAAGAAGAAGATAATAAAATGACAACACTATAATACGTATTTTTTTTTTATGAGATGTATGGATAAATAGTGGACTAAGTAATGTACTACTATTCATTTAGATAAGCTAAATTTTCTTTATAGTACTCAGCAGAAGGGATGTAAAACCTGAAAAATAGTCGTAGAATACGAGACTGTGTACTTCCCACTTAGAGAAAAATTGAGAATTTATTGTGAGTTTTTAGTTAGAGTCAGTGGTTATATCTGAAACTGTATGACAAACATCAATATTATCGCGCCGTTTAGTGTGTTTTCTATTACTTGAGAAGTATATGCAGTTTAAAAGTTGAGAAACATGTCAATTTAAAATGATTAGTATAATTAATTGAACTAAACAAGAATAAAATGTTTTCAAATGCTTACTAAGGTTTTATGATTCGAAGAAACACGGCCTGGTTGTTGAAGAAAACCTCCGATTCAGTGTCTGAATGAAAGCTGTGAACATGCAGAGACATTGCGTTGAAAGTTTTATGTTGATCTTTGTACCATGCTGGATCCTTGGGTTCTCGTTGGGAAGCTAAATGAACGTCTCGAGGAAACTTGATGCCAACTCCAATCTATTCATCAATTGTGATGAAATCATATACCAGTATGATCTGAAGAAACACGGCCTGATTGTTAACGACAGTCAATTCACTGACATCACCGTCATCACAAGATTGAAAAAGCTCTCCAAAGCAAACCCAAATTCAAAGCCATGCTCATTATTTTTTTTTCTGTCAATGGCGTAATTTTGAAAGAATTGGTCCTAGAAGGCAAAACAATATAACAGCATTATTATAACGAAATTTCAACAATGTTGAAACAAACAGTCAAAAAACTACTAAATAGTTTTACCCTTCATCAGGAAGGATCTGGCACATTATGACGCTTCCCCTTAAAGTGAAATCTATATTAATACTTAATGATGTAGTAGATAAATAAACAAAATAAGAGGATCAAGCGTGTATTAAAAATACACAACTTAGGGTCCGTAGGCCCTATTGATCTGCTCCACTCCTTCGCTAAGCAAGTACGAATGGGCATAAGCATTAGAATTATGATACTTATATTATTTTATAGCCACAGACATTCCAGAAGGTACACCAATAAACCAGCATTGTTATAAGGAAGTTTTGATAAAGCTGAGAGAAAGAGTAACACATTAAAGACTAGAACTCTAGGAAAAGGCTCTCTTTCTTCATGTGGACAATACCACTGCAATTTCTGTGGTAGCAGTTTTTGGCTGATGATCACTGTAGTTACAGTGGGAAATCCTACAAGTTTGCCGGATTTGGTATACCATGTGACTTTTCTTTTCTTTCGTGACAGTAAAATCTGTGCTTAAAGGAACACTTTTTTAATTAATTGATGTAGTGAAGACGAAAGCAACAGATTAAGCATTCATTTCTTTGAAACAAACTGACATCTATTTTTATTTTGTACAAAAAAAAAAAAAAAAAAAAAAAAGGAAGTAAATTTGATATTTATAATTTTTTATGTGAACTTTTATCAATGTATCAAAAACCACAATCTTAATTTGATTACTGAGGATGCCAACTCAAACATTGAAAGCAAATTTGTGCTGTGCTACGCATGGCGATTTCATAAGGCTCTATAAAGAGTGTGCATGCGGGTCCACCATTTTGATTCTATGGCTTGCCATTCTCCTTATCGCGAATACAGGAACGCTGAAGACCTAGGATTTGTATTTTATATGTGTTTATTTTTCCACATTGTTTTTAACATCCATTAGACAATCTCAGAATAAAGTAAATGCATTAACTACAATGTACAATTTAATTTTTTTATTTTTCAACTCTACTTTTAAAGTAATAGTATTCAATTAAACAGTCTAGAATAAAAATAATCAGTACAGTTGTTTTTATTACATTATGAGAGAAGACGTTATTTTATTACAAAAGAGAGATTTTTATAATTTTGTGGATTTCACCAACAACCAAAATATTGGATAAATATGCGATTTATACTACTGACCGACTGTACTTGGTAGAATTCCATTTTCAAAAAAGAAAACCACAAAACAATTTTTAGTAGTAGAGTTTTACTATAAATTGTGTTTGTGGTTTTCTTTCCGATATTGGATATGGTGTACCACCTGTTCCTGTTAATGTGGAATTTTTCATTAATTATAAATATTTTACTTTTTTCAAGGTTTCAAACAGTAAATGTATCAATTTTGATTTGCAAGCAATGTTCAAGGTCAAATTTGCAATGAAGGCTGGTCATCAAATGAAGAAGGGACCGTTTCAAAAATTAAGTTACATGAAGAAAAGAATTCATTAAAATGTCCACTGGAGCAACAGAATGCATGATTGAGGAGTTTCCTCACAGAACACATTCCTACTCTAAAAACCAAACCTACAACATGGAGTAGTGAAACCATTATTTTTGCTGTGAAACTAAGGTTCTGTCTAGGCATTCATGGTTACAACTATTTTTCGCAATACAAACTATCCATTGCCATCTTACAATACGCCGAATAAGAGACTTAGGTACATGGAAATGACATTTGGAGTTTTTTGAACCTCTAAAATGTGAAATACAAGCTCTTGATCCTTTAGATAGGTTGTGTACTATGTCAACTGATGAGATGGAGATGAGTGGGTTAATTTAATTTGATAAATATAAAAATTCATTTTGTGGAAACATTACACTCGGGTGGCTCTCACACCTCTGTAATACTAATTACTGATGTAAAAACTGCCTGGACACAGCTTATAAGCCTGTGAAGTGACTGGTCCGTTAGGCAAAACGGGATCTTACAAAAACAGGTAATTGAAAAAACGTGGAAAGTTTGCAGAGTTGTGTAGACTTCGTGTTCATTCTTCTCTCTCTCTCTTCACTCTCTCTCTCTCTTCTCTCTCTCTCTCTCTCTCTCTCTCTCTCTCTCTCCTCTCCTTCTCTCTCCCTCTCTCTCTCTCTCTCTCTCTCTCTCTCTCTCTCTCTCTCTCTTCTCTCTCTCTCTCTCTCTCTCTCTCTCTCTCTCTCTCTCTCTCTCTCTCTCTCTCTTCTCTCTCTCTCTCTCTCCTTCTCTCTCTCTCTCTCTCTCTCTCTCTCTCTCTCTCCTCTCTCTCTCTCTCTCTCTCCTCTCTCTCTCTCCTCTCTCTCTCTCTCTCTCTCCCTCTCTCTCTTCTCTCTCTCTCTCTCTCTCCAGATATGGGAGTAACATTAGTAAATGTGGAGTGCTTTTGGTGTGAAATAATATACACTCTACTGTCGAAAATAACGACATTCATGGTGTCCCAAATGTATGTCATTTAATGGAAAAAATTAAGAATACTATCTTAAATGTAGGTCTTTATCTACCTCAATCACTTGTAGAAAATGAAGACATCCCAAGTAACTTTATCTCAGGTAAATATATTGTACAAATTTGGCTATCTGAAACTGAGAAAGATAAAAAAAGAAGATTTTTGCATCATAGAGAGATGATGAGCACCAAGTGACTTTATCAAAATGAATGTTGGCTCAGCTATTTGTTCCTTTCTGTGAAAACAGCAACAAGCACTGGAACTGAAATCATTACCTCCAGAAACATAAACTACAGCATATTTCTCTTAATATAAAAATGGTATTCAATATGTTGTTCTAAAATTTCAATGGCTGGTATTGCTGTAAAAATAAATCTTCTAAATTCGAATGTATTTTCAGGTTTGTAGGAATTTTCCGTAACATTTCAATAGACAATGGCTGGAAATCTTAAATATAGGCTTGAACATGTCTACGTGTAGTATAACAGAACAGTGCTAATTAAAGGCTATAAATCTGTATTAATGCATAGAATTAAACAAGATGCTTTGGAGAATATATATATTTTTTTACAAATTAAAAGAAAAGCATGTTCTTGTCCTTCTCCATTGCAGAGTCTGCAAACTTTTGAAACTTCTAACAGTTTCTCAATTTGTTTCTGATACAAGCAGATCATCTTACTTCAATGATAGTAATATACTTTTAACTGATAATTCACCATACAAAGACTATAAACTTAATACTATTACTGAAACCACTTTTGCTTCAGAGTCCTGTCTCAACTGTATCCTCTTGGAAAGAAGTTTCTACATCTTGTATATCACCTGTAAAAGTTAATTAGCTTTTTGCATTAAATTATTTTAGTTTTTCTCCTTCTTCTATGACAGAATTAGTTTCTGCCTCCAATAACAGAATTCCTGAATTCAGTTTTCATTACTGTACAGTAGGGAGATTTACAATCGACTACATATGAAAAAAAAATTACTTAATACAGGTGGTAGTACAACAAATCCAATGTTAAAGAAAATCTACGTCATAAATGCAAACAGTTTAACAATGAAGACCACAGTGATGAAACATAAATTTGTACATTTTTTTAAACTTGGGTGGTTTAAAGAAACCAAACCGTGAAGTTTTAACCTTGATTTGTAATTGCGAGATGTTATATAGACTAAATGAACAAACTATATTGCATAAAGGTGTCAAATTGCTCATAAATAAAATTGTACAACACATGTGTCCATCTTTCCCTGTGTGATGTAATACACACACTTTTTAACTTTAAGATCATACACCATAGTTGATTTCAATAAAAATGTAAAAAGAGGTGTAAAATGTATGGAACAGGTTCTGAAATATAGAGGAAACCATAAATGAATAAATGGTAAATGCATAACTGTAGAATTGAAATTGATCTATCATAATTAATTAGAGGTAATAAGATGAAAGAAATTGTATTTTGTTACATTGAATTAAGTTATATTTAATTGAACTTAATTGTATTATATTTATTGTGTTGTACTTAATTTTATAATATTTAAGTGAATTGTCTTGCAATTACATTTAATAGTGCTGCATTTCATTGGACTGTGTTGTGCTGCATTGGATCTATTGTACTGAGCAGGTCTCTGTACTGAATAGTCTTGTATTGTAACCAATATTTGCGTTACATTGAATAATTGCACTGTATTGTCTTGAATTGTATTCTGATACACTGACTATATTCTATTGTCTTGTGTTACATTAAATTAAGTCACTTTGATACTGTAATCCAATGATTTATGTGGAATCGAATGTCATTTCGCACTGTTTTTTTTTTTTTTGTTTTGTTTTTTTCAAAGTAATACCCACAAAAACATATTATACTATACATATTTATGGTTTGAGGATAAAAACCTAGGTCCAATTTTAACAACAGAAGTACACAATCCAAAGACTTTAAGTTTATACTCAGCGATTGTATTATTAAAAAATGTCAATTTTTTATATATTTTGTATCTAATAAGGTAATGAAAATAACTAACATAATAATCACAATAAAAACATGAGCAGTGATTTTAGAGTATTCGTTAAATTTTCCTGTTGTAAAATTATAATGTCTATTAAGTTATAAAACTCCCCCTTTTCGGAAAGTTAGTTTAATGTAATTGTGTAAAATATAGCTAATCAATGTGAGAATTAATTAAAGTTAAGAGCTGAATTTCAGAATAAGATGTTTCGACTTTAACGAAATAGCATCTTCATATTTTAAAAAAAACAAATTTTAAAGATACGCATTATTAATAATAACAACAATTATTGCGATGTATGATATGGATTTAAATTAGAAAGTTCGTTTCTATTTCTCAAAAAAGTGTTTAGAGAAAGTTCTTTCTGAAGGTCGGAAGAAACAAACCACAATTTCAAATTTCCTTTCATGGTATTTTAGCAGTTCTTATATATAAAATGTATTAATTTAACTACTTATAGTGATTTTCGTAAATACAAATAATGTAAAATGTAAGGTTATTTTAAAATGCTATATTATCATTACTGATGTACAAGCGAGGAGAAGAGAGAAATATGGACTGAACGTCTGTCTGTACATCTGAAGACAGGAAAGAACCAAAATGGCGGGTGAACATACCTAGTCTTTATAAAGGCCTACGATTTCATACAAAGCCAAAAAGTGGCTGTTTTGTCAATTTAATATTACGTCCCTAGTAAAGGTTCCTCATCTAAAAACATTACTTTACACAAAAAAGTTGAGGTCAACAATAAATTTTATTATTAGTATTATAAAACATAATTCAGAAATATTTTGGTTTGGGTTAATTTTGGGTGTTGTATTCAATTCCCAAGAAATTATGTCTTCAGTTTTTTTACAATAACTCGATTATACTTCAAACTACAGTAAAAATACAAAAAACATTTTGTTTCTTAATCAAAAGTGAAACTTTTTTGTCTCATATATTTTTTATTGAGTTAATGGTTTTCTAGATATTCGAATTAAATTTTATTAAAATCTGTGAGAGAGATTTTGATATATTTGACCTTTTTGGAATATATCGTGAGCGATTTGATCCAAATGCATGTTTTTATTTGATTTCGATAATTTAAAATTTTATGGCAAGTTACCTAAATTTTGTACTATTAGAAAAGAAAAAATATGATACCACAAGTTAACAACATACAAAATGTTATCAACATTATCCACCTGCTTGATTGGGCTTTAGTACGCTATAGATACACGGACAACAGAATATCCTAGTCACCAGTTTTTCCTCTAAGCAAAAATACTGTACTACAATTAAATATTGTGACTAAATTAATTTCTTGAGAAAGAAACGTAACATTTTCGCCACTAAACCACTTATATAATAAAAAACCATCTGCTTTGCCAAAACAATAAAACGGACTTTACATTGTCATTAAATAAAACGTGGAACCTGCTCGTGTTTGCATGTTTACTTTATGGTCAGATTAAAACTACGACATTACATTAATTGTTCGCCAATTATTCAACTCACCAATTACTGCAGACACATATAATACGTATTCTGCATTTGTTGAGCCAAACAGGTATCCAGACTAATTGCATGCAGCCGAGACACATATTTCATTACAAAGTTAGTTTCACAATACTATGGAAACGGATTCCATTCTAGTAAGTTACATTCTATAATTTAGAAGAAACAAGTTACTGCAACTAGTGTTTCTGTGAAGGGTAGATCTCACTTTGGATGTTTTATTACAATTTGACTATTGCCTAGCATGCGATGTGATACACAACAATATTCACAGACGAAGAAGTAAACCTCAGCTACTGTACACTTGAACATAACACAACTCGCAGGTAGATATAATAAATATTGGATCGTTTGCACTTTGCATTGTGTTTATAATTTACCTTTTACTGGAATCACCCCCCCCCACACACACACAGAGAGTTAGAGTTGAATACCTAAGGAACAGTTACAGTTAAACGTTTTGTGGACTGTTATGATGGAATATCTTAGGAACTGTTATAGTTAAATATATTAGGGACTGTTACAGTTGAATATCAAAAATATTAACTTTTTAAAAAGAGGAAAGTATGGTTTGATTCTTGTATTCCTTGCTAAGGTACAAGATTTTTGGTAAATAAAATAAATTATGTTGTACTTAGGCATCTCCAGGAGATTTTTTAGTATTGTAATTTTTAATTAACTAGGGTATGATACATATTTTACACAATTGACAATGAATATACATATATTAACAATAAAATTTCCTTTTAGTCACTAATAATTCTGAATTATTATTTTTTATATATTCTTCCAGCTACAATTGTCATTAAAAATCCCATGGTATTAATTTTAAATTCATTGTTGCTTGGTTTTTAGTTTTAAAGCATTCCTTGTGTTTCTTTATTTTGGTAAATTTTAATGTTATTAATATCTTTCTTAAGGTTTGTAATACGTAATGAAATATTTATATTGTTTATTGAGTACTATTATGAAGTTATTTTTTGAGTTATATTGTTTTATCAGTTATTTTTTCATAAATATATTTATTTGTTGCAGGCATTTCTTCCCTCTTAATATTATTATCGATGGCAAAAATAGTCAGGAAGCCTGGATACCTAGTAATACCCAATATATACTAAAGCAACTTATTTTATTAATTTATTGTTATTATTTGTGCATTTTAAAAATTTTTTTTATTCATTGCTATTAATAAATAGTATAAAGTTTGTGAGACTATTGTTTCATGAGGTCTTAACATTTATCTATTGGTGAAATAAAGAAGACATTTCTTTTTTTACACTTGAAGGTATTTCACTGATTTTTACTTTTCAATATGAACTATATATTTTGAGCTCAAGAGTTTTTCAATTTAATATAAATTTACATTGAGATGGTGTACTTGACAAGTCGACATCAAATAGTCAAAGAATGGAAAGAGGAAGAAGGGGTTGTAATGTCCAATTTAAAGTTATGAAAGTCGAGCTGTCTTGTAAACACTCTGTTAGACGTATTCTGATGTCGTTTCTTTTTGACTTGAGTACATATTGTAAAGTTACTAGAGTAAATTAACTTTAACATTTTAAAGTTTAAAATCCACTTATTTTAATTGTTTTAATTAATATGCCGATATACGTTAAAGACATAAAAATGTGATGTTAATAATATTACAATATAAATTCAAAGATAATTTGGTTTTGAAAATTACTTTTATTTTAAATAAAAAACATTCTTATGTATTTAAATTAATTTTATCATTACTGTATTTTGAAAACATTAATTTAAAAACATTTTAAAATCCACATCCATCGTTCAAACAAGTAAACATATTTGATAAAATTATTTTTATCAAAAATGTCGTAGGATTTTTTCATAACCAGAGCGGAGACACTACCTACATTCAAAATTACTAAGTTTTAAGCGAAACCTTTGTATTATTGGTCATAAGATCTTTTACCTATTGCATTGCATTGTATTAAAAAACTAATTATTTTGTCGTTAGTTTAAAAAATGGCTCGTTGGTTTTTAGTTAATGGATGATATTACAATGGAGATTACAATGGTAAAATAGTATATAATATTTATATTTACTTTTTATTATTTGCAAGGATGTGTTTATGTGTTGCCTAATTTTTTTTAATCCTTGATTTTTGTGTGCAGTATATGTTTTTATGTAAGTGTGTATGATATTTGTGTGCTAGAATTTTGTAAGCATGTCTGACCGTGATGTTTTTGCCACAGCAGTGGTAACCGCATAATTCTAAGATAATTTTAGGGTGTACTTATTATTTTATATTTTTTTTTTAATGAATACTCTAACTATCAAAGCATGCATTTATTATTTTTGTTTATGGGGGGGGAACCTTATCATTTTAAAAAGAAGAAGAAGGAAAGAGCATTGAAGTAGAGACTTCTAGCCCTCGAATATTGTAATAAAGTCAGAGTCAGAAGAAAACAACGCGAGTCCTAACAGGAAAGATGGAAGAGAGAGATCTAACCTAAGACTTATATGAAGTAGGTTGTAGATCCAGCTAGGTTGCCTTCTGAATGCTGTATCTACAAGTGACCCCTGAGAAGCCGAACTTACAAAAAACTGGAAACAGATGGTAACTTAGCTGTTTCCGCAAAACATTTTTAATCTCTATGGTTTGTATTTAATAGAATAATAAATAAATATATACAAAGTGATTGAATTGTTTTTATCTGTTACACGTGTAGAAAATTTGATATTAAGAAAATCATATACAAATTGGATTCTACAATCAAACATTTCAAAATTAAATATAGGTTTCAATGGAAACTACATTTTAAGAGACACTAAACATCCCCCCCCCCATGTTATTCAGGTAATTCAACATTTGGTGTAACAATTGAGAATTACATAAAAACTCAAACTTTTTTTGTAAATTAATAGAACACATTTTCTCAAATGTAGGTATAAGTGCTCAAAATTGGCCTTCAATTAAATTTTAATGAATGTAAACGTTTAAGACAGAAGCTAAGGTATTAAATATAGCACTTAAAAAAATAAACTTAACGAGTAAATTGTAATACAAAAATGAACCTGACGATGGACAAGGACTCATTTTGGTATTTTACAAATTATTCGTGAACTATAAATATTTCTGCTTACTATCATTTTTGGGGAAATAATGACTAAATAGTTTTTGACTGTTTAGCTCCTGGTTATGTATGGCTTTTTTTTATATATTGAAATAAAAATTGTGGAAGATGTAATGTTTTTTAAAAATAATTTGCACAGATCCTTCTAAGAAGTGGAATCCTTAAAGTACAAATCCTTAAAGTATAACTGGAATTTGTACTTTACAAATTGTTTCGGAGGCCTTCATAAGGAGATTTTTTCTTTACAAATAATTTTAAATGAGTTTATAAGCAAGTTTTACACACTTATGTATTTAAAATTCGAATATATATAGTTCAATTTGTGAAATCTTGAAACTATAAGTTTAAAAATATGTGGTTACTCCAATTTCTGTTATGGGTGTTGTTACATAACATATTTGGTTTACTCCAGAATAAAATAGAGTTGAGATATAGTTTCAGACATTTGCCGTCATTTGTGTTTATAAAAAGGATACATAACGTTTCGAGAGTATGGATCAACTACCGTTATCAAGTCATAAACTTAGAACACAAGAAATATAAAAAAGACAGTAACTATGAGGTTGACATAAACCCCTGTTTATTTAGTTGACCCGTGTATGATCTCTGTCCAACTCGGTGTTAGATATTTCATTTGTTTAATGTGAATTTCTGTCGACTTGTGATTTTTCTAATCATATTTTGTAAATAACCTTTCTTAGTTTCACAGCTTAGATCTAGCTTTAGCCCTAATGAATAGTTTTAGATTTAAGTTTCAACATGGTCCTAGGCTACTAGCTATATTGGCTTTTTTATATTTCTCATGTTCTAAAATTATCACTTGATAACGAAAGTGGATCCACACTTTCGAAACGGCATGTATTCATTTTCATATAAAGAAATTATGGGGAATGTCTGAATAAACTACACGAATAACATGAATAATCCATCATTATACAACAACTTTAAAACCCTTATAAAGATCCGGATCCGAATCCGATATAGGATACCTTGTTTATGTGTTACTGGACACAAGTTATAATTTATTTAAAAAAAAAAAAATTAAATATATCAATAACAGTAAAATGAATCGTATCTCAAATCATCAGACTAATTCTCAAACAGTAATTATGTGGGTTAAAATCAGGTACAAATTAAACATTAATCAGATTATGTCGTGTTTATGGCGGACGTTGGAGTAATCAAATTAGTTTTACAATTTCCTCTGTAATTGACTTTGATGGCTTATGAATTAATCTGTGCGATGATAACGCATGCGTATTATGTAAGAGGTTGGTCACATATTTGTCACATATACGTATATATTGGATCTACACCTTTTTTCACGTACTCGTGGGTTAAATCCCTCTCTGTCATCTTTCCTATCAGGTCTCATTTAACCAAAACTTGTTCTTTTTCGACTCTGAAGTTATTGGAGTATTTAAGAGCTACGGGTCCTTTTCATCCATTTTTTCAATAAAGGGATGGTGACCGAGAAGTTTTTACAATACACAACAAATCAATTAACACGGGACTTGGAGACGTTTTTAGTGGCTCAATGATTTACTAATACAATTTATTAAATTTTCGTAGTTCGATAAGTGTAACTAAAAATATTAAGCACTAAACAAATTAATGATTTAATTTGTAAGTCCAATTATTTAGAAGACAGTTGTCGCAACATGTTGTTTTTCCTCTCTCCCTCCAATTCCTAGTAAAGGGTATATCCATTGAACTTATACCTAAAGAAAGAAGTTCCACTGCATGCTATATTGTGAGGCTTCAATATCTAGAACATTTGTAATCATTTCAGAATACGCTAGTGTGGGAGGAGATGGAGCGTTTCCAAATGATATATCAAATTGATTTAGGATTCCCATACAACAAATAATTTCTTTACAAATAATTCAAGAATCAATCATTTGCGTGTCCTTGTTTTGTAAAATTTCAGTTTCAATAAAATTTATTACATAGATTAAGAACTGATATTTTAAAAGTTTCGTAACTTTATAAACAAGTATAAAATCAATATAGGCACTTATAAGTAATTAGGTCATTACTCTTTTTCTCATTTTTACTCCCTTATACATATTATGTAGTGTAGAGAAAGATATCTGATAAACCAAAATTGGACGACAATTTTTGGTTTATATATTCGTTTTGGATTACCGTGAATACAAAAAAATGGTTTCTACAAAAAAAACGTGTGGACTACACCATACGATTTTAATGTAATTTGGTATGTGGGCTTATTTTGGTCATATCTCGGCACATTTTCCTTTCATTTTTCAAAATATAGGGTAACTGTCATAAAGTAAAACACAATATTACGATTTTCTCAAAATGTGATACCCAAAGAAAATGCCATCTCTCCATGAACCTGTTATGAAAGGCGTATTTAAAAAAAAATAGATAAACCTATTTTATTCAAAAATGGAATTAAACCTATTAAACCTGAAAATGATTAACCTATTTTATTTGTTCGTGAAATGTGAAGATGGCCCAAATCAGTGTCAAAATTCCAAGTAATATAATAACATTTATTTTCTATACAAAAATAAAAAACAACAAATTGAGTACTCGTCATAACATTTCCATTGTACTACAAAACTCTGGGTCCTCCATACATGTTAAATGTTGTGCCATACATGTTATTTTGAATAGTTAGTAAAGTATAAGCTAGTCTGAAACAATGTATATTATAAATGAAGTATGTTAAAAGTTATATATATATATATATATATCGTATATCAGTATATATATATATATATATATATATATATATATATACACAGTGTGAGTCAAAAGTATGGATCACCCTGTTAAATTTTAAATGGATAACGATAGAAAAATGAAACTCAGAACACCTATCTAGGAAATAAAAGTGAAAACTTTTTAGTCACTATTACAACTTTGCCCATTTCCCCAAAATGGGATTTTTGGGGGGCAGCTCAAAATTTTTAAATATAAAGACCCATTAAGTGACGCCTTATTTTAAAGTCCTTGATTAAAGAAGAAGAACAGTGGAAACTAGAGCTTTCTATCTCAACCCAGTACAAAATGGCAGCTCATTGGTTGTCTATTGGGGTTATTTACCACCTGAATGTGGATGTTCATATTTTGCTCAATGAAGTTTTACTTAATTTCAATGAGCTGCCATTTTGTACTGGTTTGAGATAGAAAGGTCTGGTTTCCACTGTTTTTCTTCTTTAATCAAGGACTTTAAAATGAGGTGTCACTTAATGGGTCTTTATATTTAAAAATTTTGAGCTGCCCCCCAAAAATCCAATTTTGGGGAAATGGGCAAAGTTGTAATAGTGACTAAAAAGTTCACTTTTATTTCCTGGAAAGGTGTTCTGAGTTTCATTTTTCTATCTTTATCCATTTAAAATTTAACAGGGTGTATCCATATTTTTGACTCACACTGTATATATATATATATATATATATATATATATATATCGTAATATAATGGACCTTGATCGCAGCCATTTAAAAATTTATTTCAATCAAACAATATTTAAAATTATAAATATTGCTTAAAATAATTTACGAAATTAACATGGTTGATTTTTACTGTTTTACTGACAACTACTGAATTAATTTTGTTGGCGACGGGTAGTTTTGTCCTTAGTATTTCGACTGTGAATTGTTGATTGAAAAGATTATGTAATGTTTTTGCATTGATTGTTTAGAATTAATCTCGAAAGGTAAATCTATTTAATTTTCAATTTGGTACATTGGTTCGATTTACTAAATTTGATGTTGCACCAAATGTTTTTGGCGAATGGATGGCATCGTGGTAACTTTAATGACGATGACATCCACCTCTTTATTGATTTTTTTGCATTTTTTTTTATAAGGTTTTATCACTAATTATAAAAATAAATTCATTATGTTTTTTAATTTTTCAAAATTTCCTGAAAATGATCTATAAATTTCTACACGAAGAACCAACGACGACAAGTACTCTGTGAGAGTCCCTTGTCCACATTGTAGAAAAACAAGTTTAGTAGTAAAGTTATGTTCGATAGTTTTCTCGAATCTAATGTAAATAAATTCCACCAAATCAGTGGTTTCTAATAATAAAAAAACTTTCAATCTCTTTGAGCGGGTATCTTCTGGACAAATTCTTTTCAACCTGGACGTTGTCTAGCTTCATCCCCAAATTTACAACCCTCTACTTCCCTTGGGACTAGCTTGCTCTGCAGCACGCATTACAACATTGTGGAAATACATTGCTGTTCAAAGTTTAACGTAATAGTTTATTGATTTTTGCTTTTCGTAGTTTGTTAAAATGTTATTTCTAATTAATTTAATTTATTATATTCTTGTATATTGTAAAACTGGGCTACAAATGAATTATAATTAAATTAAAATCCTAAAATAACCAGCAGAATTTAGCTTCGTACATTTACAGCTTGGGTAATTCACAGATTGATTAATTCATACACAATCAAAGTCAATTACAGGGGATACTGTAAAACCAATTTGATTACAGCAACATTCGTTGTAAATAGGAAATAATCAGGTTAATATGTTTAACTGTGTTTTGCATCCCCCTTTCAGGTTGCTAATGAGTGACATCAGTCTGATGCTTCGATGTGTGAGGTATACATTTATTTGTGGGAACTGATGCGTGAAAGTGATATTGACGTGTTATTATTGTGTGGTGTGCAAGTGTGAGAGATATGTTTATTCTAATAATAATAATAACATCTCTTTGGTAATTTTTAATAGTGAGTTTGTTTTACTAAAATACAAACATAATTTTACAAATAAAACACACACACGTTCTTTTGTTATGTTGTAGTGTAAAAACCCAGACAGTTGTAGTGTATCACCTTAGTAATTAACCAAGAGGATGCGGAAACTATAACTAATGTAGAGAGGTAACTTAAATGAAACACAAACACAGTTATAGTTAACGTGGTGTCTATTGTTAGTACAGAACAGGAGAATCAAGAAAGCACACGAGGGAGCCTTGGAAAACATGGATTTTGGTAAAACGGAATCGTAATAGACAACCAATTGTATTCAAGAAATAGTCAGTATAGTCATATTACTTTACAAATATTTACTATATTAGGTATAGTCACATTATATTAAAACTATATACCACAATTCTCTCCCCCCCCCTATTTTAAAAATTTCCCATTTATAAAATGGAATTCTACCAAGTACCGTCGGTCATCAGCATAACTGTATAACTCCAATATAAACATAATTTTAACTGACTTGGATTTGAACAATAATATATAACTTCTTAAGGAAATTATTTATTTTTTTGGAGGGATGCTTATGTGGAGGCTAAGAGAGTATTTTGCATACATTTATAACAATGCTTATTTTTACAATTGTCTAATTTTAATAACAGGTTACCTATAATTCTAAAAAAAAAACACGATTAAATAAATTTAATTGTTGTACATCTGAGGGTCATATTAATTGACGCAGCCTTACATTCATTCTTGAACAAAGTTATACACTTGATTACAAAGCTCTTTGTCTTTGTTCATTTATAAAAGAGATTATTTGTTTCATCTTGTTTAATGCACAAGGCTTCCGAAAAAAAAACACCTCCCCCATGACAAACCTACAGAAGGAAAAATCCTTGTGTGTCAAATCAGGTGGTCGTGGAAACCAATCGAGAGGATCACAAAGACCAGTCCATTTATAGACAAACGTCTAATCCAGTAATTCTCGCAAAGAAGTGCTAAAGTGAGTTGAGGCAACATCTTGTTGGAAAATAACATCATTGCCACAGCGCTGTCTAATTCTCCAACATATTTTGTTATTTTGTTACACATTATCATTGAACGGGCCATTTAAAAATACTGCGCCAAAACACCGTTGCAAGTCAGGCAACCCTAAATTTTTATCCTCGGCAGGTTAACCAGTTTTTCAATCCTTCATGAGGGTTATCCTGTGCGTAGTGAACGAAATTGTGCCGGTTTATAGCTCCACTTAACTAGAAACAACTTTCGTTAGGCCTTCATCAAGACTGCATTTCTCTCTGTTCTTTTACCACAATTTCACAAACCTGAAGACGCTGGTGTACAAGTCTTGGACAATACAATGTTTGCTACCTCTGTAAAGATCTTATTGAGACATTTATCTCACATTCGAAACTTGGGTAACACATAATTTTTACTTTCTCACATAGACGTAGTATATATAAAATTACTTGATGAGTCGAAAATTCAATGTTCAGTATTTTGGAGTTATACCAGGTTTAATGCTCACTGAGTGCTTGAGGGCCGTAAGTAGTTGTCTGTCTGTACACTGTCCAAACCCGTGATCACAATTTTAGTTAAATTTGGTTTTGGCCATATCTCAGGGGTTTTTTTTTTAAAATTATTAATATTTTGGCTAAACCGATTTCTATCAAATTTTAGAAAAATGAGAAGATTAATGACCCAACCCGTGTACACAATTGCATGTAAAATTACGTTATAGTGAAGAAATAATTGTTAAAAAACAAAACTGAACTTGTTCATCGTCTTTAAAAGCTCGATATTAATCGAAACTCATTTATACTGAGAACACGTGTATGGCTTAAGCAAAGTAAACATAGGCACGTTTTAATTTTTTATTCAAAGACAGTGTCAATAGTTCATTTTCACTTTTTAACTAATATTACCGGACTGACATTTTTGATGGGTTTTATTTTGCTGTGGGGTGAATGAGAGGGTTTATTTAAAGTGTTTGAATAATTTATTATCTTTGTTACCTTAGCTTCATAAATTTTACCACTAACTTATCTCCGAAGCTCAACAACTCTCATGACCAATGGAAGGCTCATTCCAATATCCGCCTTTATTAATGACATTTTTCCAATTTCGTAGCTCCATGTTTCTCAGATCACGTTACACACAATGAGTCCACTACCTCAAAGCCCTCCATTTTCTCCTTCACTATTCATATATGTAGCATACATTTGTTTAGATGAGTTTTCTCCGACCATCTTGTCCACACCTCTAGTCAGTTTAACCTCCTAGATTTAGTCAATCGTACAAAATTTTTCTCAAAGTAGCTTCGAAGATTCGCAAACTCCTCCCCACTCTCAAATTATTTTTATTTGAAGAACTATGAAACCAATTATACTGGAAGCTATTGAAACCGTTCCTTAAGGTCTTAAGATGCAACATAACTTCCCTAATCAAGGTTGTGCATGTGGAAAGTAAAAGTAGTTTGAGTGTTATCATAAAATTTTATCACTAGAACTTAAAAATATCAGGCAAAATTTTGAACTATAAATTTAGCTAAAGTAACACCTTGAATAACAATAGTATTGATTTTACATACAAAAAAGGTAACCCATTTCCATGATATGGCTTGAAGCTCAGAAATTAGAGGCACTAATGCTGCCATCTAACTTATAGGGCGGTATGCCGTAGTCTATACTACAACTTCTCTCACACTATTGCATTCTAAACTGAGCTACAAAAATAAAACTGTTCATCCTCACACATCGTATGTTGTGTGACTTCTCTTCTTAGAGATATTAATTCAATAAATACAGTCAAATTTAATTCAAGCCCACTGTACGGACAATAGACAGAAAAATGACAAGCCGTCAATATCTGAGTAAGTTTTCTTTTAATCGAAATTCTCCAAACAAATATCCCACTTAAAAACCAAAAAAAGTGATATTTCCACAATGGTGCATTTGTTTTGACCCTTCTCATAACTTTTTTCTATTCTAAAAATGTAAAAAATAATGAAAACCGTAAAACATATTAAAAGCCTTTCCCCTGATGGATATAAAAAAATACCCGGAGATTTAATTGACCTGACAAGGAGCAAGGAATATGTATTTTGTCGCGAAGGAGGTGAGGTACGTGCGTGGAATGGAAGAGTAGGGGTTGAAGACAAAGACGTAGGTCAGGGGATTATCTAAGGGCGGGATACTTGAAACTTTAGTTATTGAAACAAAGTTAGAGCGTTTAACTTAACTAATTTTAGTAATAGTTAAGAACGTAGTGGGTGTAATAATATCCTGCTGTCTTTTAGAAGTTTTCTTCTTTCATTGCTGAGGCTATACTTGTTTGCGTTATCTAATATAATTAATATATAAGTTGGAATAAAAGTGGTTATATAGACACACTACCAAAAGATTCTTTATATTAAAAAAAAATAATTCTCTATATCTATTGTTTGAAATATTGAGGGACAATCAGTAATCTCTTTTACATACAATAATATGTTTTTAATAATTCATACAAATTTAAGACATTGTACAATAAGACTAGTTTAATAACGCAAAAGTAATTTCCAAAAATACTAGTTTACCATTAAGTTGTGTTTAAAACTGCTCACAATCATTAAAAATTTTAATTACGAACAATTTAAAGAAATATAAATAAACCTGTTCCCCAAACAAAAAACCAACCAAAACTAATCGTCACCAAGAATGTCAGTTTGGTAGTTGTTAGTCAAAAGGTGAAAATGAACCACAAACACAGTTTAAAAGTATATATTTAAATAAAGATTAAATAATTTGCATTGTTTGTGCCTTAAATAGAGTAAAAGGCTGTTTAAAATCGAGCTTTTATTACGTCGGTAAAAGTTTATTTTTATTTTTATCAATTATAATTTTATTTACGATTTTACACACAAATTTTAGTAATTAATTTTGAACGAAAGCGGTATAGTCAATTGCAAAAAAAAAGTCTATAACAGGCCCATAACCTATATTTGGTATTTAAGATAACTCACGAACAGGCATTTTTTTTAGAACAGTAGAATAACAATTATTTTGTTCTTAGTTAATCAAAATTATAAAAGCAGATTTTTAGAAAATTTGGAATCTTTTCTTATGCCAAAACTTCTAAATTTCAGTGTATATATATGAAATGTTATTAAAATTGGTCCACTTATTTGGTCTCTAGAGCACCGTACAGACGACAGACAACATCATTTTCAAAACCAGTTTTTTTAACTCGGACCCTACATCAATATTTCACCTTCACAAAACTTTATAAAACGTAATCCTCACATCGATTACAGAAGAAATAGTAAACAAATTTTATTACTCAAACATCTCCACAAATACGTGATAATTTGGTTAAGTTTATTATCTCTATTTAACTGCATTCTTCACCCACCTTTATTGGTTGGAATAATTATGCCAGTCTGATGCTTTGAGGTTAAAAAGCTGCTTTGGAAATGTTTTTTATTGATACGGAAATAAATAATCCCGTGATTTTAAAATATTAATTTGTGTCATAAGTGTTTGGCATGGAATAGTTCATGTGAGGGAGAAATTAATTATATCTATTCTTGTTAACATCTCATAATGTTAAGTAAAACCTATTAAGTAAAAGCCTTAGGCTGGAATATAATAAATATGTAATTGTGACATCACCATTACATAAACTTTAGTATCCATCTATCTTAGATGTGACCTTAGATCTAGGAAAATTTCTTGAAATTGTAGAGCGTGGAGCAAAAGACTAGAATATATATATATATATAATATATATATATATATAATATACTGCTACATTCAGACGGCGGACTTAGAAAACTTGGTATTAGAGTGATGATACACAAAGTGCTAAGACACTTCATTCCAAATTTAACAAAATATAATTTATTTTTTTCTTTTGGAATGTATACTATACTATTTTCTTTCTTAAATATAAGAAGTCTAAAAAAATCTGATGGTCCAAAAA